>CM036758.1:32831646-33322741 GCA_020796225.1 Arion vulgaris | reverse complement strand
TGGATAAGGGGATGTTCTTTGGTCTTTTCATGACTGCCTGTTGGATGAAGACACTAAAATATATGTTGAATCGATCCCGTGATTTAAACAGTTTGGAGTTACCCGTTGTACAAGTAGAACTGGATGCCTGAGGGCAGAGAGGAAACCATCAGTATGCATACACTTTTATATCTGTTGGGAGACTGAACATCTATGGGTCTGCCTGGAGTGCAATGACGTCAGTTTAGTAACCAATAAAAAAAAACAATGTGACATAGGCTAAACATGTAAAGACAAAGTAATATAGTTTTACAAAGCATAAATTGGATGAAATTAAAAGAAGAAAGAAGTAAAAACAGTGTGGATTTATTCATTTTTTTAAACCGCTATAAATTTAGGTGTAGTCATGGCATCTGTGACTGTTTTTTGCATGAAGGTTGGCTTTCCTTTTTACCAGTGTCCCTCTTCACTTAGGCAAGCCTTACTCTGACTTCAGAGGTACTTGTAATTTATATCACAAAGTAAAGACCAGGAAACCTGTAGTCCAACCATGTACCGTGGCACACTAAGAATTTTGGCTAAAGTTGGACTCGAACCTAGCTATCATCTATGCATATGGAATGGAACTGATAGGAAAACAAAGATCAGAATACTAAGAGCATGCATATTCCCAGTGGCAGCGTATGGGTGTGAAGCATGGACATTTAACAAAACATACAAGTGCTTTTGAATATACATAAGTGTTACAGAACAATCCTCCGTACATCATGGACAGATAAGAGAACAAATAGATCTATCCAGAAAACTTAAAATCAAAGAAAACTGGCTGATGCTACAAATAAAAAAATTGAAGTATTTTTAACATGTACAAAGATATGAAGTCTTGGAGAAAATCATTATGGAATGAGGAATCTGCAGAGTGGAGAAAGAAAGACCACAGGTAAGATGGATTCAGGATGTGAAGATGGATAGCAAGAAGAGACCGGTTTAGAAATGAAGACATCAGGAAAAAAATGAGTACAACATCAGTAGTGAACATGAAGAAACAAATTAAATAGTTTGGCTAACCAAGCATATCTCAAAAAGCAATTTTATATTGATACAGTGGATACAAATCAAAAGGCTATCCATGCAAAAGTGGACCTCAGAGATAAGGGAGGCGGCAACAAAACTGTTTATAAAGTGCACACAAAAGACTGTACTAGAAATCTCTTATCCTGATGCTGTGAGGCAAAACAAGATTAAAGAAAAGAAAAAGTTATACTGTAGCATAGTATCAGATCTGATTGGTCATAGGGAGGTCATCAGAGCTGACTCATGCCTGGGACAGACTGACATACACACCTTCATCGGAGAGATAATATGTATTCTTTGGCTTGTCTATCTTGGAGACTTGCTCAGCGAGATCTGTGAAGTAAGCCATTACTGGAACGTGACTCTGAAAATAGAACAATATGGTCTTAGAAAGAGTAAAGTGAAACAGAGTGCCAATATCAAATTTGATAACAACGTCCAGAAATCAGATGTGCTGGCCTACTTGTAGGCGCATAACTGGCACAGAATACAATCGTTCTTAGGCTAATAATAATAATTCCTCTCGTACTGTTATACGTTATATAAGGCCTGCAAGCAATTTCTCCATACTGCACTATCCTGGGCAACTCGTTCAATATCCTCTATAGAACTGAGACTGATATTTATTGTCTCTCTCAGCGAAGTTCGTTTCAGAGTCTCCTTAGGTCGTCCTCTCTTTCTTGAACACTTTGCATCCCACTTCAATGCCTGCTTTGATATTCTTCGATAATTTCTTCTCAAGGTGTGTCCAACATATCTCTATCTCATAACAGTTGTTACTAGTGGTAGACCAGACATTTCTTCTCAAGGTATGTCCAACATATCTCCATCTTCTTCTTATAACAGTTGTTACTTGTGGTTGACCAGACATTACTCTGATTTCATCACTTCTCCAGAATTCAATCCATTTTATATTCAGTATTTTTCACAGACAAATATTTCTTTATTTTAGGTTCAGACCACATATAAATAAATCACTGAATAGTTTAACAAGTGATCGATATGCAGCGTTCAAAGAAGAAGTATGCAGAGATGTTCAGACCACATATAAATAAATCACTGAATAGTTTAACAAGTGATCGATATGCTGCGTTCAAAGAAGAAGTATGCAGAGATGTTCAGACCACATATAAATAAATCACTGAATAGTTTAAGAAGTGATCGATATGCTGCGTTCAAAGAAGAAGTATGCAGAGATGTTCAGACCACATATAAATAAATCACTGAATAGTTTAAGAAGTGATCGATATGCAGCGTTCAAAGAAGAAGTATGCAGAGATGTTCAGACCACATATAAATAAATCACTGAATAGTTTAACAAGCGGTCGATATGCTGTGTTCAAAGAAGAAGTATGCAGAGATGTTCAGACCACATATAAATAAATCACTGAATAGTTTAAGAAGTGATCGATATGCAGCGTTCAAAGAAGAAGTATGCAGAGATGTTCAGACCACATATAAATAAATCACTGAATAGTTTAAGAAGTGATCGATATGCAGCGTTCAAAGAAGAAGTATGCAGAGATGTTCAGACCACATATAAATAAATCACTGAATAGTTTAAGAAGTGATCGATATGCAGCGTTCAAAGAAGAAGTATGCAGAGATGTTCAGACCACATATAAATAAATCACTGAATAGTTTAAGAAGTGATCGATATGCTGTGTTCAAAGAAGAAGTATGCAGAGATGTTCAGACCACATATAAATAAATCACTGAATAGTTTAACAAGTGATCGATATGCTGCGTTCAAAGAAGAAGTATGCAGAGATGTTCAGACCACATATAAATAAATCACTGAATAGTTTAACAAGCGGTCGATATGCAGTGTTCAAAGAAGAAGTATGCAGAGATGTTCAGACCACATATAAATAAATCACTGAATAGTTTAAGAAGTGATCGATATGCTGTGTTCAAAGAAGAAGTATGCAGAGATGTTCAGACCACATACAAATAAATCACTGAATAGTTTAACAAGTGATCGATATGCTGTGTTCAAAGAAGAAGTATGCAGAGATGTTCAGACCACATATAAATAAATCACTGAATAGTTTAACAAGCGGTCGATATGCTGTGTTCAAAGAAGAAGTATGCAGAGATGTTCAGACCACATATAAATAAATCACTGAATAGTTTAACAAGTGATCGATATGCTGTGTTCAAAGAAGAAGTATGCAGAGATGTTCAGACCACATATAAATAAATCACTGAATAGTTTAACAAGCGGTCGATATGCTGCGTTCAAAGAAGAAGTATGCAGAGATGTTCAGACCACATATAAATAAATCACTGAATAGTTTAACAAGTGGTCGATATGCTGCGTTCAAAGAAGAAGTATGCAGAGATGTTCAGACCACATATAAATAAATCACTGAATAGTTTAACAAGTGGTCGATATGCTCGTTCAAAGAAGAAGTATGCAGAGATGTTCAGACCACATATAAATAAATCACTGAATAGTTTAACAAGTGATCGATATGCTGCGTTCAAAGAAGAAGTATGCAGAGATGTTCAGACCACATATAAATAAATCACTGAATAGTTTAACAAGTGGTCGATATGCTGTGTTCAAAGAAGAAGTATGCAGAGATGTTCAGACCACATATAAATAAATCACTGAATAGTTTAACAAGTGATCGATATGCTGTGTTCAAAGAAGAAGTATGCAGAGATGTTCAGACCACATATAAATAAATCACTGAATAGTTTAACAAGTGGTCGATATGCTGTGTTCAAAGAAGAAGTATGCAGAGATGTTTAGACCACATATAAATAAATCACTGAATAGTTTAACAAGTGGTCGATATGCTGTGTTCAAAGAAGAAGTATGCAGAGATGTTCAGACCACATATAAATAAATCACTGAATAGTTTAACAAGTGAGTCGATATCTGCGTTCAAAGAAGAAGTATGCAGAGATGTTCAGACCACATATAAATAAATCACTGAATAGTTTAACAAGCGGTCGATATGCTGCGTTCAAAGAAGAAGTATGCAGAGATGTTCAGACCACATATAAATAAATCACTGAATAGTTTAACAAGCGGTCGATATGCTGTGTTCAAAGAAGAAGTATGCAGAGATGTTCAGACCACATATAAATAAATCACTGAATAGTTTAACAAGTGGTCGATATGCTGCGTTCAAAGAAGAAGTATGCAGAGATGTTCAGACCACATATAAATAAATCACTGAATAGTTTAACAAGTGATCGATATGCTGCGTTCAAAGAAGAAGTATGCAGAGATGTTCAGACCACATATAAATAAATCACTGAATAGTTTAACAAGCGGTCGATATGCTGTGTTCAAAGAAGAAGTATGCAGAGATGTTCAGACCACATATAAATAAATCACTGAATAGTTTAACAAGTGGTCGATATGCTGTGTTCAAAGAAGAAGTATGCAGAGATGTTCAGACCACATATAAATAAATCACTGAATAGTTTAACAAGTGGTCGATATGCTGCGTTCAAAGAAGAAGTATGCAGAGATGTTCAGACCACATATAAATAAATCACTGAATAGTTTAACAAGCGGTCGATATGCTGCGTTCAAAGAAGAAGTATGCAGAGATGTTCAGACCACATATAAATAAATCACTGAATAGTTTAAGAAGTGGTCGATATGCAGCGTTCAAAGAAGAAGTATGCAGAGATGTTCAGACCACATATAAATAAATCACTGAATAGTTTAAGAAGTGGTCGATATGCAGCGTTCAAAGAAGAAGTATGCAGAGATGTTCAGACCACATATAAATAAATCACTGAATAGTTTAACAAGTGGTCGATATGCTGCGTTCAAAGAAGAAGTATGCAGAGATGTTCAGACCACATATACATAAATCACTGAATAGTTTAACAAGTGGTCGATATGCTGTGTTCAAAGAAGAAGTATGCAGAGATGTTCAGACCACATATAAATAAATCACTGAATAGTTTAACAAGTGGTCGATATGCAGCGTTCAAAGAAGAAGTATGCAGAGATGTTCAGACCACATATAAATAAATCACTGAATAGTTTAACAAGTGATCGATATGCAGCGTTCAAAGAAGAAGTATGCAGAGATGTTCAGACCACATATAAATAAATCACTGAATAGTTTAACAAGTGATCGATATGCTGTGTTCAAAGAAGAAGTATGCAGAGATGTTCAGACCACATATAAATAAATCACTGAATAGTTTAACAAGTGGTCGATATGCTGCGTTCAAAGAAGAAGTATGCAGAGATGTTCAGACCACATATAAATAAATCACTGAATAGTTTAACAAGTGATCGATATGCTGCGTTCAAAGAAGAAGTATGCAGAGATGTTCAGACCACATATAAATAAATCACTGAATAGTTTAACAAGCGGTCGATATGCTGCGTTCAAAGAAGAAGTATGCAGAGATGTTCAGACCACATATAAATAAATCACTGAATAGTTTAACAAGTGGTCGATATGCTGCGTTCAAAGAAGAAGTATGCAGAGATGTTCAGGACTGAAACAGAAGAAAAGGGTAAAGGTCACTCACCTTTGACATATTTCTCTCCTTGTAGGATCTGTCTTCATTAGATGGTGGTGCAGTCTCTTGAAACAGTTTGTCTAAAAGACCACCTTTGCTCCAAGCAGTAAACAGAGTTTTACCATGATGATAGCCTGTTTCCTGGAAAATAAAAGTAAGTAAAGAAACCCTTTTTCATACCTGGTGGTATATTGGGTAATATGGTGTTATGCTCTTATTTTGCGTTGACTGTCGGCACACAATAGGTGATGTGATCAATATCATACCAGTCCCACCTTTACTTCCCAGTGCTTTTCCTGGTACCCAATTAAAGCTGGGTTGACCTGAGAGCCGTTATGCTAGAAAAAATATTCCCCGCCCACTGTGGAATTGAAACCTGGACCACTAGCCTACGAAGCGAGTTCACTAACAACTACGCTACTGCAGCTCTCCCTGAAAAACATTGTGATAGTAATTTACCTACTGTTGACTTTTTTCTTCTCCACGCACTGAAGTTAACACATTGTCTGCCAAATCCCACAGCTTGCGCCATGTCTTTTTCTCATTGTCAAATTAGCACTAAATTTACATTAATGCATCCTGATCATTAAAAGATTCGGCCACATAAGCAGATTACCAACGGACAGTGCACCCCAAAGGGCAATGCTAGTCAAATACAGCGGATACAAGGCAAAAGGTTTTCCATGCAAAAGGTGGACTGCAAAATAAAAGGCATTTTTCTTCTTGCTCCCGTTATGAATTCAAGGGTATTTAATAAGCTGTTTCTGACTGATATTTGTATGAAGGCTTGTTTTTCTTATCATCAGTTTCCCTTGATGTTCAAGTGAGCCGTATTCTTACTTCAGAGATATCAGAGGCAGTGATAGGCATCAAGTACTAAATGCTCATAAGAGCCCATTCTTCTTCTTCTTCAAACGCTCCATATCGACAACTTGTTAAACATCTCTTTGTGATTTGTATGTGTTGGTTTGGTCAACAAAGTTGATCATGAAGTGACCTCTCCATGAAGAATGACTGGGCAATTATTATAGAGTAGCTGAGTTGCCCAAGTGTCAATTTCTCCATCTCGACTTCGCTGATAGATAACAAACTTATCATGTGAAAAGAGGCAGGAATCCATCCCTTAAGTTATCTGAGAAGTACAAGACAATTACAACTAGGCTACAACCTGGTAGCAATGTGATGGCATTTGGCTACAACCTGGTAGCAGTGTGACATCACTGGGCTACAACCAGATAGCAGCGTGACATCGCTGGGCTACAACTTGGTAGCAGTGTAACATCGCTGGGCTACAACCAGGTAGCAGTGTGACATCACTGGGATATAACCTGGTAGTAGTGTGACATCACTGGGATATAACCTGGTAGTAGTGTGACAACACTGAGATATGACCTGGTAGTAGTGTGACAACACTGAGATATGACCTGGTAGTAGTGTGACAACACTGAGCTACAACCTGGTAGTAGTGTGACAACACTGAGCTACAACCTGGTAGTAGTGTGACAACACTGAGATACAACCTGGTAGTAGTGTGACAACACTGAGATATGACCTGGTAGTAGTGTGACAACACTGAGATACAACCTGGTAGTAGTGTGACAACACTGAGATACAACCTGGTAGTAGTGTGACAACACTGTGCTACAAACTGGTGGTAGTGTGACAGCACTGAGATATGACCTGGTAGTAGTGTGACAACACTGAGATATGACCTGGTAGTAGTGTGACAACACTGAGATACAACCTGGTAGTAGTGTGACAACACTGTGCTACAAACTGGTGGTAGTGTGACAACACTGAGATATGACCTGGTAGTAGTGTGACAACACTGAGCTACAACCTGGTAGTAGTGTGACAACACTGTGCTACAACCTGGTAGCAGTGTGACAACACTGAGATACAACCAGGTAGCAGTGTGACAACACTGGGCTACAACCAGGTAGCAGTCTGACATTACTGGAATATAACCTGTATCGATATGATGACGAAAAAACCCTGAAAAATTAAACTGAACTTCTCTTAATTTTGACATGTTGAGTTGATAATTCAATTACTAACCAAATTTATTAATCAACTTACTGCAATTTCATCATAGCTGCCAAATTGCAATGTGGCATACTTGTCAATCGGTGGCTAATGTACTGCAGTAGTCAGAGTTTTTAACAACCTCCAACTGCCGAACACAAGACACATAAGCCAACCTGGATTGAATTTCTGTCATGTCGGGAACCTGTAAGAATCAACACATGAAATCAATGAGAAACTTTGAAAATGTATTAGTTACTAAGTTAGTTAGTATATGTGATGCAAGTTGAGCTGGATACTTGAGGGGCAGAGAGAGGAGTGTGTTTAACCTGCAAGTCACTGAAACCATCAGTATACATACTCTTCAACATCTGTTGGGGAGACTGAGCACCTATGGGTCTGCCCGAAGTGCTGTGACATCAGTTCAATAACCAATAACTAGAGTATAGCAAGTAGAGCTGGATGTTTGAGGGACAGAGAGAGGAGTGTGTTCAACCATCGTGCCACAGGAACTATCAGTATGCATACTTTTCTATATCTGTTGGGGACTTTCTTACAAACAATGCCCCAACTCAAGCGAGCAGAAGTATGGACAGAGCTGATGTCTTCAATGCGGTATACTTTCATTTATTTGATATGAGAGTCTTAGACACTGGAACGATTGCGAGAATTAGGAGTTATGGTTGGACATGCCAGACAGTGTGATCTTCATGGTAGAGAGAGAAAGTATACTAATCTACTTCTCATGGGTATGGGGAGCAGGTGGACTTTAGGATGGCTGCCGCAGCCGAGGATAGAGCACGCATGGGAATGCCCAATGTGCCATAATGTAGATCACATAACATACCAACAACAACAACAAAAACATACCCTAACTGGCTTAGCCCAAGGGTACCATCGTTTCCATAGCAACCACCAACCAGACAGGCTGTCCCCATAGTTGGTCAGGTCTGACTCGTCCTGACTACCAACATCGATGGCAAACACAAACTTGGCTCCAAGACTGTGCATGACATCCGCTGTGGACATGCCAGCACAGATAACATAGGATTAAAGAAATGCAATAAAAAAAATAAACAAGAAATTATTACATAAAAACAGATGCAGTTGGAACAATTTATTGTATGATTCTCATCCTCTCACTTCAAAAGTTCTTGGTTTGATTTCCACATGGAACGTTCTGGATATTTTTCAGTGATCCCTAAGGTCAATATCGAACAATCCATCCATCTATCTTTCTTATTTATCTGTCTGTGTGTCTGTCTATCTACCTCCATATTCATTCATCCATCTATCTATCGATCTGTCGATCTATCTATCTCATCTTCTGCCCAATAGAGAGCTGTCCTAGTCAATGTCCCTACTGGTATACATGCCCAATGCCCTTACTGGCATACAACATATATGCCCAATGTCCTTACTGGCATACAACATACATGCCCAATGTCCTTACTGGCATACAACATACATGCCCAATGCCCTTACTGGCATACAACATACATGCCCAATGCCCTTACTGGCATATAACATACATGCCCAATGCCCTTACTGGCATACAACATACATGCCCAATGCCCTTACTGGCATACAACATACATGCCCAATGCCCTTACTGGCATACAACATACATGCCCAATGCCCTTACTGGCATACAACATACATGCCCAATGTCCTTACTAGCATACACCATACATGCCCAATGCCCTTACTGGCATACAACATACATGCCCAATGTCCTTACTGGCATACAACATATATGCCCAATGCCCTTACTGGCATACAACATATATGCCCAATGCCCTTACTGGCATACAACATATATGCCCAATGTCCTTACTGGCATACAATATACATGCCCAATGCCCTTACTGGCATACAACATACATGCCCAATCAACCTCCATCTTTGTCTTTTAATGATAGTCTCCAATGATGCAGTTTTTAATTTCAATATAGGTGAAATCAAGTTCCTAGTCCTATTGGAGACAGACAATAAAATGTAGGTCTTATGTTCAAATTGAGCAAGTTTAAGAACCATCATCATCATCATCAAGGTGTGTATCCTTTATAGGACGTTGCTCTCTGCAGCACATCTGAAATTCACTCTGTCTTTAGCTAGTTCACCCACTTTGTCGATGGTCATGGTTTCTTTAATATCTTGTAACCATCTTCTTCTTGGTCTGCCTCTGCGTCCTGGGATCGTGCCCTCTAATATTGTTCTTTCCAGAACCATAGCGTTTAAGAGCCAAAGGTTATTGAAAATCTAAAAAAAAAGTAGGATGAGAAGCCACTGCTCAAGCAAAATTCATTTTAAAAATCATTTCATCATCTTCAAAATTATATCAGGAACACTCACCATGTCGGGGTCCTATAGTTAGGGCCAGATTGTTGGGGTCACCATGTTGAGGGTCACTGTGTGGAGCCAATGTGTTGGGGTCACCATGTTGGGGTCACAGAGTTGGGGTCACAGAGTTGGGGTCACAGAGTTGGGGTCACTAAGTTAAATGCCATTAAGAATCAGATCTTTATTAACAAATATTTTCGGCATATACTCAGACTGAGATGGTAGGGGATCGAGAGAGAGAGACTCAGACGGTATGACAGAGTGGCAAACACAAACCTGTGGATAAGAACAGGACCCAGGTGTCAGATCTGATCTGGTTTCTCTCTATCTCTCTCGCGATCCCCGGATCTGGTTTGATCACCTCAGATCTGCAAGTTTATGTACATCGTCTTTCTCATCACATTCCAAAAACAATGATGACTGCCTCTTTCTTATATTGATAATACATTTTCTCTGTGTCTTGATCTCATTCAATACATCAGCATTAGTAAAGTTAGCAGTTCATGGGATTCTTAGCATTCTCATGTCAAATTACATCTCTGTGCCTTGATCTCATTTAATACATCAGCATTAGTAAAGTTAGCAGTTCATGGGATTCTTAGCATTCTCATGTCAAATTACATCTCTGTGCCTTGATCTCATTTAATACATCAGCATTAGTAAAGTTAGCAGTTCATGGGATTCTTAGCATTCTCATGTCAAATTACATCTCTGTGCCTTGATCTCATTTAATACATCAGCATTAGTAAAGTTAGCAGTTTATGGGATTCTTAGCATTCTCATGTCAAATTACATCTCTGTGCCTTGATCTCATTCAATACATCAGCATTAGTAAAGTTAGCAGTTCATGGGATTCTTAGCATTCTCATGTCAAATTACATCTCTGTGCCTTGATCTCATTTAATACATCAGCATTAGTAAAGTTAGCAGTTTATGGGATTCTTAGCATTCTCATGTCAAATTACATCTCTGTGGCTTGACCTCATTTAATACATCAGCATTAGTAAAGTTAGCAGTTCATGGGATTCTTAGCATTCTCATGTCAAATTACATCTCTGTGCCTTGATCTCATTTAATACATCAGCATTAGTAAAGTTAGCAGTTCATGGGATTCTTAGCATTCTCATGTCAAATTACATCTCTGTGCCTTGATCTCATTTAATACATCAGCATTAGTAAAGTTAGCAGTTTATGGGATTCTTAGCATTCTCATGTCAAATTACATCTCTGTGGCTTGACCTCATTTAATACATCAGCATTAGTAAAGTTAGCAGTTCATGGGATTCTTAGCATTCTCATGTCAAATTACATCTCTGTGCCTTGATCTCATTCAATACATCAGCATTAGTAAAGTTAGCAGTTCATGGGATTCTTAGCATTCTCATGTCAAATTACATCTCTGTGCCTTGATCTCATTCAATACATCAGCATTAGTAAAGTTAGCAGTTTATGGGATTCTTAGCATTCTCATGTCAAATTACATCTCTGTGCCTTGATCTCATTCAATACATCAGCATTAGTAAAGTTAGCAGTTTATGGGATTCTTAGCATTCTCATGTCAAATTACATCTCTGTGGCTTCCAGTGATTTTGCTGTCTGTTTATTTATTGTATACAAG
The DNA here is from genome assembly GCA_020796225.1 of Arion vulgaris. Classification (NCBI taxonomy): domain Eukaryota; kingdom Metazoa; phylum Mollusca; class Gastropoda; order Stylommatophora; family Arionidae; genus Arion; species Arion vulgaris. Next base: position 33,311,193 of record CM036758.1, on the reverse strand, counting down.
AAACTATATAGAAAGAACTCAAATCAAAGAACAAATAGATATATCCAGAAAGAACTCAAATCAAAGAACAAATAGATATATCCAGAAAGAACTCAAATCAAAGAACAAATAGATATATCCAGAAAGAACTCAAATCAAAGAACAAATAGATATATCCAGAAAGAACTCAAATCAAAGAACAAATAGATATATCCAGAAAGAACTCAAATCAAAGAACAAATAGATATATCCAGAAAGAACTCAAATCAAAGAACAAATAGATATATCCAGAAAGAACTCAAATCAAAGAACAAATAGATATATCCAGAAAGAACTCAAATCAAAGAACAAATAGATATATCCAGAAAGAACTCAAATCAAAGAACAAATAGATATATCCAGAAAGAACTCAAATCAAAGAACAAATAGATATATCCAGAAAGAACTCAAATCAAAGAACAAATAGATATATCCAGAAAGAACTCAAATCAAAGAACAAATAGATATATCCAGAAAGAACTCAAATCAAAGAACAAATAGATATATCCAGTAAGAACTCAAATCAAAGTAAACTGGCTGATGCTACAAATAAAAAAATTGAAGTATTTTGGATATATAAAGAGACACAAAGGGTTAGAGAAGACCATTATGGAAGGAGGCATGTCTGCAATGAGATGAGGAAGACCACGGAGAAGATGGATTCAGGATGTAACTGATGATTTGAAATTCTGGTGGACTGTTAGGGTGCCAAATTTCTGCTCAAGACAAGCTATTTAATAATGATTTGAGCATGACGGTTGCAGAGGCAAGACATCTGGCCTATGAGGCGAGATATTCGAAAGACTTAGAGTGGCAAAGTTTTGCTCAGGGCAAGCTATTTAATGATGATAATACAAGAGAACAAGTACAGTTAGGATAAACCAAAATGTGGAAGATACAAAATGACCTGAATGAGAACAAGAACTGAAAGAAATGAATCATAGTTGGAACACAATTCATAAAACGATCAAGAACAGAGAGTGATGTGCATTTTTTGCTACCCTAAACACTAAGGACATCATAGAAGAGAGAGATGTACATTTATTGCTACCCTAAACACTAAGGACATCATAGAAGAAAGTGATGTGCATTTTTTGTTGCCCTAAATGTCAAGGGCATCATAGCATGTATTGCTGCCCTAAATGCCAAGGGCATACACTGCAGCTGAGATCTTTTAGCATAAGAAAGAGATTCAAGCACATATAGTTACTCACCGAAGTGCAATGATGATGGTCCTATCAATCAATATTGGTGAATATGGTGTTGGGCTTGTATTTCTATTTAACTTACGGCACACGGTGTGTGATGTGGTCAATATTACCTTGTTCATCTTGACTTCCCAGTGTTTTCTGGTACTCAATTGAAGTCGCCTGTGTGTTGCCGGGGCTCACAAGGGGAGCAAGTTATAGTAACCCTGTGACCTACAAGGCATGTTGTAAGAGACGAAAGAGGTAGAGGGCTAAGGAAGCTACTGTAGTAAACAAAATGTGTTGAAGAAATCAGATGTGCTGGCCTACTTGTAGGCACATAACTGGCACAATGTACAATCACTTTTAAGATCAGATCACATACAAATCACAAAGAGTGGTTTAACAAGTGGTCGATATGAAGCGTTCGAAGAAGAACTGAAGCAGGGTCAACATGAGAGCCATTATGGTCTGACAAATTTCCACATTCAAATCCAGAGCGAATCTGAGAAGTAAACTTGGCTGACTCATAAACATCATCATGATCCGAAAACGAATATTTTGTTCACATTAAAAATCCCAGCAGTTTGGAGAGTGCAGTAATGGATGACATGGTTCCTGGAAGATAAATCATAAGACGATCTAGACAATGGTGGCAATAGTCAAGAAATTTTGAACATTATGTTTTAGGGAAAAAGAACGCACTAGATAACATCAGGAAGATCCTCCTTCCTCCAAGGCCAGACAAATGGAACACATTATACGGAACAAAAGAACAACTTACAAACACATGCAGATACCATTACATAGCATTGGGTCGAAGGGCAAGAGCTCAAGTGCCGCTGGATCATTGAAGAAGAAGAAGAAGGTAGAAGAACTAGAAAGAGACCAATAGTTTTTCTGTTGGACTGTGATAAGAGTGACGTTCTACGAAGGACACACTACATCAGTGTGGTCCAAAGTTTTATATACTTGGGAGCATCTGACCGATGGTTCTGGAGCCGAGGCACTATATGATGATTGCAATACTACAATTACTAATAATAACAATAGTAATGTTAATATAGTTAAGATGCTGATGTTTTCTTCAGTGAGCAAGCACATGGTAGGGTTAGAATGCAATAGAATGGTTACAAAAATAAAACATGAATGCAGAAGCGGGAAGATCGTGTTCATGGGAGTGTTTAAAAAAATGATAAACAAACGGAAAAATTGTTTGTAATCTTGAAATCTTCTTCTTCTTCTTGACGCTCCACATCAACCACTTGTTAAACCACTCTCTGTGACTTGTATGTGATCCGATCCTAAGAGCTCTTGTGTGTTGTGCCAGTTATGCGCCTACAAGTAGGCCAGCACATTCGATTTCTGATACGTTTTTTATTTAGTTGAGTAGCTTCCCATGGTCCCTACCGTGGTCACCTCTTATGACATGCCTTGTAAGTCATAGTGTTACTATTCTTTGCTCCCCTTATGGGCCCTGGCAGCACATGGGCGATTTTGAAATCTGGTTAACCTTGTTAAGCCAGCAGAGTAAAATAGGCGGGCTGAAAATATGACAAGCGTGTCATGGTGCCAGGCACGCGTTTGTACAGCACTGCTCTACATGATGACTGTTGGTCCTACCTGGCACATTATTGACGTAAGCACCATCTAGCAGCAAATGTCCGTCGTTAGGATCACAAAGTGGTGGGAGATATGGATGGATGGACATGCTGGCTCGGACATATTGCCACAAGCTTCCTGGGGTCAAGAGTAAGAACGAACACAGAATAGTTAAGCAGTTTAAAATGTTGCGGTTGAGACATGCATAAAATTACCTGGCAATTTGTTGACGTAACCTCTATCCAAAAGGTGGCCGTCTGTAGGGCAGCAAAGCAGGGGATTGAGGGGTGGGCAGGTACCCAGAGAGGGACATGCTGGCCCTAAGTTAAACAGTTTATAATGGTGTTTGGGTAAGACATGGATAAAAATTACCAGGCAAGTTGTTGTGGTAGCCTAAGTCCAATAGAAGGTGGCCATCTGCAGGGTCGCACAGCGGGGGCAGTTACCCAGAGAGGGACATGCTGGCCATGACCAAGTTAAACAGTTTAAAATGTTTTGGGTGAGATGTGGGTAAAAATTACCTGGCAAGTTGTTGACGTAGCCTCCGTCCAATAGAAGGTGGCCATCTGCAGGGTCGACAGCGGGCAGGTACCCCGAAAGGGACATGCTGGCCCTGACGTAGCGCCAGACACTGCCTGTTAAGCAGGTCAAAAGATCAGGTTTTACAGATTCAAACCCAGGTCTTGTTTATTGCAAGGCATGATAATGTGGTAAAGTTAAACACTACACATAACAGCTTGTAGCTGGAAGTTAGCAGAGCCAGGCTGCGAGCTATTGTCCTGTTGTTCCAACAGCTATTGTCCTTATGTTCAAACAGCTATTGTCCTGTTGTTCCAACAGCTATTGTCCTGATGTTCAAACAGCTATTGTCCTGTTGTCTCAACAGCTATTGTCCTCTTGTCCCAACAGCTGTTGTCCTCTTGTCCCAACAGCTATTGTCCTGTTGTGTCAACAGCTATTGTCCTGATGTTCAAACAGCTATTGTCCTGTTGCCCCAACAACTATTGTCATGTTGCCAGCTATTGTCCTGTTGCCCAGGCATTATGGGCTGCCAGCTATTCTACTTCTATTCTTGACCACTAATCAATGAGAATTCTTCTTCAAATGTTGTATATCGACCAATTGTTAAACCACTCCTTGTGATCTGTATGTTATCTGAGCCTAAAAGCGGTTGTACATTGTGCCAGTTATGCACCTACAAGTAGGCCAGCACATCCGGTTTCTGCATAACTTTTTATTTACTAAGGTAGCTTCCCTTGACCCCTACCTCAGTCGCCTCTTATGACATGCCTTATAGGTCGCAGTTTCAATTCTTTGCTCCCCTTGTGCGCAACACATGGGTGACCAATGAGCATTCAGCGTCTACCATGTCTTGTTACATCCTGTAAGGCAGCAACAAACTCTCATGTCTATGTTCTGTCTACGACCATCTCATCTGGTTATTGGTTACTGAACTGAAGTCATAGCACTCCGGGCAGACCCATAGGTGCTCAGTCCCCCCAACAGATGTAGAAGGTTATACATACTGATGGTTCCTGTGGCTCGCTGGTTAAACACACTCTCTCTCTGCCCTCAAGCATACAGTTCTACTTGTACAACGTGTAAATCCAAACTCCTTAAATCACTGGACAGATTCAACATCAATTTTTTTATCGTCATCCAACAGTAGGTCGCCAAGAGACCGAAGAACATCCCCCTTATCTAACCTATTAACTCCCAGACAATCGATCCTGTTGATGCAAGCCTGTCTGCTTTCTCGTGCCGCAAAACCAGCATGCCCAGGACAGTAGATCCACATGAGCCTCTGGAGGTTGGAAACCTCTACAGATGACATCCACTCATACCGCAACCTGTCATTCTGGATCTCTCGAAGCATCGAATGAGAGTTAGAAACAACAACGTTCCCAGAAAGCGGTGTCCCAGAAAGCCAATGGAAGGCAGAAGTAATGGCCTCAACCTCCATCCTCATACTGGAAGTAGTAGTCCTGTATGCTACGCTTTGCTCTGCAACAACCCTACCGTGCACGCTAGCCAAGAAGTGAGCCTGACTTCTCACTACAATGCACAGACCCATCGGTATAAACAATATCATCATAATAACTTGCATTATCTTCTATCAGCAGCTTAATTCTGAGTTCAGCATTCATATTGCCTCAGTCTCTATTATCTATATTGCCTTTCAGCTTATCCCTAAGTCTCTTGTGACTGTTGCCTTCCGTAATGTGTCCAAGTCAAAAGCAAGGATGAAATGTCCTCTCCAGTTATGCTTAGCCTGAGCAGCTGATATGGGAATGCATCTTGCCCATTTTACACAAACCTCTACCCTACTGTTTCATCCAAAGGAAAGACAAAGTCCGTATGTTTGGAATCGAGCAGGTATGCAGGGGATACCAGAAGATGGAATGGAATAAACACACAACCATCAACCGCCTTAGGGTCCCTCCCTCCGGATTTGTGGTCAAGGTTTACTCCTCTAGCCTTCTGGACAAGCGTACTGACCCACAAGGCAGTAGAGATTTTCTATCAGGGTTTACTCCCCTAACCTTTAGCTCTCCCATGTCCCTCTCCACAAGGCAGTGGGTTTAACAGTTACAGATGGTACCGTCTACTGTCATATGGTAGCAGATGAATCACCTGATCTGACCCCCTATATATATGTGTTCCTCTCGTACCATTATACATTACATAGAGCCTGCAAGTAATTTCTCAATACCACTCTGTCCTGGGCAACTTGCTCATTCTCTTGCATAGAAATGAGTCCAATGTTTCTTGCCTCTCTCAGCAAAGTTCGTTTCAGTTTCTAGGCGTCCTGTCTTTTTCTTTAACTTTTGGCTCCCACTTCATTGCCTGATATTTTTTGATAATTTCTTCTCAAGGTATGCTCAACATATCTCCAACTTCTCCTACTTATAGCAGTTATTACTAGTGGTTGATCAGACATTTATCTGATTTCATCACCTCTCTTGAATTCGTCATATTTTATGTTCATTATTTTTCACAATCTATTTTAAAATGCATTACACTTATTTTCTATATCGTTAGTCATTTTCCAACACGCGCTGGCATTTGGCATGTTATTTTTAAAACCGAAAATAAATTTAATTGCAACACTAGCAGGGAGTAAATCTGATAAATGAACTCATGAATGGAATGGATGAACCCATGGATCCAATGAAGGGACACACAGATCCAATGAAGGGATGCACAGATCCAATGAAGGGACCCACAAATCGAATAGATAAACCTAAGGATCTGATGAAGGGACCCACAAATTGAATGGATGAACCCATGGATCTGAAGGGACCCACAAATTGAATAGATGAACCTATGGATCTAATAAAGGGACCCACAAATTGAATAGATGAACCCATGGATCTAATGAAGGGACCCACAAATTGAATAGATGAACCCATGGATCTAATGAAGGGACCCACAAATTGAATAGATGAACCCATGGATCTAATGAAGGGACCCACAAATTGAATAGATGAACCCATGGATCTAATGAAGGGACCCACAAATTGAATAGATGAACCCATGGATTCGATGAAGGGACCCACAAATTGAATAGATGAACCCATGGATCTGAAGGGACCCACAAATTGAATAGATGAACCCATGGATCTAATGAAGGGACCCACAAATTGAATAGATGAACCCATGGATTCGATGAAGGGACCCACAAATTGAATAGATGAACCCATGGATCTAATGGACCCACAAATTTGATGAAGGGGTTCATGGATCTGATGAAGGGACCCACAAATCTGTAGAAGGAATCCAATAATCCAATAGATGAGCCTTCCGTATCTGAGGAATGGACACCTTGGATTTAACTAATGAACTCACAAACCGAATGAATGGACCAAAGGATCTAATTAACGGACCCACAGATAGGATAGGTGGGTCCACCGATCTAATTAACAAACTCACTGATCTGATGAAAGGACCCACTGATTTGTTGAACAGATTCACATATATGAAGAATTGACACGAATCTAATTCATGAACCAAGGGATCTGATAACTGGATCCACTAACCAGATGAACTTACCACCTAACATTGAAAATGGACACCCAAGGACTTAGTAACCTGATGAATGGACCCTCATAAAATCACTGATCAAAAAAAAAAACAACCCAATAATAATAAATGGACCAACTGACCTGAAGAATGGACCCTCATGGTGGAGTTGGATATATTTGTTGTGATACAGAAATAAGGGATCCAGAGGTCCTCAATCTGGCGATCCCGGAAGACATTCTCGATGGATTCATTGAAGGCCCAACCTACACAAACACAAACAGTAACAAAAAAATCATAAGATTAAGAAAATCAAGAAATATTACAAGTGGAGAAGAATGAAGCTGATCTGGAGGAAGAAGAATAAAAATTGGTAGAAGAAACAAAAAGATGAAAAAGTAGAAGAAAAGTAGTGGAAGGAAGAAGAAATAGAAGTTGAAGAAAAGGAAGTTAAAAAAGGAAGTGGAAGGAGAAATTGAAGAAGAAAAGATGATTGGTTACTAAACTGACATCATTGCACTCGGGCAGACCCATAGGTACCCAGTCTCCCGAACAGATATAGAAGAGTATGCATACTGATGGTTCCCGTTGCTCGCTGGTTAAACACACTCCTCACTCTGCTCCTCAGTTCTACTTGTACAACGGGTTACTGCAAACTGCTTAAATCGCTTGATCAATTCAACATCTATTTTAGTGTCCTCATCGAACAGGCAGTCGCGAAGAGACCGAAGAACATCCCCTTATCCATCTTCAACTCCCAGACAATCAATGTAAACCTGCTCACTCTGAAGAAATGGAAGAAAATGAGATGGAAGAAGATAAAGTAGAAGAAATAAGAAGAAAATGAAAGAAGAAGTAGAAGAAGTGGAAGAAAAGTAGGAGGAGAAGTGGAGAAGAAAGTTAAACAAGAGGTAGAAAAAGTAGAAGAAGTGGAAGAAAAGTAGGAGGAGAAGTGGAGAAGAAAGTTAAACAAGAGGTAGAAAAGAAGAAAAGAGAAGTGGAAGAAAGAAGTAGGAGAAATGGAGAAGAAAGTTAAACAAGAGGTAGAAAAAGTAGAAGAAGTGGAAGAAAAGTAGGAGAAGTGGAGAAGAAAGTTAAACAAGAGGTAGAAAAAGTAGAAGAAAAAGTGAGGAGAAGTGGAGAAGAAAGTTAAACAAGAGGTAGAAAAAGTAGAAGAAGTGGAAGAAAAGTAGGAGGAGAAGTGGAGAAGAAAGTTAAACAAGAGGTAGAAAAGTAGAAAAATGAAGAAAAGTAGGAGGAGAAGTGGAGAAGAAAGTTAAACAAGAGGTAGAAAAAGTAGAAGAAGAAGTGGAAGAAAAGTAGGAGGAGAAGTGGAGAAGAAAGTTAAACAAGAGGTAGAAAAAGTAGAAGAAGAAGTGGAAGAAAAGTAGGAGGAGAAGTGGAGAAGAAAGTTAAACAAGAGGTAGAAAAAGTAGAAGAAGAAGTGGAAGAAAAGTAGGAGGAGAAGTGGAGAAGAAAGTTAAACAAGAGGTAGAAAAGTAGAAGAAGAAGTGGAAGAAAGGAGGAGAAGTGAGAAGAAAGTAAACAAAGGTAGAAAAGTAGAAGAAGTGGAAGAAAAGTAGGAAGTAGAAGAAAGTTAACAAGGGTAGAAAAGTAGAAGAAGAAGTAAAAGAAAACGAAAGTAAAAGAACGAAGCAGAGAAAAGAAATTAAAAAGTGGAAGAAGAATCAGGAGGAGATAGCGATAGAAGAAGAAAGAAAAAAAGAACATGCCCACTGCTTTCTTGACTAGTATTACAGTTACAAGTTTGAATGCACATATAGGAAAAGAGGATGCTAATCTTTCTTTGCTTCACATGAACTATCACTTCACTTCATCCACTAACACATCCATCCACATTGATTTTAGTACATTAGTGGACATTGACATAATATCTATGATCTAACATGTAAACATGGACATAATATCTATGATCTAACCTGTAAACATTGACATAATATCTATGATCTAACCTGTAAACATTGACATAATATCTATGATCTAACCTGTAAACATTGACATAATATCTATGATCTAACCTGTAAACATGGACCTACTATCTATGATCTAACCTGTAAACATTGACATAATATCAATGATCTAACCTGTAAACATTGACATACTATCTATGATCTAACCTGTAAACATTGACATAATATCTATGATCTAACCTGTAAACATTGACATACTATCTATGATCTAACCTGTAAACATTGACATACTATCTATGATCTAACCTGTAAACATGGACATACTATCTATGATCTAACCTGTAAACATTGACATACTATCTATGATCTAACCTGTAAACATTGACATAATATCTATGATCTAACCTGTAAACATTGACATACTATCTATGATCTAACCTGTAAACATTGACATAATATCTATGATCTAACCTGTAAACATTGACATAATATCTATGATCTAACCTGTAAACATTGACATACTATCTATGATCTAACCTGTAAACATTGACATAATATCTATGATCTAACCTGTAAACATGGACATAATATCTATGATCTAACCTGTAAACATTGACATACTATCTATGATCTAACCTGTAAACATTGACATACTATCTATGATCTAACCTGTAAACATTGACATACTATCTATGATCTAACCTGTAAACATGGACATACTATCTATGATCTAACCTGTAAACATTGACATACTATCTATGATCTAACCTGTAAACATGGACATACTATCTATGATCTAACCTGTAAACATTGACATACTATCTATGATCTAACCTGTAAACATGGACATACTATCTATGATCTAACCTGTAAACATTGACATACTATCTATGATCTAACCTGTAAACATGGACATACTATCTATGATCTAACCTGTAAACATTGATGCAAACGGATAGGTAAGATCCCAGATTTTCCTCCAGAGAGACGTCATCCCCTAGAGAATACAAACAGAATGTCTACAATATCAATAATATTAATTTCATAAAATTTTTGGTAACTTTTTCAGACCTTTAGGTATGACGTAACTTCACATTTCTAGGCCCTAGTGTGCGGGAGGTGAGGACACACACTGAGAATACCGGCCAGAAGCATTACAAGACAGGCATTGTTTTGGAACCCGCAGAGAAAGAGGAGTAGGGGAAGGCTTAGAAATATCTGGAGACTGATATTAAAAGGATAGGCAAGATGTGGAAAGAATTGGAAGGGATGGCAAAAGAGAGGAAGAGCTGGAAGAAGTTTGTTAAACACGTAAAAACAAAGTACTAGAGTTTTACAAAATACAGAAACAGTGACGATAAACAGCAATGTTTCGACCAAAAGGCCTTTATCTTGCAGTCTCCACCCTTTTTCAAGAAGTTTGTTGAAGACCTGTGCTCTGTTGGGAGTTGAAAGGTGAAGAAAAAGAAGTGTGAAGAAGATATGAGGGCCAATTCCTTTCCTCATGTGTAGAATGTTGAGTGTGGGATTGAACTCACAACCCTCATGTGTCCAAGTCGATAAGCGAAGATTTTGCATTATGCTAATCCGTCCCACCCAACAACATACACTTGGGATTAATCCTGATACAGCTAGAGAAAACCCTAGATTTAATGAGCTAGTAAGGGATGGGAAGAGAGGTTCCTGCTAATAGTGAAATCCTATCGCTAAAGCAAATTGAAAGTGTGAATGTTATCAATATTGGAAGCATATAAATAATGATACGGAGGAATAACTAACAAAATAGAATATAGATGCAATAAAGCAAATCAAATAATATGACAAATGGTGCCAATTTTGAAATGCAAACATGTCATCAAGAACACCACAAGAACGTTGTTCCCCACAATCTTTCTCATAACATTACGCTATCAGTGCCAAACCTGGACGCTGACATCAAACGATAGAAGAAAACTATTCATGACAGAGATTTCTTTCTTTTCTCTAATCCTGTTTTGCTTCACAGCGTCAGGATAAGAAGAGATTTATAGAATGGGCTTTTGTGTGCATTTTATAAAAAAGTGTTGCTCACAGTCTCTGATATTTCTGAGGTCCACCTTTTGCGTGGTCGGCCTTTTGCTTTGTATCCATTTTAGTACAGTAGTATTGCTCTTTGAGGCATATAAAAAATGTTCTGTTTTGTCTTTTCCATCCGCTGTCCATCGGAGAGCTGTCCATCGGAGAGCTGTCTATCGGAGAGCTGTCCTAGTCAAGAAACTTCCTTTTGGGTGTGATCTCCCCATTTCATGAAATCCATTCCTTGATTGACCTCTCTCCCTTCACCCGTTTCAACAAAGGTATATCTTGATTCTGTTTCGCTAACACAATATTTTTTACATGAATGAATTGTTAGCCCCTTGTCCAACCCCAACCTGGAGATCATATTTTGTTTGTCCCTTTATCCTGCAACATGTCCAACGTGAGTGTCGCTACCTGCAGCTAAGCTCTTTTTATCATAGCTTTCCAGTTCATAGATGTACGCAAGCTCTCCACCACTACAAGGTAGTACACAAGCATGAGAATGCCCAATGTGCCATGACATCGATCGCATTACAAGGTGGTGGCCTCGTAGCGAGTGACAGGTACATAGGTTCTTCGATCTCCTCCCTAATATCTGTACTAGCGTATAATAATTAATCAGATTACCAACAGACAGTACATCCAGATGGATTCCTTTTCTGTTGTCTCTAACATCTCCCCCAGTATCCAGATGGATTCCTTTTCTATAGTCTCTAACATCTCCCCCAGTATCCAGATGGATTCCTTTTCTATTGTCTCTAACATCTCCCCCAGTATACAGATGGATTCCTTTTCTATAGTCTCTAACATCTCCCCCAGTATCCAGATGTATTCCTTTTCTATAGTCTCTAACATCTCCCCCAGTATCCAGATGGATTCCTTTTCTATTGTCTCTAACATCTCCCCCAGTATCCAGATGGATTCCTTTTCTATTGTCTCTAACATCTCCCCCAGTATACAGATGGATTCCTTTTCTATAGTCTCTAACATCTCCCCCAGTATCCAGATGGATTCCTTTTCTATAGTCTCTAACATCTCCTCCGATCCTGATGGATTCATTTTCTATTGTCTCTAACATCTTCCCCTCCCAGAGCATCCAGGTGGATTCCTTTTCCATTGTTCCCAGCATCCAGGTGGATTCCTTTTCCATTGTTCCCTAGCATCCAAGTGGATTTCTTTTCTGCTGTGCCCCAACATTCAGGCAAATCCCTTTTCTATCCCTCCCAGCATCCAGATGGATTCTTTTTTTATTGTTCCCCAGCAACTCAGATGGATACCCTTTTTTAAAAAAAAAACATTTTTTATACCACGAGGTAAATAGGGTACCACAGTGTTAGGCCCATATTTTTCATTGACTGTCAGTGCACAATCGGTGATGTGGTCAGCATCCCACCAGCCACCTTTACTTTCCAGTGCATTTTCTAGTATCCAATTGAGGCTGGGTTGATCTGAGAGCCATTATGGTTGGACAAACTCCACATCCACTGTGGAAATGAACCCGGACCACTAACCTAAGAAGAAAGTTCACGAACAACTACACTACTGTAGCTCCAGATGGATTCCTTTGTATCTCGTTAAACCTGAAAGTTGTTCACACCGGCACGGTCAGCAGCAGCAGCAATGAATGAACAAACATCAGGTACTTACCATAGACCATTCTCTTGCCCTCTGCTTGAATCTGACGTGATTCCTTTCCTCAGCCCATAAGGCACCAATAAAGGACCCAATGCTTGTCCCGCCTACCATGTCGATTGGAATCCCTTCCTCTTGCATAGCTTTGATCATCCCTACATGTGCTAACCCTCTGGAAATAAGAAAATAAGAATCCAAAGTAAGGACAACAAGTGAAACAAAGATACAAATTATTACAGCTACCCTCAAACTAACTCTCACCTGTGTGTTGTCAGGGTCCGCAAAGGGAGAAAAGAATAGTACCACTGCGACCTACAAGGCATCTTGTAAGAGGCAACTGAGGTAGGGACCTAGGGAAGCTACTCTAGTAAATAAAATGCATTGCAGAAATAGGATGTGCTGGCCTACTTGTAGGCGCATAAATGGCACAACACACAATCACTCTTAGGCTCAGATCACACAGAGTGGTTAACAAGTGGTCGATATGGAGCGTTCGAAGAAGAAATTAACTTTTAGTGGACCAAATGCCACACTACAGGGCTTTGTGTTGGATGTCCTCTTACAGGCACCACACTACATGGCATTTTTTTACTTTTAAGATTTAAACGGTTGTAGTTAATTTATATTCCAGTCCACCTTTATTTATTTCACCAAAGGTCATTCGACATTTCCGTCGTAACATGTGGACATAGCTGTTTTCGATGTTAGTTTAGTAAACTGGTAAAACTGCAAAAAAAATTCAATAACTGATTTTAAAAAAAAGGAATTTCAACTCAAAATAAGGGCTTCAACTTCTGACATGAAATTTTAATTTTATTTTTTCCTCTTCACTAAAAATAATTTTGCATTTCCCTTTTCTTATTCTGAAATATTTTACTCATGAAAGTAAACAGAGCATTCAATTCTAAACATTTTGATATAGGTTACATGTTGCATATATAAAACAATAGTTTTTATAACAAAACTAATAATAGCTGTCTGTATAAAAATGTATGATAATTAAAAATGGCTTGTAAAAGACATGGTTTTTACCCTTTCCTTTAAGAGTTAAAGGGGGGAAACGATGATTCCTATGTTATATGAATGTCAATGTAACGGCTAGAAGGTATAGAGAGACTATATGTCTCAGTGGCCAAGTACTTCAGCAGAAAAACTTGCTAAAGAAAGAGAATTTTCAGACGGGCTGTGATGAAAGCGATGTTCTGCAAGGGACATGCTACTATTTGAAACTTTCATAAATTTCCTAGTGTGATGAAAGCTCCTCTTAACCCTTTGAACCCTGGGCGCCTGCACCTTAACAATCCCTTACTGGAGCTCCTGAGAAAAAACAGCCCATATCAGTGTTATATTAAAACACGATATATTAGCACACTTAAGTGATCTATAATTTGTTATTGACTTACTCCATCATAATCGTTATTCCTGCTTATTATCTTTTTGCAGAATACTAAACTTTAAAATTTATTTGATTTAATATGGAAGTATGGCGCCGCGAATACTCCTGTATATGTAGATTTTTCTCCAGAATGAACATATATTGCTTGAACATCAATCAATTAAAACAATTCTTCCTTGTCTAAATGATCATCTAACTCACTTTCGATATCCTTATCAGAATAATCCCATTCTAAGTCTAATTTATCTCTAGATTCATTCAAAACAGCTTCAGCAGCATGCTCTGTTGTTATACTTTTAGAGTGACCATTTCCGAAAAATTTCGAACATCTTTTCAACATGAAAATACTGAACTAATTACCTTATCAGTACCAAAATAAAATCATGCAACAGCATCCGTCATCTCGCAAAACCACCTAGAACAAGTGCATTGTGTTTGACGTCATATTTGTACACAATTTATTATAAAATACCGAAAAAAAATGAAAAAATAACCTCAGACCATTATATCGGGAGCTCGGGGCATGCAATGCTTATATTCAATCCCGAATTATCGGGAGTCTGGGTTCTAAGGGTTAAATTCTACTTTACTTTATTTCAAACAATATAACACATCAACAATGAACATGAGCTGTAAACTAACCTAGCTCCGCCTCCACCAAGGACTAGACCAATATAACACATCAACAATGAACATGGGCTGTAAACTAACCTAGCTCCGCCTCCACCAAGGACTAGACCAATATAACACATCAACAATGAATATTGGATGTAAACTAACCTAGTTCCGCCTCCACCAAGGACTAGACCAATATAACACATCAACAATGAACATGGGCTGTAAACTAACCTAGCTTCACCTCCACCAAGGACTAGACCAATATAACACATCAACAATGAACATTGGCTGTAAACTAACCTAGCTCCGCCTCCACCAAGGACTAGACCAATATAACACATCAACAATGAACATTGGCTGTAAACTAACCTAGCTTCACCTCCACCAAGGACTAGACCAATATAACACATCAACAATGAACATTGGCTGTAAACTAACCTAGCTCCACCTCCACCAAGGACTAGACCAATATAACACATCAACAATGAACATGGGCTGTAAACTAACCTAGCTCCGCCTCCACCAAGAACTAGACCAATATAACACATCAACAATGAACATGGGCTGTAAACTAACCTAGCTCCGCCTCCACCAAGAACTAGACCAATATAACACATCAACAATGAATATTGGATGTAAACTAACCTAGTTCCGCCTCCACCAAGAACTAGACCAATATAACACATCAACAATGAATATTGGATGTAAACTAACCTAGCTTCACCTCCACCAAGGACTAGACCAATATAACACATCAACAATGAACATTGGATGTAAACTAACCTAGCTTCACCTCCACCAAGAACTAGACCAATATAACACATCAACAATGAACATGGGCTGTAAACTAACCTAGCTCCGCCTCCACCAAGAACTAGACCAATATAACACATCAACAATAAACATGGGCTGTAAACTAACCTAGCTCCGCCTCCACCAAGAACTAGACCAATATAACACATCAACAATGAACATGGGCTGTAAACTAACCTAGCTCCACCTCCACCAAGGACTAGACCAATATAACACATCAACAATGAATATTGGCTGTAAACTAACCTAGCTCCGCCTCCACCAAGGACTAGACCAATATAACACATCAACAATGAACATGGGCTGTAAACTAACCTAGCTCCACCTCCACCAAGGACTAGACCAATATAACACATCAACAATGAATATTGGCTGTAAACTATACCTAGCTTCACCTCCACCAAGGACTAGACCAATATAACACATCAACAATGAATATTGGCTGTAAACTAACCTAGCTCCACCTCCACCAAGGACTAGACCAATATAACACATCAACAATGAATATTGGCTGTAAACTAACCTAGCTTCACCTCCACCAAGGACTAGACCAATATAACACATCAACAATGAATATTGGCTGTAAACTAACCTAGCTCCGCCTCCACCAAGGACTAGACCAATATAACACATCAACAATGAACATGGGCTGTAAACTAACCTAGCTCCACCTCCACCAAGGACTAGACCAATATAACACATCAACAATGAATATTGGCTGTAAACTATACCTAGCTTCACCTCCACCAAGGACTAGACCAATATAACACATCAACAATGAATATTGGCTGTAAACTAACCTAGCTCCACCTCCACCAAGGACTAGACCAATATAACACATCAACAATGAACATGGGCTGTAAACTAACCTAGCTCCGCCTCCACCAAGAACTAGACCAATATAACACATCAACAATGAACATGGACTGTAAACTAACCTAGCTTCACCTCCACCAAGGACTAGACCAATATAACACATCAACAATGAATATTGGCTGTAAACTAACCTAGCTCCACCTCCACCAAGGACTAGACCAATATAACACATCAACAATGAACATGGACTGTAAACTAACCTAGCTTCACCTCCACCAAGGACTAGACCAATATAACACATCAACAATGAATATTGGCTGTAAACTAACCTAGCTCCACCTCCACCAAGAACTAGACCAATATAACACATCAACAATGAACATGGACTGTAAACTAACCTAGCTCCGCCTCCACCAAGAACTAGACCAATATAACACATCAACAATGAACATGGGCTGTAAACTAACCTAGCTTCACCTCCACCAAGGACTAGACCAATATAACACATCAACAATGAATATTGGCTGTAAACTATACCTAGCTTCACCTCCACCAAGGACTAGACCAATATAACACATCAACAATGAACATGGGATGTAAACTAACCTAGCTCCACCTCCACCAAGAACTAGACCAATATAACACATCAACAATGAATATTGGCTGTAAACTATACCTAGCTTCACCTCCACCAAGGACTAGACCAATATAACACATCAACAATGAACATGGACTGTAAACTAACCTAGCTCCGCCTCCACCAAGAACTAGACCAATATAACACATCAACAATAAACATGGGCTGCAAACTAACCTAGCTCCGCCTCCACCAAGAACTAGACCAATATAACACATCAACAATGAATATTGGATGTAAACTAACCTAGTTCCGCCTCCACCAAGAACTAGACCAATATAACACATCAACAATGAATATTGGATGTAAACTAACCTAGCTCCGCCTCCACCAAGGACTAGACCAATATAACACATCAACAATGAACATGGGCTGTAAACTAACCTAGCTTTACCTCCACCAAGGACTAGACCAATATAACACTTCAACAATGAATATTGGCTGTAAACTAACCTAGCTCCACCTCCACCAAGAACTAGACCAATATAACACATCAACAATAAACATGGGCTGTAAACTAACCTAGCTCCGCCTCCACCAAGAACTAGACCAATATAACACATCAACAATGAACATGGGCTGTAAACTAACCTAGCTTCACCTCCACCAAGGACTAGACCAATATAACACATCAACAATGAACATGGGCTGTAAACTAACCTAGCTCCACCTCCACCAAGGACTAGACCAATATAACACATCAACAATGAACATGGACTGTAAACTAACCTAGCTTCACCTCCACCAAGGACTAGACCAATATAACACATCAACAATGAATATTGGCTGTAAACTATACCTAGCTTCACCTCCACCAAGGACTAGACCAATATAACACATCAACAATGAATATTGGCTGTAAACTATACCTAGCTTCACCTCCACCAAGGACTAGACCAATATAACACATCAACAATGAATATTGGCTGTAAACTAACCTAGCTCCACCTCCACCAAGAACTAGACCAATATAACACATCAACAATGAATATTGGCTGTAAACTATACCTAGCTTCACCTCCACCAAGGACTAGACCAATATAACACATCAACAATGAACATGGACTGTAAACTAACCTAGCTCCACCTCCACCAAGGACTAGACCAATATAACACATCAACAATGAATATTGGATGTAAACTAACCTAGCTCCACCTCCACCAAGAACTAGACCAATATAACACATCAACAATGAATATTGGATGTAAACTAACCTAGCTCCACCTCCACCAAGGACTAGACCAATATAACACATCAACAATAAACATGGACTGTAAACTAACCTAGCTCCACCTCCACCAAGAACTAGACCAATATAACACATCAACAATGAATATTGGCTGTAAACTAACCTAGCTCCACCTCCACCAAGGACTAGACCAATATAACACATCAACAATGAACATGGGCTGTAAACTAACCTAGCTTCACCTCCACCAAGGACTAGACCAATATAACACATCAACAATGAATATTGGGATGTAAACTAACCTAGCTCCACCTCCACCAAGAACTAGACCAATATAACACATCAACAATGAACATGGACTGTAAACTAACCTAGCTCCGCCTCCACCAAGAACTAGACCAATATAACACATCAACAATGAACATGGGCTGTAAACTAACCTAGCTTCACCTCCACCAAGGACTAGACCAATATAACACATCAACAATGAATATTGGCTGTAAACTAACCTAGCTCCACCTCCACCAAGAACTAGACCAATATAACACATCAACAATAAACATGGGCTGTAAACTAACCTAGCTCCGCCTCCACCAAGAACTAGACCAATATAACACATCAACAATGAACATGGGCTGTAAACTAACCTAGCTCCACCTCCACCAAGAACTAGACCAATATAACACATCAACAATGAACATTGGATGTAAACTAACCTAGCTCCACCTCCACCAAGGACTAGACCAATATAACACATCAACAATGAACATTGGATGTAAACTAACCTAGCTTCACCTCCACCAAGGACTAGACCAATATAACACATCAACAATGAATATTGGCTGTAAACTAACCTAGCTCCGCCTCCACCAAGAACTAGACCAATATAGCACATCAACAATGAACATGGGCTGTAAACTAACCTAGCTCCACCTCCACCAAGGACTAGACCAATATAACACATCAACAATGAACATGGGCTGTAAACTAACCTAGCTCCGCCTCCACCAAGGACTAGACCAACATAACACATCAACAATGAATATTGGCTGTAAACTAACCTAGCTCCGCCTCCACCAAGAACTAGACCAATGGAAGTGCCCGTGAGAAATCTGGCAAATCGGGAGAAGTCTGCCATTTTGTCCGGTTGACTCTCAAAAAGATGTTCATAAATTTCCAACTGGAAGAGAATAAATTGTGGATATATAAGCAAATGATATATCAGTAAATGATATATCAGCAAATGATATATCAGCAAATGATATATCAGCAAATGATATATCAGCAAATGATATATCAGCAAATGATATATCAGCAAATGATATATCAGCAAATGATATATCAGCAAATGATATATCAGCAAATGATATATCAGCAAATGATGTATCAGCAAATGATATATCAGCAAATGATATATCAGCAAATGATATATCAGCAAATGATATATCAGCAAATGATATATCAGCAAATGATATATCAGCAAATGATATATCAGCAAATGATATATCAGTAAATGATATATCAGCAAATGGAAACTAAATATGTATTGTTGATAAATGTTCTTCTTCACCTTTCAACTCCCAACAGAGCACAGGTCTTCAACAAACTTCTTCTAGTCCTTCCTCTCTCTTGCCATCCCTTCCACTTCTTTACACATCTTACCTATCCTTTTAATATCAGTCTCCAGCTCTCTTCTCCAGGTATTTCTAGGTCTTCCCCTACCCTTCTTTCCAAAATAGTGCCTGTCTTGCAATGCTTCCAGTCTGTCTTCTCAATTCGTGTCCTATCCATTGCCAGCGTCTTTTCCGCAGCTCTTTTTCCATTGGTATCTGCTTAGTTATTTCTTTGAGTTCATCGTTTGTAATCTTATCATACCATCTCAGTCCCTCTACTCTACGTAAACATCCATTTATGAAAGTCTGTAAAGCAGGTTACAGAGCATATATACAATACCCAGACAGATCATCCGAAGAGCTGTTTGGTGCATGGAGATATGCTCCAATTATGAGGCTGAAATTCATGCGATAGAAGTAGCTTTGCACCACCTGAAGACTGTTTTCGATGCCTTTCCATCAAAGGCACAAAACATTATTATTTTCACAGATTCAATGTCTGCCCTTCAAACTCTAGAAGATGGTGGACATTGTAAATCTGAACTATCCCATATAGCCCTATATATTGACAGACTTATTACATCACATGACATCAAAATAACCATGCAGTGGATCCCTGGACATTCAAACACACCTGGAAATGACAAAGCAGATAGGCTAGCCAAGAAAGGGTCAACACAGGAACAACCAATCACAGCAATAACTCTCCATACAGCAAAGCAAATCCTAATGACAACAAATAAAGAAATTTGGCTGAACAGATGGGCCATGGGAAACACAGGAAGAGAGGTGTACAGCCATATGGCCAGCCCTAACCTTAATGACAACATCAACCACCTTACAAGAAGAGATCAGAGCACCATTTTCAGACTCCAACCCAACACATAACACTTAATAATCACTTGAACAGAATTCATCCACAACACACTCCAGAGTGTCAACTGTGCGCACATCATCATGAAACCGTTCACCACCACCTTTTCAAATCTCAAGCACTGGATGACATCAGAAGGACCCTCCTTTCTCCAAGGCCAGATAAATGGAACACATTATACGGAACAAAAGAACAACTTACAAACACATGCAGATACCACTACATAGCATTGGGTGGAAGGGTAAAAGCTCAAGTGCCGCTGGATCATTGAAGAAGAAGAATGAAGGTCTGTAGTTTTCTGGTGGTTTCTTTTGTTGTGGATAAATGTTTGATGTAAATACATTTTTTCTATAACTTCTTCTTACAATGTTCCATATCGAGCACATGTTAAACTACTCATTAGGAAATGAAACAGCAGACCGCTGGCCAAGGAAGTTGCTGCAGGAGAGCAGCTGGATGTGCCAGTTACCTACCACCAAAAGATAAGGATGATTAAATCAATCAGAAAGCCATAAATACCAACACAAGATGACTACTATAATATGAGCAGATTGGAACAAGTTGGTATTCTGCGTCTTAGAACAGGACAATTGATTCCACAGGCACATGTATACAAAATTCAAGATTGGCAATTCAGCCATGTGTACATGTGGACAGTCACATCAGACTGCAGAACACATACTTCAAGATTGTCCCAAATATGATATACTGAGGCAAACTCACTAGCCTAACGAAACAACACTCGACAGAAAACTACACCGACCTCTGTGTGAGCTACAAAAGACAGTGAAGTTTATACAAAAGACAACATTGAATGTGTAAGACAATATTTGAAACGAACGAAAGGAAGGAAGAACACTACTCGTTGTGATTTGCATGTGATCTGAGCCTAAGAGCGATTGTACATTGAACCAGTTATGCGCCTACAAGTAGACAAGCAAATTCGATTTCTGCTACGCTTTTATTTACTAGGGTAGCTTCCATAGGCCACTACCTCAGTGGTCTCTTACGACTTGCCTTGTGGGTTGTAGTGTTACTATTCTTTGCTCCCCCGGTGAGCCCCGACAACATACAGCATGACCTTCTTAAATGGACGTTTGTGTAGAATAGAAAGGCTGAGATGATATGATAATATTACGAACGATGAACTCAAAGAAAGAAAGAAAGCAGATACCAGTGGAAAAATAGCTAAGGAAGAGACGCTGGCGATGGAAAGGAACACATTGAGAAGACAGACCGGAAGCATTGCAAGGCAGGTACTATTTTGGAACCCCCATGGAAAGAGGAGTAGGGGAAGACCTATAAATACCTGGAGAAGAGAGCTGGAGACTGATATTAAAAGGATAGGTAAGATGTGTAAAGAAGTGGAAGGGATGGCAAGAGAGAGGAAGGACTGGAAGAATATTGTTGAAGACCTGTGCTCCATTGGGAGTTGAAAGGTGAAGAAGAATTTCATACGACTTAACTGTTTTAGATGCAGACTTCACTTTCAGGACCCGTTTAGGACAGCGCAGGTGATGGTGGGAAGTGAGCCATCCTCTGACATTAAGCCACTCTGTGGTGTTTCTGATCGTCTCAGCATCATCCTTATGCAGCAGAACCAACTCCTTCTGTGCTCGAACAGCAAAGCTCTCTAGCTCTTTCTCAATCTAAGAAGATGAAGAAGGTATATACTAAAGAAAAATCATGTAAACATAAAGTAGTATAGTTTTACAAAATACAAAAACAAGATAGTTTAGTCGTCGGATCATTATCACTGCACATCGAACCAATTTTTCCATAAATTAACAGATCCTCTCCTCAGTATGTCTCTCAGCGTGTGGCGACTAACGAGACCAATTCTTAGTTTAGTTTAGTTGTCAGACCATCATCACTGCACTTCGAACCAATTAGTCCTCGCTGTGTGGTTACCGGAGCCAAAATTGGGTGTAAAGAATAGAATCACTGTTACCTGCCACGCATATTGTAAGAGGTGACTAAGGAGGTTGAGCGTGGGGCTAGCTACCCCACACTGTAAAAAAACACTAGATGACTACAGAACGGAGAGCAAACTGAGTAAACGCTGGCTGAAACTGGACAATTTGCCGAAGGATAAGCACCAGAGCTCCAAATGGTGCTGAAGATGTGACGTAAAACACATCAATGCTAAGGCTGCATGAATCAGATTTCCACATGAATAGAATTTATGGTGCATCAGTCTGGGCGGTGATCGCGAGAGAGAGACCCAATTAGTCCATAAGTGCTCTGATCTCCACCTCATTATGTCTCTCAGCGTGTGGCAATTAACTACACCAATTCTAAGTTTAGTCATCAGATCATCATCACTGCACATCGAACCAATTAGCCATAAGTGCTCTGATCTCCTCCTCAGTATGTCTCTGAGCATGTGGCAATTAACAACACCAATTCTTAGTTTAGTCATCAGAACACCATCACTGCACTTCGAGCCAATTAGTCCATAAGTGCTCTGATCTCCACCTCATTATGTCTCTCAGTGTGTGGCAATTAACGACACCAATTCTTAGTTTAGTCGTCAGATAATCGTCACTGCACTTCGAACCAATTAGTCCATAAGTGCTTCAATCTTCTCCTCATTATGTCTCTCGGTGTGTGGCAATTAACAACACCAATTCTTAGTTTAGTCGTCAGATAATCGTCACTGCACTTCGAACCAATTAGTCCATAAGTGCTTCAATCTCCTCATTATGTCTCTCAGCGTGTGGCAACTAACGACTTTGTTGGTTTACTATTCTTTTTTGGCTAATAGCCTATTGCTCTTGTCCACATTTGATTTGGAATTCTTGCAGTCTGGTTAGGGTTGTAGATTCCCACTATTACTTGAATCATATATACCTCTCTCCTTAGGAATTTATATTATCAGACTGGTCCATTGCTCACCCACCTTTTACAGCAGCAGTACCTGCAAGTCTATCGGCGCTTTCATTTCCCTTTACACCTGCATGCCCTGACACAAAAATAAAACTGATATTTGTCAGCCGAGCGCTACTCAGTGACTCCATCCATTGTCTCAGAGGCCAGCCTGTTTCAATCTGCCTGAGCATACTCATTGAGTCACTGAGAAAACATGCAGGGATAAAAGTCTGTGACTCCAGCCAGACCATCGCTTTTAGTTACTGCCATGATTGCCATAATGTTATACTGCTTGTAGTCACAACAATCTGTCTTCCTCCACAACATCCCCTCTGACTTGAGCAGTGAAAGCTCATGAGTTACGCATGTGTTGAATCACTGACCCACTCGCTGACCAGATTGAGAGAGATGGGTGTCAATATTGGTGCAGCCCAAAATGAACGACATACTAAATATGCAAAGGGATTGATTAATCAACATCAAACTGGCGTGTTGGGCCACTGGACGCAGCTGGATTTGCTGAGGTGGAGATCGGAGCACCTATGGACATGTCTGGAGTGCTATGATTATAGTCCTCATATAACTGATAACTGACCCATCTGTGTAAATGGTTACATTGTCCTCAGATGAGTTCTCAGAAATTAAGTACATGCAAAAACAAGATACAGCTACAATTTAACCAAAATATTTTTAATCAAACAAAGGATACAAAAGCTGGACAGATAGAGTATATTATGCCAAAAGGTGCAAAATCAATCCCTCAAGTCATCTGAGAATCGCAAGATAAATATAGAAGACGACGACACTAGGCTACAACCCAGTAGCAGTGTAAGAACACAGGGTTACAACCTGGTAACAGTATAACAATACTGAGCTACAATGCAGTAGCAGTGTGATGGCACTGGGCTACAATGTAGTAGCAGTGTGACGGCACTGGGCCACAACGCAGTAGCAGTGTGACGACAAATATCTTTGTATTAATTTTTTTTTAAACATAGAAGATGAAATCAAACTTACTGGGCCTATGGTTGGTTCCTTATCTCAGAGTCCCACTATCAGAATACAGTCTGCCTGTCGCAGGCAGTGCTTGCTCCACTTACTAAACTGGTAATCACATTGGTACAACACCATCCGATGGATATCCTCCTGCTGGCTCAACCAACTAAACAGTCTGAACTCATTCACTCTGCAACATCCATGGATAAATAGAAAAGATCACAGAATTAAGGGCAAAATTACTAAAATAGCACATTATGACGTAGGAGAGTGAAGTGTTAGGAAGCCTCACAGTACTAACAGACCCATCCTCCTGCACTACAGATCCCCATAGAACGTAATATTTAAACATACCCTTCCACTGAGTAGTATTGTGCGTTGCGACCCACCACTAAGTTAATAACAGATCCACCTTCCTGCATTCATTAGAAAGATTTTTTTAAAAATTCCTGCGAAATATTTTCATCATCTAAATTACATCAGAGACCCTCGCTGATGCTACGGAGTTATTGCACTGCCTCTGATATCTTCCTGTGTAAGAAAGATCAAAGCGCACATGGTTACTCACTAAAGTGCAATGATGATAGTCCTATCAATCAATCAATCCACCTTTCTGCGCCCTCAGATTCCCATAAAACATGTATACCTACCCTTCCAAAGCTCGGTGCGAGCCTAGCCTTGACAATATCCGGTGTTAGCCTTACAGTAGGACCTGAAAGTATTAAAATAAAAAGATTTAGCATTTCATTTGGGATCGCGCGGGGTGGGGGTTGGAGTAGTGTAGAAAAGACCATGCATGGGACTGTCCAATGTGCTTCTCCCTCAGTCTGGTCTGCGACTGGGATTCACAACTCTAAAAACTTCTCTGTTCGGGAAAGAATCTCTCAATGCGTTAAGAATGCCATTTCGATCCTTTGCAGCTCTCTCTGATGTCGTAGCCACATGTCAGCCAATCTGTCAGCTTGTTCCTTACTACTAACTCCTGTGTGGCCATGGACATAAATAAAGGTGATTTCTCTGATCCGTCTGTACCAGTACCTCCACCCAGTTATGTCTCACCATTCCTGTTTCGACTTTACGAATCATGCTAATAGAGTCACTGAATATGAAAACATGAGAGTAGTTATGAGATGTAACCTGGTCACTGTCTCTGTAATCGCCCATACCTCTATTGTCAAACTACTTGTAGTTGTCACATAGGCCCCACTGGTCTCTCTTATTATTTTTCTTCCTATGTGAGCAGAGAAAGCTCACAAACAGTGTTCTTGGTGAATGACTGAACCATCAGTGTAATTAGGTACATTTGTATTATTGATGTCATTCAAGAGGACATTAACCTCCACGTTAATTAGTGATGGATTATTTTGATCAGTTATTTGAACCCTCACACAACAATCAACATAACAAACACCCTACCAAGGCCAACAATCAACATAACAAACACCCTACCAAGGCCAACAATCAACATAACAAACACCCTACCAAGGCCAACAATCAACATAACAAACACCCTACCAAGGCCAACAATCAACATAATAACAGTAAAACCAACAACCTACTAATGGCCAACAATCAACATAACAACACTGATACTTTGTACAACAATCAACATAACAACACTGAAACCAACAACCTACCAATGGCCAACAATCAACATAACACTGAAACCAACAACCTACCAATGGCCAACAATCAACATAACAACAGTGAAACCTTGTACAACAATCAACATAACAACAGAGAAACCAACAACCTACCAATGGCCAACAATCAACATAACATAACAACACTGAAACCTTGTCCAACAATCAATGTAACAACACTGAAACCTTGTACAACAATCAACGTAACAACAGTGAAACCTTGTACAATAATCAACATAACAACACTGATACTGAAACCTTGTACAACAATCAACGTAACAACACTGAAACCTTGTCCAACAATCAATGTAACAACACTGAAACCTTGTACAACAATCAATGTAACAACACTGAAACCTTGTCCAACAATCAATGTAACAACACTGAAACCTTGTCCAACAATCAAATGAACAACACTGAAACCTTGTACAACAATCAATGTAACAACACTGAAACCTTGTCCAACAATCAATGTAACAACACTGAAACCTTGTCCAACAATCAATGTAACAACACTGAAACCTTGTACAACAATCAAAGTAACAACACTGAAACCTTGTACAACAATCAATGTAACAACACTGAAACCTTGTACAACAATCAATGTAACAACACTGAAACCTTGTCCAACAATCAATGTAACAACACTGAAACCTTGTCCAACAATCAATGTAACAACACTGAAACCTTGTCACAACAATAACACTGAAACCTTGTCCAACAATCAAGTAACAACATGAAACCTTGTCCAACAATCAACACTGAAACCTTGTCCAACAATCAACGTAACAACACTGAAACCTTGTACAATCAACAATAACACTGAAACCTTGTCCAACAATCAATGTAACAACACTGAAACCTTGTCCAACAATCAATGTAACAACACTGAAACCTTGTCAACAATCAAGTAACAACACTGAAACCTTGTCCAAACATCAATCAACACTGAAACAACAATGAAACTGAAACCTTGTCCAACAATCAATGTAACAACACTGAAACCTTGTCAACAATCAACGTAACAACACTGAAACCTTGTCAACAATCAATCACTGAAACCTTGTAAATCAACACTGAAACCTTGTCAACAATCAAGTAACAACACTGAAACCTTGTACAACAATCAATGTAACAACACTGAAACCTTGTCCAACAATCAACATGAACTTGCAACAATCAATGTAACACTGAAACTTGTCCAACAATCAACGTAACAACACTGAAACCTTGTCCAACAATCAACGTAAAACACTGAAACCTTGTCCAACAATCAACATGAACAACATAACTGAAACCTTGTCCAACAATCAACTGTACACATGAAACCTGTACAATCAAGTAACAACACTGAAACCTTGTCCAACAATCAACGTAACAACACTGAAACCTTGTCCAACAATCAATGTAACAACACTGACAACAATCAATGTAACAACTGAAACTTGTCAACAATCAACTAAACGTGAAACCTTGTCAACAATCAAGAACAACACTGAAACCTTGTCCAACAATCAACGTAACAACACTGAAACCTTGTACACAATCAATCAAGTAACAACACTGAAACCTTGTCCAACAATCAAGTAACAACACTGAAACCTTGTCCAAAATCAACGTAATACACTGAAACCTTGTCCAACAATCAAGTAAAACACTGAAACCTTGTACAACAATCAACGTAACAACACTGAAACCTTGTCCAACAATCAACATAACAACACTGAATGAAACCTTGTCCAACAATCAATGTAACAACACTGAAACCTTGTACAACAATCAACGAAAACAGTGAAACCTTGTACAAAATCAACGAAAACACTGAAACCATGTACAACAATCAACGTAACAACACTGAAACCTTGTACAACAATCAATGTAACAACACTGAACACCTTTGTACAACAATCAAGTAACAACACTGAAACCTTGTACAACAATCAAGTAAAACACTGAAACCTTGTCCAACAATCAACATAACAACTGAAACCTTGTCCAACAATCAATGTAACAACACTGAAACCTTGTCCAACAATCAACGTAACAACACTGAAACCTTGTACAAATCAATACAACACTGAAACCTTGTCCAACAATCAAGTAACAACACTGAAACCTTGTCCAACAATCAAACACACTGAAACCTTGTCCAACAATCAATGTAACAACACTGAAACCTTGTACAACAATAACACTGAAACCTTGTCAACAATCATAAACACTGAAACCTTGTCACAATCAAGTAAACTGAAACCTTGTCAACAATCAACGTAACACTGAAACCTTGTCAAAATCAACACTGAAACCTTGTCCAACAATCAATGTAACAACACTGAAACCTTGTACAACAATCAATGTAACAACACTGAACTTGTCAACATCAACACTGAAACCTTGTCCAACAATCAATGTAACAACACTGAAACCTTGTACAACAATCAATGTACAAATAAACCCTTGCAACAATCAATGAAGAAAAACTGCTTGTACAACAATCAATGTAACAACACTGAAACCTTGTCCAACAATCAACACTGAACTAACAATCACTCACGAAACTGAAACATCATGTCCAACATGAAACCTGTCAATCATAACAACACTAACGAAACCTTGTCAACAATCAATGTAACAACAGTGAAACCTTGTACAATAATCAACGTAACAACACTGGAAACTTGACTATCAGTACAATTCAACAATGTAACAACACTGAAACCTTGTCCAACAATCAATGTAACAACACTGAAACCTTGTACAACAATCAATGTAACAACACTGAAACCTTGTCCAACAATCAATGTAACAACACTGAAACCTTGTCCAACAATCAATGTAACAACACTGAAACCTTGTACAACAATCAACATAACAACAGTGAAACTTTGTACAACAATCAATGTAACAACACTGAAACCTTGTCCAACAATCAACATAACAACACTGAAACTGAAACCTTGTCCAACAATCAATGTAACAACACTGAAACCTTGTACAACAATCAACATAACAACACTGAAACTGAAACCTTGTCCAACAATCAATGTAACAACACTGAAACCTTGTACAACAATCAACGTAACAACAGTGAAACCTTGTACAATAATCAACGTAACAACACTGAAACCTTGTCCAACAATCAATGTAACAACACTGAAACCTTGTCCAACAATCAATGTAACAACACTGAAACCTTGTCCAACAATCAATGTAACAACACTGAAACCTTGTACAACAATCAATGTAACAACACTGAAACCTTGTACAACAATCAATGTAACAACACTGAAACCTTGTCCAACAATCAACACTGAAACCTTGTCCAACAATCAATGTAACAACACTGAAACCTTGTCCAACAATCAACGTAACAACACTGAAACCTTGTACAACAATCAACGTAACAACACTGAAACCTTGTCCAACAATCAATGTAACAACACTGAAACCTTGTACAACAATCAACGTAACAACACTGAAACCTTGTCCAACAATCAATGTAACAACACTGAAACCTTGTACAACAATCAACGTAACAACACTGAAACCTTGTCCAACAATCAATGTAACAACACTGAAACCTTGTACAACAATCAATGTAACAACACTGAAACCTTGTACAACAATCAATGTAACAACACTGAAACCTTGTCCAACAATCAATGTAACAACACTGAAACCTTGTCCAACAATCAATGTAACAACACTGAAACCTTGTACAACAATCAATGTAACAACACTGAAACCTTGTACAACAATCAATGTAACAACACTGAAACCTTGTACAACAATCAATGTAACAACACTGAAACCTTGTCCAACAATCAATGTAACAACACTGAAACCTTGTCCAACAATCAACGTAACAACAGTGAAACCTTGTACAACAATCAACGAATAACACTGAAACCTTGTACAACAATCAATGTAACAACACTGAAACCTTGTCCAACAATCAACACTGAAACCTTGTCCAACAATCAATGTAACAACACTGAAACCTTGTCCAACAATCAACGTAACAACACTGAAACCTTGTACAACAATCAATGTAACAACAGTGAAACCTTGTCCAACAATCAACACTGAAACCTTGTCCAACAATCAATGTAACAACACTGAAACCTTGTCCAACAATCAACACTGAAACCTTGTACAACAATCAATGTAACAACACTGAAACCTTGTACAACAATCAACACTGAAACCTTGTCCAACAATCAATGTAACAACACTGAAACCTTGTCCAACAATCAATGTAACAACACTGAAACCTTGTACAACAATCAACATAACAACACTGAAACTGAAACCTTGTCCAACAATCAATGTAACAACACTGAAACCTTGTCCAACAATCAACATAACAACACTGAAACTGAAACCTTGTCCAACAATCAATGTAACAACACTGAAACCTTGTACAACAATCAACGTAACAACAGTGAAACCTTGTACAATAATCAACATAACAACACTGATACTGAAACCTTGTACAACAATCAACGTAACAACACTGAAACCTTGTCCAACAATCAACATAACAACACTGAAACTGAAACCTTGTCCAACAATCAATGTAACAACACTGAAACCTTGTACAACAATCAACGTAACAACAGTGAAACCTTGTACAATAATCAACGTAACAACACTGAAACCTTGTCCAACAATCAACGTAACAACACTGAAACCTTGTCCAACAATCAACGTAACAACACTGAAACCTTGTCCAACAATCAATGTAACAACACTGAAACCTTGTACAACAATCAATGTAACAACACTGAAACCTTGTCCAACAATCAATGTAACAACAGTGAAACCTTGTACAACAATCAACACTGAAACCTTGTACAACAATCAATGTAACAACACTGAAACCTTGTACAACAATCAATGTAACAACACTGAAACCTTGTCCAACAATCAATGTAACAACACTGAAACCTTGTCCAACAATCAACATAACAACACTGAAACCTTGTACAACAATCAACGTAACAACACTGAAATCTTGTACAACAATCAACACTGAAACCTTGTACAACAATCAATGTAACAACACTGAAACCTTGTCCAACAATCAACATAACAACACTGAAACCTTGTACAACAATCAATGTAACAACACTGAAACCTTGTACAACAATCAATGTAACAACACTGAAACCTTGTACAACAATCAACACTGAAACCTTGACCAACAATCAATGTAACAACACTGAAACCTTGTACAACAATCAACACTGAAACCTTGTACAACAATCAATGTAACAACACTGAAACCTTGTACAACAATCAATGTAACAACACTGAAACCTTGTACAACAATCAATGTAACAACACTGAAACCTTGTACAACAATCAATGTAACAACACTGAAACCTTGTCCAACAATCAACACTGAAACCTTGTACAACAATCAACACTGAAACCTTGTCCAACAATCAATGTAACAACACTGAAACCTTGTCCAACAATCAACATAACAACACTGAAACCTTGTACAACAATCAATGTAACAACACTGAAACCTTGTACAACAATCAATGTAACAACACTGAAACCTTGTACAACAATCAATGTAACAACACTGAAACCTTGTACAACAATCAACACTGAAACCTTGTACAACAATCAACACTGAAACCTTGTACAACAATCAATGTAACAACACTGAAACCTTGTACAACAATCAACGTAACAACACTGAAACCTTGTCCAACAATCAATGTAACAACACTGAAACCTTGTCCAACAATCAACGTAACAACTGAAACCTTGTACAACAATCAATGTAACAACACTGAAACCTTGTACAACAATCAACACTGAAACCTTGTCCAACAATCAATGTAACAACACTGAAACCTTGTCCAACAATCAATGTAACAACACTGAAACCTTGTCCAACAATCAACGTAACAACACTGAAACCTTGTCCAACAATCAATGTAACAACACTGAAACCTTGTACAACAATCAACGTAACAACACTGAAACCTTGTCCAACAATCAATGTAACAACACTGAAACCTTGTCCAACAATCAACGTAACAACACTGAAACCTTGTCCAACAATCAACGTAACAACACTGAAACCTTGTACAACAATCAATGTAACAACACTGAAACCTTGTACAACAATCAATGTAACAACACTGAAACCTTGTCCAACAATCAACACTGAAACCTTGTACAACAATCAACACTGAAACCTTGTACAACAATCAACACTGAAACCTTGTACAACAATCAACACTGAAACCTTGTACAACTATCAACAGTGAAACCTTGTACAACTATCAATGTAACAACACTGAAACCTTGTACAACAATCAATGTAACAACACTGAAACCTTGTCCAACAATCAATGTAACAACACTGAAACCTTGTCCAACAATCAATGTAACAACACTGAAACCTTGTCCAACAATCAATGTAACAACACTGAAACCTTGTACAACAATCAACGTAACAACACTGAAACCTTGTACAACAATCAACATAACAACACTGAAACTGAAACCTTGTACAACAATCAACGTAACAACACTGAAACCTTGTCCAACAATCAACATAACAACACTGAAACTGAAACCTTGTCCAACAATCAATGTAACAACACTGAAACCTTGTACAACAATCAACGTAACAACACTGAAACCTTGTCCAACAATCAATGTAACAACACTGAAACCTTGTACAACAATCAACACTGAAACCTTGTACAACAATCAACACTGAAACCTTGTCCAACAATCAATGTAACAACACTGAAACCTTGTACAACAATCAACACTGAAACCTTGTCCAACAATCAATGTATCAACACTGAAACCTTGTACAACATAACAACACTGAAACCTTGTCCAACAATCAATGTAACAACACTGAAACCTTGTCCAACAATCAATGTAACAACACTGAAACCTTGTCCAACAATCAATGTAACAACACTGAAACCTTGTACAACAATCAATGTAACAACACTGAAACCTTGTACAACAATCAACACTGAAACCTTGTACAACAATCAATGTAACAACACTGAAACCTTGTACAACAATCAACACTGAAACCTTGTACAACAATCAATGTAACAACACTGAAACCTTGTCCAACAATCAACATAACAACACTGAAACTGAAACCTTGTACAATAATCAACATAACAACACTGAACTCACCAATAGCCAACAAGGCATGTTGCAACTCTAAAGAAAAGCTGGTCAGTGGCACATCCTCCGAGACAGGCACAATGGCTATAGTTGCAAGGTTGTCCACTGTCGTCCGTTCCATTTTTTCATAAGAATCTGAAATAAAAAATAATTAATTTGTTGTGAGGGCCATTTCATCTTCTTCTTCTTTTGTCGTCACACTGCTATCGGTTTGTTGCTCAGTGTTGTAGTTTTCTGTTTTGTCTTGCGATGTTCTGGTGGCTTGGGTGATTGTTATTTTTGCTCTTTTATAGGATTCTGCTATGCCATCTAGCCATCTTTTTCGTGGTCTTCCTCTCGCCTTCTTTCCTGATGTTCTGTTGTAGAAGACTATACTGTGGAGTTTGGATGCACTCTTATTAAGTGGCCAAACCACTTTGTTTCTCAATGTAATTCAAGCAAGGTTCTGTGCCAACTTTCTTTCTTATGCTGATGTTGGTGACTGTCTTTTCTGGTGTTGTTGGTAAGGTTTTGCAGGCACCACATTTCACATATTCATGTAGTTATTTTTTTGCGCTTTGCTCATTGCACATGTTTGGTTCTGGTAACACAAAGTACGTATGAAAATGCTGTTGATCAACATCTGTTGCTTAGCTGTCAGTGAGATTTTTGGGTGCCTTAACAATGGGGCTAGCTGGTAGGTTACAGCAGTGTCCAGTGGCCCAACACACCAGTCCATTTCATCAAACTAGGAAGTTTGTGGAAGTCTAAAGAAATCAAACTTAAAAACCAAAATAAGAACATGTAACTCCAATGTTAAAGCAGTTCTGCTGTATGGGTTAGTAACATGAAGAAGGACTAAAACGTCTCTTCTCATGCTCCATAATATATGTTTAGTTTTTATTTTAGTCGTCAGATCACACCCCTGCACATCGAAACAATTAGTCTGTAAGTGCTCCGAACCCCTCAGTATGTCTCCCAGCATGTGGCAACTAACGACATCGGTTCTTTATTTAGTTTAGTCATCGGATCATTATCATCACTGCACATCGAACCACAGTTCATAAGTGCTATGATCTCCGCTTCAGTATGTCTCACAGTGTGTGGCGACTAACGACACCAGTTCTTTGTTAGTTTACTATTCTTCTTTGGCTACCAGCATAGTGCTCTTGTCTAGCTACCCCACATTTGACTTGGTATTCTTGCAGTCTGGTTAGTGTTGTAGATTCACCACTATTACATGAATCATGTGTATATATGTTAAATGTATATATGCTATGTATATATTTGATTATTATTGTTTTATCTTCTTTTTTCCATTCCAAGTTTTTGACAGTTACTTTGTTTTGAATCACATATTTTCATTTTTGGGCGGTACGGTATTTATTGTCTGACTGTATATGTTCTGTCTGCCGTCCAAGAAGTATGGATTTTTTCACTTCTGTTGTATCCTAATATCTGTGTTCAGTCACCTTAGTTGGCACCGGCAGAGGGGCGACCTTAGTTGGCACCGGCAGAGGGGCGACCTTAGTTGGCACCGGCAGAGGGGCGACCTTAGTTGGCACCGGCAGAGGGGCGACCTTAGTTGGCACCGGCAGAGGGGCGACCTTAGTTGGCACCGGCAGAGGGGCGACCTTAGTTGGCACCGGCAGAGGGGCGACCTTAGTTGGCACCGGCAGAGGGGCGACCTTAGTTGGCACCGGCAGAGGGGCGACCTTAGTTGGCACCGGCAGAGGGGCGACCTTAGTTGGCACCGGCAGAGGGGCGACCTTAGTTGGCACCGGCAGAGGGGCGACCTTAGTTGGCACCGGCAGAGGGGCGACCTTAGTTGGCACCGGCAGAGGGGCGACCTTAGTTGGCACCGGCAGAGGGGCGACCTTAGTTGGCACCGGCAGAGGGGCGACCTTAGTTGGCACCGGCAGAGGGGCGACCTTAGTTGGCACCGGCAGAGGGGCGACCTTAGTTGGCACCGGCAGAGGGGCGACCTTGGTTGGCACCGGCAGAGGGGCGACCTTGGTTGGCACCGGCAGAGGAGCGACCTTGGTTGGCACCGGCAGAGGAGCGACCTTGGTTGGCACCGGCAGAGGAGCGACCTTGGTTGGCACCGGCAGAGGAGCGACCTTGGTTGGCACCGGCAGAGGAGCGACCTTGGTTGGCACCGGCAGAGGAGCGACCTTGGTTGGCACCGGCAGAGGAGCGACCTTGGTTGGCACCGGCAGAGGAGCGACCTTAGTTGGCACCGGCAGAGGAGCGACCTTAGTTGGCACCGGCAGAGGAGCGACCTTAGTTGGCACCGGCAGAGGAGCAACCTTAGTTGGCACCGCAGAGGAGCGACTTAACAAATTCCTCCCAAATAGACAAGCAACTTACCACTATGCAGCGGAACGCCCACAG
The DNA here is from genome assembly GCA_020796225.1 of Arion vulgaris. NCBI lineage: Eukaryota > Metazoa > Mollusca > Gastropoda > Stylommatophora > Arionidae > Arion > Arion vulgaris. The sequence continues at coordinate 33,275,717 of CM036758.1, read as the reverse complement.
CAAAATTCATTGTATTCCTCTGTTGCATGTTGCCTAGTATCCGTGTTCCAAGCAAATGGATTAGTCTGGCTACCACTTGTGGATAACGTAACTTGATCAGATTCAAAAGCTCGGATGGAATCTTGGTCAGTTCTGTATCTCTGTAATCAAGAAGGAAATATAATAAGACATACCCATGATTGACTGATTGATAAATTAAATTGATTGGTATGTTATGCGATTGACGACATAACACATTGGGCATCCCCTTGCACAATCTGTCCTCCGCTGCAACAGCCATCCCAACGTCCACTTACTCATCGTACCCATGAGAAGTTGATTAGTATTTCTTCTCCCTCTACCATTAAGATGACACTGTCTGGCATTTCCAAACTGCACTCCTAACTCTAGCACTCGTTCCAGTGTCTGAGACTTGCGATGGATTGATATGATCACCAGACATTTTCTTGATTGATTAATTGATAGGACCATCACTGCACTTCGTTGAATAACCATGTGTGCTTCAATCTCTTTCTCAAGCAGGAAGATCATTAATCAGGAAATTATAATTACTATGATGACAGACAAATAGACAATTAGCTTTATAATTAAGATTGGAGCAAGCAAAACAGAAGAATAAATAGGTAAAAAAACCTTTCTAATACCTTGAGGTATATTGGATAATACGGTGTTAGGCTTGTATTTTTCATTGACTGTCAGCACACAATAGATGATGTGGTCAACATCACACCAATGAAGCATAAGGTATCAACAAATTTTCTTCCCAGTACTTTTTCCTGGTACCCAATTGAGGATGGATCTAACTGAGAGCCGTTACGGTCTAAAAATATTCCCACTGTGGAATCAAACTTGGACACCTAGAAAAAATGCACAGGTGAACTGAACGGGGAGGTCTGGATTCAAATTCACGACCTTCGGAACAAAAGACAAAACTATGTGAAACATCAAGAGAAGAAACTAGGGTAATATTTACCTGATCGCCAGGACAGTTGTTGCCCTCTCATGCTGGGTAAGCACCTCGACTATGCCGACAAGTTCTCCTCTACCAAATTCTCCAACAAGCTCTTTCTTTCCTCCGAGTGTGGTCAGGACAGATCTTAAACGGCCGGTCAACACAACATATATGCTATCACTTGGGTCACCTTGCCTGGGAAAAAGTTGTAAGAAAATTAGATGGTCATTTCTCGAGTAAATCCACAAGAAGAAGTATTCTGGGGATTTAATGACAATATGATCAATCAGGTCCGACACCATGACACAGTATAGTTCAGTAAGTGTGGTACTGTAAGGTGGGATTTATTACTGTTAAATCTTGTCTGGAAACAATCTGTATAAATTTGTGTCTTCTTCTTCTTCAATTATCAGTTATATGAGGACTACCATCATAGCACTTTGGACATGTTCATAGGTGTTCCGTTATCAATTCTATGAGGAATATCATCATAGCACTTTGGACTTGTTCAGAGGTGCTTCAATTCCCACCTCAACAAATCCAGCAGCCCAACACTCCAGATTGATGTTGATTAATTAATTAATTTTTATATTTGGTATAGGCCACTACCTTGTAGTGGTTGGGAGGGGTGTATGCTCCAATGATTGATTGATAGATAGGACCATCATCATTGCACGTTGGCGAGTAACCATGTGTGCTCCGATCTCTTTCTTACACAGGAAGATCTCAGTGGCAGTACACAAACTCTGTAGCACCGGCAAGGGTCCCTGGTGTAATTTAGAAGATGGTGAAAATATTGTGAAGGAATGTTATTTTTTAATCTCTCCAATAAATGTTGTCCGGCAGCGGCTTTTCAGCCTGCTGTTCTTGATTTTCAACTGCCAAGTGCTTTTTTACATGCTCAACTTGAACACATGACCTACGTTTTATCATCTGTCTCTGATAGGACTAGGAACTCTATATCTCATCTACACTGAGATCAGTGATCTCTGGAAAAATATCCAGAACTATTCTCTCTATACCTCTCTTACAGCACACACCATCCAGGACCACTCTCTATCTCTTTGCTACACAACCAACCTGAAAAGAGCTTTCCCAGCCTCCAACATCTGCCAATCAACAGCAAAATCAATCTGTCTGACAAAGGTTGACATCCGCTTGACCGTACAATGAGCAACGTTGAGAACCATGAATGGCTCTGCTCGCATGATGCTGGGGAGAAAAAAGTAACAAACAAAATTCTTAGGAAATGAATTATAGTTATCAGAATTGAAATGATTGATGATTTAACCGTTACCACGCAAATAATAGCCGTCTACCGGAAGTGATAAATAATAGCCGTCTACGGAAGCGATCAATAATTGTCATCTATTGGAAGCAATAAATAATTTATGTTTATCAGAAGAGATAAATAATTGTCATCTATCGGAAGCAATAAATAATTGTCTTCTATTGGAAACGATAAATAATTCCTGTCTATTGGAAGCGATAAATAATTGTCATCTATTGGTAGCAATAAATTATAGCCGACTATCAGAAGCAATAAATAATAGCCATCTACTGATAGCAATAAATTATAGCCATCTATCGGAAGCGATAAATAATTGCCTTCTACTGGAAGCGATACATTATAGCCGTCTACTGGAAGCGATACATTATAGCCGTCTACTGGAACGATACATTATAGCCGTCTACTGGAAGCGATACATTATAGCCGTCTACTGGAAGCGATACATTATAGCCGTCTACTGGACGCAATAAATTATAGCCATCTATTGGAAGCGATAAATAATTGCCGTCTACTGGAAGCGATACATTATAGCCGTCTACTGGAAGTGATACATTATAGCCGTCTACTGGAAGTGATACATTATAGCCGTCTACTGGAAGCAATAAATTATAGCCATCTATTGGAAGCTATAATAATTGCCGCTACTGAAGCGATACATTATAGCCGTCTACTGGAAGTGATACATTATAGCCGTCTACTGGAAGCAATAAATTATAGCCATCTATCGGAAGCGATAACAACAACAGACTCCGACATCATCTTCTTTTTCTTGCGTTCGCCCACTATGAATTCAGGCATTGTTAGGGCTTCAGGTATGGCGCTTCTGACTGATTTTTGTGTGAAGGCCTGCTTTCCTCATATTATCAGTGTTCTGTCGTTTTGCGCAGCTCATTTTCACTGCGTCTCAACAATATAATGATTCTCAGCAATGCAAGTTCCTCTTGTGTTGTTACAGTGCCACATTTTTCGATCTTGCGCAAGGGATTCCCAGCACATGGTGACTATATTAAAGCATTTTATAGACACTTTAAGATCTACTAATATCATTGTCTTCCTCTTGCTCAGATGACATACCTAGACATACTATATATCCACCTCTTGATATTTCTTTCCCACTAATATCATTGTTTTCTTCTTGCTCAGGTGACACACTTAAGAATTATTTTATAATACACCGCTTGATGTTTCTTTCCCACTAATATCATTGTCTCCCTCTTGTCTTCAGCTATCCCTCTAGTATGTCTACGACAACAATAACATTTCCCAATGATGGACGCTTACCTGTAGAAATCTGTTTTAGTAATGACCACCATTATGGCATCGGTTTTAGCCCGCATTGTGAAGAATGATGGTTCACCAGTTAGAACCGCCAAAACATCAATGATCTCCCCCGGTTCAGCATGGAACATCAGCGCCTGCAAGACAGGAAGATGAGATGGAGAATATTCACGGCTTCAATAATAGATGTCGGTTAAGTTAGTGCTGGTATAGGGTGACATTGTCTCTATAGATAAGAGGTGACATTCTCTCCATGGATGAGGGGGACATTCTCTCCATGGATGAGGGGGACATTCCATGGATGAGAGGGACATTCTCTCTATGGATGAGATTGGATACTGGATGAATTGAGGGATATTGACTATGGATATAGAGATCATTGGTTACAGAGATAGGGGACATTGACTTGCATTTATTGAGGACACTTTGCTATGGATATAAGGGAAAATGGTTATGGATAGAGAACACTATCCATGGTTGCATGGGACATTGAACGCATATAGTAGAAGAAGGATTTGATTTAGATAGAGGGGACATTAGAAACAGATAATGGGGTTTGACTATGCATACAGGGGGCATGGACTATAGAGAGGGGAAAATGACTGTGGAAGAGACAGTGATTACCGATTGAAGGGACATTGACTTTAGATTGAGGAGACATTAACTTTATATTGAGGGGACATTAACTTGAGATTGAGGGGACATTAACTATGGATTGAGGGGACATTAACTATGGATTGAGGGGACATTAACTATAGACTGATGAGCCTACTAGTATATCTGTTGTGTTGTTCTTTTCTGGCCTCTCCAATCTTCAATGCAAGCTCCTGCAATCTAGTAGTTGACATGGATTGGTTTTGAGAAAAGTCCTTATAGTGACCAAACTCTATAGTTCACAATGTCAGCTCTATCCATTGCCTTAACCCTGATACGGTGGCAGAGCCTGCAGCATGTCTGCTCTCTCATTACCATCGGCACCCATGTGCGTTACCTTGTTCCAACATTACTAAATATCTGAACCTAGATACAAAAATGTAAATGCATGGCGCTATTTGCCGTACACTGTGCCATTCGAGTAAAGAAAACTGTCTTCCCTTAATATGTGACTGTTAGACAATAGTGATACAGGACAACTGCTTTCCCTTGTGGTTCTGGTCAAACTAACTAGTTCTCATCAACTAACCTCTTTAGATGCTTCTCCAACAACGTTCTGCAACACGCTGACCGTTCCCTTGACCAAAAAGATTAAATTTGTATCCTGTCAGGAAATGAGAATAAAAATTTAGTTTACAATTTATTAAAAATCTGGATCTTGGTAAACAAAACAAATAATGAAACAAGAAGTAAGGGTTGCTAAATTCGTCCTCAATAGAAAAAACCTGCAAATCTTGTAGTTAAATTTGAAATAGCGAAACACGTAAAAACAAAGTACTGTAGTTAAACAAAGTTATCATCATCATCAAGTGCTGTGCCGTAAGCAATCATGGATCTCTACAAATCTCTGGTATTTGGTAACATCTCATGGTATTTGGATGTTGACGCTCTTCTGTGCCATGAAGTCTGACAATACAAAATTTTCCCTGTCTTGTCTCTCCTCTATTTTACCGGTTGTCACAATGTGTTCTAAACCTCCCTTTCTCATCACATATCTCAAGAATGACGATTGCCTCTTTCTTATATTGACAATCGCCTGTGTGTTGCCGGGGTCCGCAAGGGGAGCAAAGAATAAAAATACTGCGACCTACAAGGCATGTCATAAGAGGTGACTGAAGTAGGGGTCTAGGGAAGCTACCCTAGCAAATAAAAAGTGTCACAGAAATTGGAGGTGCTGGCCTACTTGTAGGCAGGCGCATAACTGGCACAATGTACAATAACTCTTAGACTCAGATCCCATACAAATCACAAAGAGTGATTTAACAAGTGGTTGATATTGAGCGTCAAGAAGTATGAATACATAGTCTCCGGGAAGTAAGGGTTATCAGTTATCTGAGGACTATCATCATAGCACTCCGGACATGTCCATAGGTGCTCCGATCTCCGCCTCAGCAAATCTAGCAGCGTCCAGCGACCCAACACGCCAGTTCGATGTTGATTAATCAATCTCTTTGCATATTTAGTATGTCGTTCTTTTCGGGCTGCACTAATATTGACACCCATCTCTTTCAATCGGGTCAGCAAGTGGGATGAGTAAGGGTTGATAAGTTCTTCCTTTAAAAAAAAAGAAATGTTTGTATAAATACAGTCTCTTTCAATTATGTACATAACTATATAAGCATATATAAAACTTAGCGTATAGGTTTTACATACCTGGTCTCCCTGTTTGCAGAAAATGGAACCTGCCCGAACATAGCTGAGAGTAATGCGGCCTTCCAGAAGAGCTGAATTCTAGGGGTTGGGGAGAAAGGAGATTTGTTTGTTCATCTGCTATGATTTCAGATGTATTCTTCTTCTTTTTCTCTAATCCTGTATTGTCTCACAGTGTCAGGCTGTTTTGTCTCACAGTGTCAGGCTGTTTTGTCTCACAGTGTCAGGCTGTATTGTCTCACAGTGTCAGGCTGTTTTGTCTCACAGTGTCAGGGTAAGAAGAGATTTCTAGAACAGACTTTTATATGCGCTTCATAAACAGTGTTTTTTACCTCCTCTGTTATTTCTGAGGTCCAACTTTTGCATTGACAACCTTTTGCTTTGTATTCACTGCTCTTTGTGACGCACTTTCTGTTGGTAATCTGCTTATGTGGCTGAACCATTTAATTTGCAGTTTCTGATGAAGTTCAGTACTGATGGTGTACCCACTTTTTCCTGATGTCTTCATTTCTAAACCAGTCTCTTCTTGTTACTCCCAGCATTCTGCAGACACTTCATCTCTGTCATGACTAGTTTTCTTCTATCGTTTGATGTCAGCATCCAGGTTTGGTGCTGATTGCATAATGTTGGGAGAAATATTGTCTCGTACATTGCTCTTTCAGGCGTAGTCATGATGCCTAATACTCTGACGGATTTTTGTGTGAAGGCTTGATTTCTGTATCACCAGTGTCTCTTGCCATAGAAGACCAGACACCCACATGTGGCTTTGAAATTGAATCCGGGAGGCAAGAGAGGTAGGGGACGACCAAGAGAGACATGGAGACTTACTGTAGGTAGAAAGAGAAGAGTCAGGAAAGACCTGGAATGAACTAAACTGGCATGCTCAAGACAGATCTGTTTGGAGAAAATTTGTTGATGCCTTATGTTTCAAGGGGAGTTAAGAGAAGAAGAAAAAAAGAAGATATTTCAATTTCAGAGGTACTTGTAATTTAGATCCCCAAGTAAAGGATCAGGGTTTCCTGTGGTTCAACTGCGTACATTGTGCACATCGATCGAGAATTTATTTTCTTGGCCTAGCTGGCATTGAACACTGGAACTTCCACGGCATGTAGTCACTAGAGTAGAGTGTTACCAACTTGGCTATCGCCAACCCCTATAATAATAAATAAATAGGGTCTCTGGCGTAGAGGTTAGGTGCTCGCCCTCGTGCCAAAGGTAACCGGTTGGCTCCTCGTGGAGCCATCTGGATATTTTTCCAGAGATCCCTGATCACAGTGTAGGTGAGATCAAGTTCCAATCCTATCGGAGATGGATCATAAAACGTAGGTCCCATGTTCAATATGAGCATGTAAAAGAAGGCAGTTCAAATTCGAGAAGAGTAGGCTGGAAAGCCGCTGCCTGGACATTCATTAGAAAAAGATTACAAATAAAATTTCTACAAAATATCTTCACCATCTTCAAAATTACACCGGGAACATTTGCCAGTGATACGGAGTTTGTGCATGCAGCTGAGATCTTCCTGTGTAAGAAAGAGATCGAGCACACATGGTTACTCACCAAAGTGCATTGATGATCGTCCTATCAATCAATCAATCAATCTGTTGGGAGAAGACTGAGCTCCTATGAGTCTGTCCGGAGTGCTGTGACGTCAGTTCAGTAACTAATAACCAATCAATCAATCAATGTTCAAACGCCTGAATCCACCCCTCCGTGTCTGTAGTGAGTGCCCAACTCTCACATCAAACAAGGAGCTTCTTCTGTCGCCACACTGTTACCAGGTTCTTGCACAGTGTCATGGTTTTCTGTTTTTGTCTTGCTCTGCTATGGTGGCTTAGATAATAGTTATTTTTCCTATTTGACAGGATTCTGCTATACCATCTATCCATCTTTTTTCTGGTCTTCCTCTCCTCTTCTTTTCTGATGTTTTGTCTAAGTGTCTAAAGGCGAAGGATTGACTTCACTGCACCAGGTTTCTCCATATGGCCCCATCCCTTTCAGCAGAAATGGCACTCCATCTGCTGAGAGTGTTGCACAAATCATGAACTCCGTAGCTCCATCAACAATTCTAAGGATCTCCTACAAAAAAAAATACATGTGAACTGAGCAATGCGATCTGGATTTGAACACAAAGCAAACATCTTAACCACTTTGCCGCAGAGACTTCTGAACAAAGAAACAGACAATACTAAACAAATCTGTATACCTTTAAGCCTAATATTTGAACTAAGTCTTTCGCTGCTAGGCTCAGTATAAGATCCTCATCAGGTAGTGTCTGTGAGCGGTATGATGATGATGTGTATCCTTCCGTACCTGTTGCCTGTCGTAAGAGAAAAGTAATATTTGAAATAACACGGCTCTAAATGATACATTCCCCTAAATGACACTGTTCCCAACTAAATGATATGACACTAAATGCACCCCACTCTATATCACATTGCCCCAGGCAATCAAGGTGGCAACTGAAAAACTGTTGAATACCAGACCCGATCCTCAACCTGTTGTATTTTTGACTGATACAAAATCAGCACTCCAAGCACTTCAGTACAGAAAATTGCCAGGTCTACAGACCCTACTGTCTAAATTGTCCAAGCATCGCAGAGTCGCTTGCAGTGGATACCCTCTCACTGTGGAATACCAGGAAATGGAACAGCAGACCGATGGGCCAAGGAAGGTGCTGCAGGAAAGCAACCGGATGTGCCAGTTACCTACCACCAAAAGAAAAGGATGATTAAATCAATGAGAAAGCCACAAATACCAACACAAGACGATTACTATAATATGAGCAGATTGGAACAAGTTGTTATTCTGCGCCTTAGAACAGGACACAATCGGCTCCGCAGCCACATGTATACAAAATTCAAGATTGGCAATTCAGCCATGTGTACAAGTGGACAGGCAAACCAGACTGCAGAGCACATACTTAAAGACTGCCCCGAATATGATACACTGAGGCAAAATCACTGGCCTAACGAAACAACACTCGACAGAAAACTACACGGACTTCTGTGTGAGCTACAAAAGACAGTGAAGTTCATACAAGAATACAAGAGACAACATTGAATATATAGATATATTTCAAGCGAACGAAAGGAAGGAAGGAATCACATTGCCCCACTCTAAATGAGGCCGCTCCACTCTAAATCACATCACCACACTAAACGCCACCGTCCAAATCTAAATGACACCACTCTAAGTGAGATGACACCACTCTAAGTGAGATGACACCACTCTAAATGACACCAAACAGATATCAAGGGGTATGTATACTGATAGTTTCCATGGCTTGCTGGTTAAACACACTCCTCTCTCAGCCCCTCAAACAGTCAGCTCCATTTGTACAATGTGTAATTCCAAACTCCTTAATTAGCTGGAATGATTAAACATCAATTTTAGTGTCCTCTACGGATATAGTGAGACCACTCCATGGTGACATGGGAGGATATACTGTGTTCAGTGCATTGGGGGGGTTGGTGGTGGTATACTATAGATATGTAAGAGATAACTATAGCGTGCAACACATCAGCAGCATGCAAATCCTTTCCCCCATTTTCTGAAAGAAACCAAGACTTTATGAAGTGCAAAGTTTCATTAAACGATACTCACCTCAATGGAAGCAAGCCTCCTTGGAGGAGATCCACTCAAGACAGTACTCCTTTCATCCGAGACAGAGACCCGTGCCCTCATCAAAGCCGCATCAAAGTCAGACATCTGGGACCCGGACGCTATCAGCGGAATGCTGGAAACTCAACAAACAAATCAAGGAAACAGGTTATTGAGTGGTTGTGTCAACAATGAACATGCAATATTAAGTTTTCTAAACTTCATGATAATGAGATGAAATCTGCACAAGTAACCACATCATCATCATCAAATAGCATGTCCTGAGCAGAACTTTGCAACAATAAATCCTCGGAATTCCTCTCTCTCATAGGCCAGAAGTCCCGTCTCTGCAGCCGTCATGCTCAAACCATCAGTTACATCATGAATTCACCTTCACCATGGTCTTTCTCTTCTCATCTCTACAGGGATGCCTTCTTCCTTAATGGTCTTCTTCAATCCTTCATGTCTCTTTATATGTCCAAAATACTTCAATTTTCTCATTCTTATTTGTAGCATCAGTCAGTTTTCTTTGATTTTGAGTTCTTTCTGAATAGATCTGTTTGTTCTCTTCTCTGTCCAAGATATATGGAGGACTCTTCTGTAACATTTATATGGAAAAGCACATATATGTTTCCACTGCCTTGTTAAATGTCCATGCTTCATATCCATACGTTGCCACTGGGAATATGCATGCTCTTAGTATTCTGATCTATCATACAGGTAACTGCATCTCTCGTACAAGGAACCACATCTCTCGTACAAGTAACTGCATCTCTAGTACAAGTAACCGCATCTCTCGTACAAGTAACTACATCTCGTACAAGTAACTGCATCTCTCGTACAAGGAACCGCATCTCTCGTACAAGTAACCGCATCTCTCGTACAAGGAACCGCATCTCTCGTACAAGTAACTGCATCTCTCGTACAAGGAACCGCATCTCTCGTACAAGTAACTGCATCTCTAGTACAAGTAACCGTATCTCTCGTACAAGTAACTACATCTCGTACAAGTAACTGCATCTCTAGTACACGTAAACACATCTCTCATTACAAGCAGCCGATCTCTCATTACAAGTAACCGCATCTCTTGTACAAGTAACCGCATCTCTCGTACAAGTAACCACATCTCTCGTACAAGTAACCACATCTCTTGTTACAAGTAAGAACATCTTCCGTAGAAGTAACCACATCTCTTGTTACAAGTAATCGCATCTCTATCGTACAGTTAACCACATCTCGATTGATTGATTGAGAGGACCATATTCATTTCACTTTGGTGAGCATCCGTGTGTGCTCTGATCTCTTTCTTACACAGAAAGATCTCAGCGGCAGTTCATGAACTCTTTAGTACAAGCGAGCGTCTCCGATGTAATTTAGAAGATGGTGAACATATTTTGTAAGAATTTTATTTTTAATCTTTCTAATGAATTTTACCTGGGCAGTGGATTTCCAGCCTGCTCTTCTTGATTTTCAACTGTCAAGTTGCATGAACTTAATACATGCTCAACTTGAACGCGGGACCTACATTTCATCGCCCGTCTCCGATAGGACTAGGAACTCAATCTCACCTACAGTGAGATCAGGGATCTCTGGAAAAATATCCTAATAGCTCCACAAATGAGCAAACTGAGGACCTTTGGAACGAGAGGCGGGCACCTACACTCTACACCACAGAGACCCCCTAAATTAACCACACCTCCCGCACAAGTAACCACACCTCCCGCACAAGTAACCGCACCTCCCGCAAAAGTAACCACACCTCCCGCACAAGTAACCACACCTCCCGCACAAGTAACCACACCTCCCGCACAAGTAACCACACCTCCCGCACAAGTAATCACACCTCCCGCACAAGTAACCACACCTCCCGCACAAGTAACCACACCTCTTACCCACAGACTTCTTGTATTGTGTTTCATGGGCGGTTCTACCATCCGTCTCATCTATCTCAACCTCACCCCCCAATCCCTGTGTATCAGCTAACACAGTTGGGACTCCACTGTTTGGGGAGTTGCTAGGCTTGTGAATCCGGTGAATGTTCAAATCTTTAGTATCGCCATGGCCATCCTAAAGAGAGAGACATAACCAATGAACTATGTATACTAGGGTTGTGATCGAGCTCACTTCTGCTTAAGTTACAGATGCCCCCAAAATGAAAATGTGGATTAAAACAAAAATGTGAAAAACTAGAAATGGGGAAAAAAGAAGATAAAACAATAGTAATCAAATATATACATTTAACATATACACATATATTATGTAGCATGAGAAGATACAGTACTAAGAAGCATAGGAATGTAGTACGTTGAGTCCATACGGTCGCAAGGTAACATATACACATATATTATGTAGCATGAGAAGATACAGTGCTAAGAAGCATAGGAATGTAGTACGTTGAGTCCATACGGTCGCAAGGTAACATATACACATATATTATGTAGCGTGAGAAGATACAGTACTAAGAAGCATAGGAATGTAGTACGTTGAGTCCATAAGGTCGCAAGGTAACATATACGCATATATTATGTAGCATGAGAAGATACAGTACTAAGAAGCATAGGAATGTAGTACGTTGAGTCCATAAGGTCGCAAGGTAACATATACACATATATTATGAAGCATGAAAGGAGACAGTATTAAGAAGCATAGGAATGTAGTATGTTGAGTCCATACGGTCGCAAGGTAACATATACACATATATTATGTAGCATGAGAGGAGACAGAATTAAGAAGCATTCTTGGTAAGCTACAGCAAGTGGTTTGGACTATAGGTTTCCTGACCTCAGATCAGGAAAGGAAGCATCCAGGCAAAGAGAAGAAGAGGAAGACCACTGAGAAGATGCATTCAGAATGTAAATGGTGGTTTGAGCACAACGGTTGCAGAGGTAGGGCATCTGGCCTATGAGAGAGAGAAATTCTAAAGGACTGTTAAGGTGGCAAAGTTCTGCTCTGGACAAGCTATTTGATGATGATGACCTCAGATCAATACTTGATGATCTAAGCTACAAGTACCTCTGAAGTCAGAGAAGGCACACCTGTATGGTGGGAACACTGATAATAAGGAAAGCACGCCTTCATGCAAAAATCAGTTAGAAGCCCTGACTACTCCTGAATTCATGGTGGGAAAATGCAAGAAGAAAAGAATCCCTACATAGTAATCTTCTATCTTGTATGTGTATACACTATCCCCTTGGTGACTGATTGCTATTACATTTTGTATCTTGCGCATCAACTTTCAGTTATTTGATTGATTGGTCAGACCATCATCATTGTACTTCGGTGAGTAACCATGTGTGCTCCAAGCTCTTTCTTACACAGGAAGATCTCAGCGGCAGTGCATGAACTTCGTAGCACCAGCGAGGATCCCCGATGTCATTTTTGAAGATGGTGAAAACATTTTTTTTTTAGAAATGTTTTTTTTATTTTTAAATCTTTCACATTAATTTTGCCCAGGCAGCGACTTTCCCACCTGCTCTTCTCAAATTTGAACTGCTATGGGTTCTTTTACGTGCTCAACTTGAACACAGGACCTGTATTTTATTGTCCATCTCCAATAGGACTAGGAACTCGATCTCACCTACACTGAGATCAGGAATATCTAGAAAAATATCCTCACGAGGGAGTGAACCGAGTACCTTTGGAACGGCAGGTAACCTCTACACAACAGAGACCTCCCATCTTGTATGTTTAATCCCCAACTGTTTGAATACATAGAAATAAACACATCTTACTGGCTTCAGTAGCTCCTTGCTTAGTCCAAGATAATTGTGCAGAGCTGAGAAAGTAACCCTTTGTAAGCGAATCATGATGATCTGGTGAATAAAAACAAACAAATATGTACAGTGGGTGAGACACAGGCACCTAAAGCGGGAAGGTAAAAGAAAAGTATTCTTTTGCTTCTGCGTTCTCACTAGATTGGGATTTGGATTCTCTAATAAAGGCAGCCGTCTGCCTCAGATTATCAGCCACCCCATACAGTTTGTCTTGGACGCTGGTGTAAGTGGGCCACCTCTTTCTTCTGAAGTCTGCATTCTGGGGGCAGTTCTGTAGGATATAATTCCTATGATTTCTGTTTCCCTGTTTGTGGCGACCTCTTTCTGCAGTAAGTTTTGGTCATCCTCGTGATGGTAGGTCTGACATTCTTACTACGTGGCTAAATCTCTGAGGCAGATTGGCGGCTGTAGAATCCGTCATCCCATTCCTCATTGTGAGGGGTCGTTGCACCATGTTATGCGCCTTACGGCCTGGTGCATCCATTTTCTGCAAGCATTTGTTTCGGGTTAGCATTCCCTAGCGGACACGTGCATCCGACTTCAGCCAAACCTCCTAGTCGCCTCTTACGACATGCGTGGCAGGTAACAGTGGTTCTATTCTTTACACCCCAAATTTGGGCCCGGTAACCACTTGGGCGAAAAAAAAGAGTATTAGTTCAATGTTGATAAAAACATGGTTATTGTAAATTTTACTATCAAATACAAATAAAAAATAAATATCTCTCTAGCCTGTGACACCCTATGTGCTTAGGACAGCAGCAAATACACATCCTTCTTCTCTATTCTTGGCCGTCCTCTATATTGTGTTCCAGCTGTTACGCTTTTCTTTCAGTTCTTGCTCTACTGTACTCCTCCATACCGTTGTGAGTTTTATCGTTTCGTTTATCCTCTGGTGTCCATCTCAGTGCAGTTTTCGTGATATAGTTAGTCTCCATACGTATCACATGTCCAATCCATCTCGTGTATCACTTGAATGATGGTGTTCATATTCTCTTCTTTGTTTTAAATAGAGATATTTAACCCTTTCACTTTGTATTTGTTGGCTTGGTAATCTCCAGAAATATTTATATTACAATATAGACAGAATTAGCTAGTATACTGATTTTCTAGCATATTAAAAAATATTGCGAGCCAGTATATCGGCTCAAAGGGGTGAAAGGATTAAAAACATAGAAGACCTGAGATTCTGTTGAAATTGTGGTTATGGAACCGGCGTCATCACACTCTGACAGATCCATAGGTGCTCCCCTACAGATGTTGAAAGCTATGCATACTGATTTCTTTTCGAAAACCATACTAAAATAACAGGTAGTGAGAGTAAATGGAGATGGAAAGGACACAAACTGATGAGACCTCCTGACAGCATCAAAAGACAAGCCTTCCGATGGAACCCGCAGGGTAATAGAGGTAAGGTAAGACTCACAAACACCTGGAGGTGTGAGTTGGATACGGAATGCAAAAAAATGGGGAGTGGAGAGATCTGGAAAAGGGCCTTGGACAGGAGGGCTTGGAACACCTTGGTTGTAGACACATGCCTTCCTAAGGGTGAAGAAGTGAGAGAAAGTGGGCAAGATGATAACAACAATATATTAGTGATAAGTAACAATCATCATCACAGAACTCTGAACAGGTGCATAGATGCTTCAATCTCTTCCTTAATATCTTTACCAGTGTATAACGACTCCCATCTTCTTCACTCTGGAAGATAGGGATGCAGATTTACACATGTTTGCAAAGTCATCTATGCCGCTTTCACCTGCACAATCAGCAATTTCTCACCTGCACAACCAGCAGTTTCTGACCTGCACAACCAGCAGTTTCTCACCTGTATACCCAGACATTTCTCACCTGCACACCCAGAAATTTCTGACCTGCACAACCAGCAGTTTCTCACCTGTACACCCTTAAATTTCTCACCTGCACAACCAGCAATCTCTCACCTGTACAATCATCAACTGGAGGAGTGTCTGGCCGAATGGATTAGAGCGCGGATCCCATTCGGGAGACCTGCGATCAATCCATGGTAAGGACAAGAATGTTTTCTGCCGGGGCCAGAAAAAAATTCATAACCTGAACAGTTTCGCTGCGACTGCACTAGTTATGTGGCCATTAAATTCCTCAAGCTCTTGTCGTCCCCGGGTCTTACACCGCCCTAAAAAAGGTACTACAGGAGGTAACAATAGGTTGGGTTTTTTTTTAATCATCAATTTCTCACCTGAACACCCATCTTACTTTCACCTGTACAACCAGCAATCTCTCACCTGTACACCCAGCTGGCTTCCACCTGTACAATTTCTCACCTGTGCAAATAGCAATCTCTCACCGGTGCAATTTCTCACCTGCACAAATAGCAATCTCTCACCTGCACAATTTCTCACCTGCACAAATAGCAATCTCTCACCTGTACAACCTTGACAGCAGACTCATTAAACTTCTCAAACATGGAACTGAAAGCATGTGCAGGTAGTCTCAGGATGGTCGAGTCCGTCCTTGCTCGGGCTGAAACACTTCTGAATGTTCCGGGGTGACCCTGAAATATTTGACATTCTTGAAGATTGTCACAGGAATACTAACACAAACATTGTCTTGAAGATTGTCACAGGAATACTATCACAAACATTTCTTGAAGATTGTCACAGGAATACTATCACAAACATTTCTTGAAGATTGTCACAGGAATACTAACACAAACATTTCTTGAAGATTGTCACAGGAATACTAACACACACATTTCTTGAAGATTGTCACAGGAATACTAACACACACATTTCTTGAAGATTGTCACAGGAATACTATCACAAACATTTCTTGAAGATTGTCACAGGAATACTATCACAAACATTTTTTTAAGATTGTCACAGGAATACTAACACAAACATTTCTTGAAGATTGTCACAGGAATACTAACATAAACATTTCTTGAAGATTGTCACAGGAATACTAACACAAACATTTCTTGAAGATTGTCACAGGAATACTAACATAAACATTTCTTGAAGATTGTCACAGGAATACTAACACAAACATTTCTTGAAGATTGTCACAGGAATACTAACATAAACATTAAAATAAGTGGAATGTTGTTTGTCCAACTTAGATGCAATAAAGCAAATCAAATAATAGGACAAATGACGCAAATTTTAAAATACAAACATGTCAACATGACCACAAGAAGAGCATTGTTCAACACAATCTTACTCCCACATTATGCTATCAGTGCCAAACCTGGATGTTGACGTCAAGTTATAGAAGAAAACTAGTCATGACAGAGATGAAGTGCCTACACAGAATGCTGGGAGTATCAAGAAGAGACCGGTTTAGAAATGAAGACAACAGGAAAAAAGTGGGTACAACATCAGTACTGAACTTCATCAAGAAACAACAAATTAAATGGTTCGCCACATAAACAGATTACTAACAAACAATGCGCCTCAAAAAGCAATGTTACTCAGATACAGTGGATATAAAATATAAAGCAAACAGCCTTTCTTTTCTTTATTTTCTCTAATCTTGTTTAGCCTTACAGTGTCAGGATAAGAAGAGATTTTTAGAACAGGCATTTGTGTACGCTTTGTAAACAGTGTCTTTCGTCGCCTGTTATCTCTGAGGTCTATCTTTTTTGTGGCCGATAAATGATCATTCATGCGGGTGCCATGCGCCCGTATCATACATTCATGTCGACCTATTTTATCATGCCTGCTTTAACGTTAATCAGATTTTACGAAAACAACTTATTTTTGAGTTTTTTCGAGCACACCCATGAGCATGGTCTCACTTTTGTAATCGTGTTTTATTTTGTAGCCACTCTACTGCTTCCTAACCAAACCACTTTCTCTTTCACTAGAGAAAGCATCAGCATCTTAAGTATATTAATATTACTATTGTTATTAGCAGTACTATTGCATATGTCACATGTCACTGCCACCTCTATAACCATCAGTCAGATGTGCCCCAATATATAAAAACTTGCACTGGTCTACAGGGTCTAAAGCTGACGGATCGACTTCCTCGCATTGTGTTTTACCCCATATGGCTTGATCCCTCTCCAAAGAAATGGCAAGTTATTTGCTGAAAGTACTGCACAAAGCATGAACTCCTGCAATAATCCTCTGTGGAAAAATGCACCTGTGAAAATAATCAGATTTAAACACACAACCTTCAGGACAAGGCAAAGGGCTTAGAAAACAGAGATCACCAAACTAACTTACTGTATGAACATTCAAGATGGACAACAAACTATGAATATTTGCTAGGTCCGGATTTAAACACACAACCTTCAGGACAAGGCAAAGGGCTTAGAAAACAGAGATCACCAAACTAACTTACCATATGAACATTCAAGATGGACAACAAACTATGAATATTTGCTCGGTCCGGATTTGAACACACAACCTTCGGAACTTGAGACAAGGGCTTAACCACTACGCCACCACAGAGACATCCAGACCAACTTACCGTAAGAACATCCAAGATGGACAACAAGCTATGAATATTTGCTCCGGTAGGAACTTGCTTCACAAGATGTTCCACACCATCCTGAAATTAGATTTATTAATATGACCTATAGGTGCTCAATATAGTCAGCTAAACTGTCTCTTCCCTTCTGGTGTATCCTTTGCTTGGTATGGGCCTTTTGGTCAAAAAACATTGCATGTACTATCTTGTACTATGTAAAACTACCGAACTTTGTTTTACATATTTCGTCATTACTTCCATATGTCAGTACTGGCTCTAATTTTGTGACGTCTTTCTTACTTGCATATAAAGGGTATTCTCTATCTCGGTTGCTCAAGTTATGCATACCGATAGATGCTGCAAGACGGGAAAACTATGAGAGAAACCTCAGTAGATACATCAACCAGCACAGAACGGGAGTTGTTAGTCTAAACACACTGAAATACATGCTTGGGAGAAGATCAATTATGGACATGTCCAATGAAACTGATCCTCAAATGAACATTGAATGAACTTTCATTTATCAGTACTGGTTCTATCTTTGTGAATTCGTGTAAAAGTTTTAGTGCAGTCTTCCCTTGTATCTAGTTCAGTTTAGTTGTCGGATCATCATCACTGCATATCGAACCAATTACTCCATTAGTGCTCCGATCTCCTCAGTATGTGGCAACTAAAGACACCGATTCTTTGTTGGTTTACTATTCTTATTTGGCTATCAGTATAGTGCTCTTGTCTAGCTACACCACATTTGACTTGGTATTCTTGCAGTCTGGTTAGGGTTGTAGATTCACCACTATTACTTGAATCATTTACACAGTCTCTCTCTCCCTTATGGAATTCAGAATATCAGCCTAGTCCATTGCTTGCAGGTTTTTTTTTACAGCAGCCATACCTGCATGTCCTGGCACAAAAATAAAACTGATTAACCTCAACGATTGTCTCCGGGCTTGTCACCCGTAGTCCAACGAGCTACAAACACGAGGGCCCAATGCCCTGTTAAATGCCATGCTTCCCACCCATACATTGTCACTGGGAATATGTATGCTCTTAGTATTCTCATCTTTGTTTTCCTATCAGTTCCATTTCACTGCCTTGTTAAATGTCCATGCTTCACACCCATACATTGTCACTGGGAATATGCATGCTCTTAGTATTGTGATTTTTGTTATCCATGATTTCTTCTTCTTCTTCCAACTAGGGCTGCTCTTTCAGTTTACACTCTTGAGCAGCCAATGCCAAATTGTAAAATCTGTATGTGTTCTTTAATTGTGGAAGACTAGTGTAAAGGGTATTATGAACAGATGGTTGTGGGTGGGAGGAATTATTGTCTAGCTTTATGTAGTCCAGGGCATTCAAGCAAAGATATGCTGTACTGTCTCACATGAATGACTGCACTTTCTACAGTGTGGTAGGTGTGTGGAGTTTATTCTGTTTAGGTTGTAATTCAGTCCAACATGTCCTGTACATAACTGAACGATAGTGTGTTGATCTTTTTGTTGTAGTAGGTTTATATTGTCCTTAGGGTTTGTTTTATACAGACCAGTCTGTAGTTGTTTTCTCTGGAGTTGTTTTCAAAATCTGTTTTATACTTTGAATACTAACAGCTTTGTTATCCAGGGTTTAAAAGTGTACTCCTTCTTTCTTCCTTTTCTTAAAAGGTACAAAAAAGAGAAAAATAAAACAGATATCGATGAACTAGCAAAAAAGGGAAAATGTTCTAAAAGACTCACAGAATCTGTAATATATACGTCCAGCAATCCGTTTTGCACCACATATATGCTGTCGTCTGGGTCTCCAATCTTGAAGAGGTAGTGGCCAGATCTTAGTGTGATGGTCTCCATGAAGCGGCAAAGCTCCAGGAAGAATGGTCTCTCTAGATGTCCAAAGACCCTGATGAAAATAACGTAAAGAATATTGCATGAGGAAAAAGAAAAATGAATATAAGAGTGAGATTAGACTAATGTTTGCCTGTGTGTTGCAGGGCTCGCAAGGGGAGCAAAGAATAGTAACACTGCGACCTATACAAGGCATGCCGTAAGAGGCAACTGAGGTAGAGGCCTAGGAAGCTACTCTAGTAAATAAAAAGCGTCGCAGAAATCGGATGTGATGGCCTAATTGTAAGCAAATAACTGGAACAGCGTAAAATCGCTCTTAGGCTCAGATCAAACACAAATCACAAAGAGTGATTTAACCAGTTGTCGATATGGAGCGTTCGAAGCAGAAGATAGATATCCTGCAACATCAAAGACTAACAACTACAGATGCAACACACCTGGCACAGGATAGAAAACTGAAATTCCCACAACACTTCACGGCACATGTGGGTAAGACAAGACCTAATGAGAATGAAACCAGATTTATTACCATCTCGCGCCTTTAACAACCCACAACCCGGACGCAGAGCCAGAGGAAGACTAAGAACTAGATGGATAGATATCACAGATACCCTGTGACATCAAAGACTAATACCACACACCTGGCACAGGATAGAAAACTGAAACTCCCCACGACGCTTCACTGCACATGTGGATAAGACAAGACACTAATTGCCAATACTCACCTCACGCTGCTCAACATGTACATCACTTCCGGAGGTAGTCTATGATCATCATCAATATCCGACCAATCAGCTTCTAGAAATGACTGAGGAGGACTTTGTTGCTTGAGGCGGGGTTTGGTTGAATCTTTCCTAAGTAGAAATCTGCAAATAATTTATCTTAATTAAAACCCTCATACAAACACATATAATTATAATGGTTACTGAACTGGCTTCTAAGCACTCCAAAAGGCAGACCAATAGGCACTTCAGTCTTCCCAGGAATGTTAAAGGGTATGCATACTCAAATGTGAACAGTTTTGAATATCTCTGTTCACTGCTAACAATATATGGAAATTAGAAAAAAGAAATTGAAATAAGAACAAACATGGCATTAACAAAAATTTAATGATAAAAACAATATGGAATGGAACTGATAAAAAATCAAAGATCATAACTCCATTGTTGCCGTTCTGCCGTCTTTCTATTAATTGTTTTCCATGTCAGGCCACAATCTTTCAACTCTCTTTCCACAGTTCTTCTCCAAGTTTCCAGAGATGCCCATGCCTTCTTTCTCCATCCGCTGTCCATCAGATAGCTGTCCTAGCTAATGTCTCTCCTGACATAAGACATACATCCACCTTCATCTTTTAATGATGATATCCAATGTCACACAGTTGGATAGGAATGCAGATTTTAAAATGTTTTCACTGTCATCTATACAACCTGCTTCTCTTATGGCATTGATGATGTCTTCACAATCCATTGACTGTCCTTCCTTGATCACTGCTGTATCAGCCATCAGTACAACCTGCTTCTCTTATGGCATTGATGATGTCTTCACAATCCATTGACTGTCCTTCCTTGATCCCTGCTGTATCAGCCATCTATACAACCTGCTTCTCTTATGGCACTGATGATGTCTTCACAATCCATTGACTGTCCTTCCTTGATCACTGCTGTATCAGCCATCTATACAACCTGCTTCTCTTATGGCATTGATGATGTCTTCACTATTCATTGACTGTCCTTCCTTGATCACTGCTGTATCAGCCATCTATACAACCTGCTTCTCTTATGGCACTGATGATGTCTTCACTATTCATTGACTGTCCTTCCTTGATCACTGCTGTATCAGCCATCTATACAACCTGCTTCTCTTATGGCACTGATGATGTCTTCACTATTCATTGACTGTCCTTCCTTGATCACTGCTGTATCAGCCATCTATACAACCTGCTTCTCTTATGGCACTGATGATGTCTTCACTATTCATTGACTGTCCTTCCTTGATCACTGCTGTATCAGCCATCTATACAACCTGCTTCTCTTATGGCATTGATGTCGTCTTCACAATCCATTGACTGTCCTTCCTTGATCACTGCTGTATCAGCCATCTGTACAACCTGCTTCTCTTATGGCATTGATGACATCTGCACTATTCATTGACTGTCCTTCCTTGATCACTGCTGTATCAGCCAT
This sequence comes from Arion vulgaris, assembly GCA_020796225.1. Lineage (NCBI taxonomy): Eukaryota > Metazoa > Mollusca > Gastropoda > Stylommatophora > Arionidae > Arion > Arion vulgaris. Next base: position 33,254,046 of record CM036758.1, on the reverse strand, counting down.
CTATACAACCTGCTTCTCTTATGGCATTGATGATGTCTTCCCTATTCATTGACTGTCCTTCCTTGATCACTGCTGTATCAGCCATCTATACAACCTGCTTCTCTTATGGCATTGATGATGTCTTCCCTATTCATTGACTGTCCTTCCTTGATCACTGCTGTATCAGCCATCTATACAACCTGCTTCTCTTATGGTATTGATGATGTCTTCATAATCCATTGACTGTCCTTCCTTGATCACTGCTGTATCAGCCATCTATACAACCTGCTTCTCTTATGGAATTGATGACATCTGCAATATTCATTGACTGTCCTTCCTTGATCACTGCTGTTTCAGCCATCTGTACAACCTGCTTCTCTTATGGCATTGATGACATCTGCACTATTCATTGACTGTCCTTCCTTGATCACTGCTGTATCAGCCATCTATACAACCTGCTTCTCTTATGGCACTGATGATGTCTTCACTATTCATTGACTGTCCTTCCTTGATCACTACTGTATCAGTCAGGTGATCTGTACGCTGATTGGCTTGTACTCCTTCATGCTCCGTACAAAATAAGGTTTAATGGGCCATTCTGAAGAATAGTAACCCATACAAATAGGCATGTATGTTTTGTTTCATCTAGAGAAAACACAGACAGAACGAAGCATCAATCTGACATACCAACCTTTTTAAACATATTATCATGAGCATATGACTAAGAATGTAACCCATACAAGTAGGCTTGTATGTTTTGATTCATATAGAGTAAACACACACAACACGACACATCAATCTGACACACCCACCTTTTCAAACGTGTTATCATGAGCTTGTGACTGTTTCGCCTCATTCCCGCTTGATGTCGAGCCAACGGTGTTGCGTGTGAAGCTTTTCACCTAGAACCAGCAAAAGAAAAGGAGGTTACCATGAAACCAAATAGAAATTTTTTTTCTTATTTCTGAGCGTAAGCTGGGAGAATTTATTATCACCAGACCTTGTCATGCTCGAGGTAACATAATACAGAGACAAAAAAATGTTCTTAAACCTAGTACTTTGAGATCTCTAACACTTCACACCAAGAGAACTGACCACCTCACCTCCAAATACTAAAACCTAGTTCTGCGAAGATTCTAGCACTTCACAACACTAAAGAATTATATGTTATTGAGCTGCCATTTCCATATTTCGCTTACCTTTCTGAGCATTTTTCGCCAAAGAATAGAACTTTGTCTCTCTTAGGAATCTATATCTCTTTGGTGCCTCACTCTGCATGGGTAGGACTAGAAAACAAAACAGCATAAAATTAATATATTCTCTGTATTCTGTTGATTATTACAAATGAGAAGTATCAAAAGTTATCATTTATATGAGGACTTTCACCACAGCACTTCGGATATGTCCATAGATGCTCCGTTATCAGTTATATGAGGGCTATAATCATCACAGCACTTCAGACATGTCCATAGATGCTCCGTTATCAGTTATATGAGGGCTATAATCATCATAGCACTTCGGACATGTCCATAGATGCTCCATTATCAGTTATATGAGGGCTATAATCATCATAGCACTTCGGACATGTCCATAGATGCTCCGTTATCAGTTATATGAGGGCTATAATCATCATAGCACTTCGGACATGTCCATAGATGCTCCGTTATCAGTTATATGAGGGCTATAATCATCATAGCACTTCAGACATGTCCATAGATGCTCCGTTATCAGTTATATGAGGGCTATAATCATCATAGCACTTCAGACATGTCCATAGATGCTCCGATTTCCACCTAAAAAGATTCAGCAGTGTCCAGTAGCGCAACGCGCTAGTTTGATATTGATTAATAAATCTTTTTGCATATTTTGTATGTCATTCTTTTTGGGTTGTACCAATACCAACACCATCCAATAAAAGCGATTGCAAGAAGAAAAAGAAGAGCACCCTTTGTTATTCCCTGAATTGCAATGATAGTTATATCAATCAATTAATAAATCAATCAAGCACTAACCTTTGTATCTGAACTTCCATATTCCAAAGAACAGTACCAGAAGTACAGTGATTACTGACACAATAATGGTCACTGCAATACTCTGGGGATGAAACATCAACATATGTAGTAACCATAACAAATTTTGTATGTTACATATAACCAAATATGCAAACAGATAATATAATTTAAAAGATATTTTGGTATGAACATTGTTCTGGATAAAGCACTATATGTACAACTGAAAAGTGTATTAATCACAGTCAGCTTGAAAGATTCTCTTCATGTAGTATGCCTTTGTAGAATGTTGTTCTCATCACAGCCTGTCTGAAAGACTCTCTTAATATCGCATGTTCTTCATAGAATATAGCTCTCATCATAGCCAGCCTGAAAGACTCTCTTCATGTAGCATGTCCTTTGTAGATAGTGTAGCATGTCCTTTATAGATGGTTGCCCTCATTACAGCCTGTCTGACAGACTCTCAATCTTTATCCAGTTCTTCAGTCTCCACCACCATTGTGTGCCCACCACCATTGTGTGCAACACTCTCAGCAGGTGGCACGCCAATTTTGCTGATAAGATGGGTCATACGGGAAAACCTGGTGCAATATAGTCAATCCTGACCCTTAAGACCAGTGCTGTAAAAACGTTTTTATATATTGGGGCGCATATGACTGATGGCTGTGAAGATGATGGCATCATGTGATGATTGCAATACTAATACTACTAATAACAATAATAATATTAGTATTAATATGAACATCAGATGGTACGACAAGATAACCAACTCTGAAGTACTGTAACTGCAAACTTGCCTTCCATCATGGGCATGCTCAGCAGTAGAAGACTAAGATGGCTAAGGCATGCGACAAGAATGGACAATAGCTGCATACCACAACAAGTGTTGTTCTGCGAGCTTTCGGATGGGAAGAGGCACCAAGGCAGACCCCTGATCAGATATAAGGATGTCTGCAAGGTCTCAATGAAGAACTTTTCTGTCCCAACAAATGGGAAAAACTAGCTGATGACAGCTGTGTAGGAAGCGACATTGTGCAGTCTTTTGAAAAAAGACTTGTGGATGAGCTGAAAGGCAAGAGATAAAAGTGAAAACTCAGAAGTTGTCACAGTAAAACACTTGCCAATTGACCATCTGTAAAGATGAAAAAGATCATACACACTTAGTATAGTTAAGATGTTGACAAATGAAAAAGCAAATGTTCGGGTTAGAAAGCAGTAGAAAGGTTACAAAATAAAACAAGACTTGCAAAAGCTGGGAAATCTTACTCATTTTAGTGCCAGAAAAAACGGACAAATATATTGTTTTCTTGAAATCTGATTAGTGCTAAAGTCGGCAGAGTAAAACAGGGCAACACAAATGATGACAGGACACCATAAATGTGTGACACAGGCATCATGAAGCCAAGTTGGACAGTGCTGCTTCAGACTAATTAGTAATATATAACACCATCAAAGATTTTCTTTTTGCAGTAACTGATGATTTGAACATGATATCTGCAGACGAGACACCAGGCCATGAAAAAAAGAGAAATTCCAAAGGGCTGTTAGGATGGTAAAGTTCTGCTCAGGACATGCTATTTGACGATGATTGATGACAGCAGAACATCAGGATGAAAAGTGAAAGGAAGACCAAAATTGATAAGTGTCAAAACCATGCTAAAAGATGCAGAAATCCATCACTCCAGACATCCGAGAAGAAGTGCACGACAAATACATTACAAAGAAGACCATCGCAACACTTTCTGGGCTACAACCTGGTGACAAGCAAGTGCGACGGCAACTGAAAGAAGAATGATTAAATGAGGAAAAAACAGAGCAGCTGGTATAAAAGTTGTAGATATTAAATGTTAATAATAGTTCCCTTATCATCTGATGAATCTGGGTCAGATGCACAATTCTAGGGACAGCGTCGCGCTAGGATTAGTGAGCTAGCACTAATCAAGATCCTACCACCTCCACGTGGTGACCCTGGAAACAGACAGAGGATCATGTCTGGCTAAGCGGGTAGGGATCAAGGGAGAGCTACTCTGGTATAAGTAGTGAATCAAGAGCAGTTACGCTATATGAGATCTGCTCGCAAGATAGGCTAAAAGAATCCCAGAGTGATTGTTTCTGCACGTCTCTCCGGGCCGATGGAAAAGCTAAATCAATTAAAAAAACTAATCATGAGAACTGACAAGGTATGAGTCATCAGGAGGTACATATTCACGTCCCCTCGAAATAATAGTTGCAACGCCTTTTCCAGCTCTCGGCAAGGATCGTCGGAAAAGATGCAATGTGACGTTACAACAGAAGGGAAGATTGTAGTTAACTCCGTACAAGAGACCAAACGCAGATATACCTATTGAGTAAAGTTGGTCCGTACAAGAGACCAAGCGCAGATATATCTATTAAGTAAAGTTGGTCGAGCACAAATCCTAAAGTTGCGTTCTAGCGCCTAACGAAACTGCCTTCCCTGAAACAACCGGCACGGTACTGTTATTCTTACCACTAACATCCCGGAAAAATCGGGCGGTAATGTTTGGCGAGCGTAAATCTAGTTGCGCTGATAGCGCCTAACAAAACGACCCTCTACATTATTTGTTCGCAGCCCCAGTCCAGTGTTTCCGGGGCCAGGAAAATGTAGAGTAGAAACTGCAAATTGCCAAGTACCGTGAGCGTCGAAAAGGCTGAGAATGCTCCTACTCCAGAATAAACTCAACGTGGTCAGAAAAGTACAGCTGACATTGTAAAGATTTGACAGGTTGTCCAAATTCAAACATTGGCGAAGGCCGACACTTTTCACGGTGTGTTATGCAAGTAAGATGCCATCTCAGGACAAGCTTATGTGCCCCAAAAAGACAGAAATGTTCCTAATCCAGAACGACCTCACATAGTCAGAAAGGGTGCACAGTGTAGACATACTCTTTGGCGTAGATCATAAGCCCAAATATATGGCGAAAAATAATCTTAAAAGAGCAATGAATACACAAAGCAGCCGACAAGTGACCGTTCCAATGACGAGTCCTAGAAGGGTTGTAAATGTTCCTATACCGGAACTACCTCACACAGTCATTTGTCATTTGCAAAGTAGGAAGTGCTCTTTGGAATAGATCCAAGCCAAAATATACAGCATTAAAAGATCATTAAATAGTGTTCATCATACGATGCAGAAGGAACGCCGCACTCAGAAAGTTGCAGTTGAATACAAAAGGCTCGTTGGCGTAGATCCAAGCCAAAATATACGGCAAACGGATCATTAAAGAGAACTTGTACGAATGAAGGGGAAGTGTTAGGAACTGATTGTCACCGAGATGGACTCAAACATTTCCCCGTTGAAGAAAAACGGTAGCCCTGACCTACACCGTGTATGGTACCATACACAAAGTAGTGGCATAATTTTAACAGGGGTTCTTCTTCTTCTAACCAGGGCTGTGAGTTTTCACTCTTGGGCTAACAGGGGTTCAACATTAGTGAAATTAGTCTTTCTTGTCAAAGTGACTCAAAGATCAATTATATTCCAATAAGAATGATAAAATTGGCCGCGAAGAACGAACGCTAAGAAGAAGAATGAGATTTGATGAATTCTTGGCTTTCTCCCAAAGAAGAAGTAGCAAAACACACAACAACACAACCATTAATCATTTCTTTATACCAATATATATCCGTTGTCAGCGGACAGTGCAATATTTCAATATAAATATACCGCCATAACTTTTCTTAGAACTTTGAACTTTGGTCAGACGTGAAGTTATAAATACAAACTTACAATAGTAAGGTCTGTGCCCAACATTTCAACTTCGGCAACTGTGTTTGACATAATGATGGTGTCTTATGCAGTTGAGATCGCCTTCAGATGTCCATATTTATTGCTGTCATCTCGACCAGATGTTAGGTCGTACCGACAAGGGTTGTTGACAACGTTCCGACATCAATATTAAGGTCATCTCCGGGTCACAGTTGTCGGCCAAATTTTGAACTGAAGCTAGCTGTTACTAGAAAACTATGGTCAAAAAAGCCAAACGCATTTAAACATATTTTTCATACCAATATTACGGAATGAGCTCTATATTCATTACATTATTATCATCCTCTTGACAACAGGTATATCATACAGCACAAAACTTTGTCAGATATAAATAATTTTAAAATTTTTTCATATATTTTAATTTGATTTGATTAATAATAATAAAGTTAAAAAAGATTGCTTAATCTGGACCAATGTGATATAACCATAACGTAGATCAGGGAAAAACGTTCGACCGCGTAGATAATGTAGGTAGGGAAATGAAAATGAAAATCGTGCTATATCCTTTACAGAACGTCGATAATGAACCACAGTAAACGAGTTGTTAATTTTTCTAGGCACCACTTATACGTTCATTAGTTTGCCATTGCTTTCTGAAAGATAGGGAAAAGTTGTGAAAATATCAAACTAAGGATTTAAAGATCACTTAATTAATCTATGCAAAAGCCTTTACGTAAACTGCATCTGTGCAATTGAAATAAACACGGTACCTTTTAAAAAAAAGCGTTGCATTTGGTCTGGAGTAGGATAAACGATGCGCATGCCTACTATCACCGCTGTCGTTATCGCTTGTCGATCAAATCTGTAAAATAGTTAACATCAGTCTATTATAGTATATAACGGCGCATCCGTTAGTAGAGTTGGCTGTGCATCAGGGAAGATGACATCATTTGAAACTCCTAAATGAATTGTTTTTTACGACGATCAGGCAGTCGTATTATCAAACAGAAGAGCAGCTGCAACAGTCCATTTACAGACTCCAGTTAACATGTGATGACTTCTTCTTCTTCTTCTTTTGTCGTCACACTGCTACTGGGTTGTTGCCCAGTGTCGTGGTTTTCTGTTTTTGTCTTGCGCTGTTCTGGTGGCTTGGGTGGTTGTTATTTTTGTTCTTTGATATGATTCTGCTATGCTATCTAACCATATTTTTCGTGGTCTTCCTCTTGCCTTCTTTCCCGATGTTCTGTTGTAGAAGACTCTGTATACTGTGGAGTTTGGATGCATTCTTATTATGTGGCCAAACCAGCTCATTCTTTGTTTCTCAATGTAATTCAAGCAAGGTTCTGTGCCAGCTGTCTTCCTTATGCTGATGTTGGTGACTTGTCTTTTCTGGTGTTGTTGGTAACTTTTCACAGGCAGCGCATTTCACAAGGTAGTTATTTTTTGTGACTGCTCTTTGCTCATTGTCCATGCTTGGCTCTAGTAACACAAAGTAGGTATAAAAATGCTGTTGATCATCTGTTGCTTAGCTGCCTGTGAAATTTGTGGGTGCCTTAACAATGGGGCTAACTGGTACGTTACAGAAGAAGAAATATTCAAAAACACATATATGTTTTTCTACTACCTTGTTAAATGTCCATACTTTACACCGATACGTTTACACTGATACTTGTTCTTAGAGATATTCTTCTTCTTCTTCTGCGTTCTCACTAGATTGGGATTTCGGATTCTCTAATAAAGGCAAGCGTCTGCCTCAGATTATCAGCCACACCATACAGTTTGTCTTGGACGCTGGTGTATTAGGTCAACTCTTTCTTCTCAAGTCTGCATACTGGGGGCAGTTCTGTAGGATATAATTCCTATGATTTCTGCTTCTCCATTTGTGCCGACCTCTTCCCGCAGCAAGTTTTGGCCACCCTCGTGATGGTGGCTAAATTTCCGAGGCAAATTGGCGATCGTAGAATCCGTTATCCAATTCCTCATTGTGAGGGGTCGTTGCACCATGTTATGCGCCTTACGTTTTCTGTAAGCATTTGTTTCGGGTTAGCATTCCCTAGCGAATACGTGCATCCGATTTCAGCCAAACTTCCTAAGTCGCCTCTTACGACATGCGTGGCAGGTAACAGTGGTTCTATTCTTTACACCCCAAATTTAGGCCCCGGTAACCACTCTGGCGGTTCTTAGAGGATTATATATCTCTTCTGGTATATCTTGTTAGTAAGTAACGATAAACTAAGCACGTTTTTATACCATGCGACGTATATTTGGTCTATTGTCTTTCCCCAGGTGGAAGAAGGAATTGGTTGACCATTCTTGCCGTTGAGCGTAGGGATGAGAGCTTTCATTTGCGTTCCACTGCCAGATCAGTCGCCCTTGTTGAGTTATAGTTGTGTTTATTTAGTGTGATCTTGATCTTTTTCTAGGTTTTCCCTAGGATCTAGTACCTTATCTCTTTTTATTGTGTGTTGTTATTAGTGGTTGGTTATATTCTATTCTCATTAAACGTCCGAAAGACTGCATTTGTTATCTTTCAATGTATTCGGTGCATAAAGTTATGTACACTCTGCTTCTGATGTTCTCGTTTTGTAGTCCATCTCTCCTCGTGACCCCCACCACCTCCCTCAGGCGTTTCATTTCACATGTGGTGAGCTTTCTGTGGTGTGTTGCTTGACCAAGTTTGGTACTTGTAACATAGTGTTGGTAGAAAAATACTTTTTATCATCTTTCTTTTTACTTCCATCTTGATTTTTGGGTGTTGTAGTAATAGTGCCGACATGTATTTCCCTGCGTTTGCTTTTTTTCTCTCTATTTCTCTATCGAGTTTTCCGTTCTCTGTGAAAAGTAATTAATTGATTTGGTTATTTAATTGATCGTAGTATTCACAGTATATTTTGTATTATGGTGTTAGACTCATATTTTTCATTGACGTTCAATGGGGTCAACATCACGTCAGACGCATTTATTTATCCCCTAAATTTCGATGTAATTGGTTGTTATGTAGAGAATTAAATATTCTTTAGGTCGAGGCACCATTTTTCAACCTAAGAACGAATCTATTTTGTGGTCATATCAGAGAGCGCAGGTCAACAAGCATTTGTCAATTGTTTGTTATGTAGGGATTAGATCCTATTTTTTGTCAGGGTTAACTCCCCAAGGACACCCAAAAATTTTTTTAAATCCTGACCTAGGGGAGTCCATCTCCCTAGGCGAGCCATTGCCCGTTAGCCTTTGACCTCACGGTCAAAGTTTCCCGGTCTACACCGCTGGGAGGTGGGGTTGACTTGTGTGTTCTGAGGGTCATCAGCAGGATACTAATTTTCACTTTTCGCCCCTCCTAAGAGAAACTAGACGATCCCAACCCTGCCAGTGCAGGGCTAGGCTCAGAACACACCTTGCATTTTTTTGGTTGTGTCCTTGGGAGTTAACCGACAAAAATCTCGATGGAGGTCTGGCCCCCTAGACTTGTGATATCAGTGGATTTACCCTGATATCCAAGATCCAGACCCCAGCTATGGGCAAATAGCCCCACTGCCTTGTGGGAGTCTCGGGATAGGCAAAGGCTATGGGAGTAAACCCAAACAGAAAATCCGGAGCTGAGCCACTAAGGCGGACATGTATCAAGTGATGTCCTACCGGCAGCTCCTGCAAACCGAACTGATACCAGATGCCGTGCTTGCACTCCTCTGGATTCTATCAGCGAGATCGAGAGGGGTAGTTGACTCTTGGGCGACTCGGCTACTCCATAAAAATCGCCCAGGCATGCGACACGGTGGGAGAGATCATCGCGTCTCATTGGACAGCTACTGCCCGCGCCTCAAGCCGGGCAGCCCCCGGACAATAAGGTGTTATCCCACCACAGTTCACCTGCTTCAATGGTTGCTTGAAGCTTAAGGTATTATCTGACAAGTGGACTGTAAGTACCGCACCAAACAATAATAATAAAATCAAGAAGGCTCCAGTCCTTCGCTTAGCAAGCTGGAACGTAAGGACAATGTGTCCTGGCCTGTCAGAAGATCTTACACAGATACACGACATACGGAAAACTGCAGTAATTAACAATGAGCTCAAACGACTTGGAGTGGACATGGCAGCATTACAGGAGACACGACTCGCTGAAAATGGATCGTTGAGGGAACAAGACTACACGTTCTACTGGCAAGGAAAAGCTCAAGACGAACCAAGACTGTATGGAGTAGGATTTGCCATAAAAAATACACTGCTCCAACTGGTAGAACCTCCAATAAACGGCTCAGACCGTATTTTATCCATTAAACTCCGCACAGTAACAGGCCCGGTCCATCTCTTCAGCGTATACGCACCAACACTACACTCAAAACCTGACGTAAAAGATACATTTTATGAGGAGATACAATCAGAAATCAGTAGAATTCCCCAAAACTAATATCTATTCCTAATGTGGGACTTCAATGCCAGAGTTGGAGCCGATCACAACTCTTGGACATCGTGCCTTTGAAAACATGGTACTGGAAAAATTAATGAAAATGGAGATATGCGACTACAACAACCTTTGCATCACAAACACTTTCTTTAATACCAAACCCTGCCACAAGGTGTCCTGGAAACACCCACGTTCACATAGATGGCATCAAATAGATCTAATTATAACGAGGCGAAATGCGATAAACAGTGTGCTCAGCACTCGTAGCTACCATAGTGCTGACCGTGACCATTCACTGATATGTAACAAAGTTAGGCTGAAAATAAAAACACTTCACCATTTGAAGAGGAAAGGGTGTCCACACATTAACACGGAAAATACCACCAAACCAGAAATGGTACAATCGTTCTGCAATACATTAGGAAGCATTCTCCAAAGCACACCAAAATGAAATGCGGAAACAAAGTGGTCCTACGTCCGGGACGCCATATATAATTCTGCCAAAACCACCGTTGGCACCCGAGATAAGCAAAATCCTGATTGGTTTGCTGCAAACATATTATAGTTGGAGCCTGTCATAGCAGAAAAAGAACTGCTCTTCAGAACCATAAAAACAATCCAAGTGTCAAGTCATTTCTTGCTCTTAGATCTGCAAGAAGTGTAGCACAAAAACAGCCAGGCGATGCGCAAACGACTACTGGCAGGAGTTATGTAGAAATATCCAGCTCTCCTTTGATACTGGAAACATAAGGGGTGTTCATGGGAACATTAGGAAGGCCTTCGGCTCAACTATCAAAAAGACTGCACCTCTTGAAACAAAAACAAGGGAAGTTCTAATCGAAAAACAGATGGGACGCTTGGGTGGAACATTATCTAGAGTTATATTCCACCCAAAATATTGTAACTGACATCGCGTTCGATGCAATTAAAGCTCTTCCGACCTTGAGCCCATTAGACCAGATGCCTTCAGAGGCAGAAATCAGTATTGCGATTGACACCCTGGCAAACGGGAAAGCAACTGGAAAGGACGGCATCCTCCCTGAAGTAATCAAATGTGCTAAACAAACTCTCCTGACCAGCCTGCATGAATTATTGTGCCTATGCTGGGAGGAGGGAGAAGTGCCTCAGGACATGAGAGATGCAAACATCATCACCTTGTATAAAAATAAAGGTGATCGTGGTGACTGTAACAACTACCGTGGTATCTCGTTGCTCAGCATCGTGGGGAAGGTCTTCGCACGAGTAGTACTAAATAGGTTACAAAAGCTAGCAAACCAAGTATACCCTGAGTCACAATGTGGATTTAGATCCAACCGATCCACTATTGACATGTTATTCTCCTTGAGACAACTGCAGGAGAAATGTCGCGAACAACGAATGCCACTGTACATTGCCTTCATAGATCTAACAAAGGCATTTGACCTAGTGAGTAGAGTTGGCCTCTTCAAGCTTTTGGAAAAATCGGCTGCCCTCCTACATTGCTTAAAATCATAACATCATTCCATAACAACATGAAGGGTACAGTGATGTTTGATGGGGCCACCTCCAGCGCTTTTCCTATCAACAGCGGCGTCAAGCAGGGGTGTGTACTTGCATCCACACTCTTTGGGATATTTTCTCCCTACTTCTCTCCCATGCTTTTGAATCCGCCGAAGAAGGAATATTTCTCCACACAAGATCAGATGGAAAACTGTTCAACATGGCGCGACTCAAAGCAAAGACCAAAGAGTCACCATCAAGGAACTTCTGTTTGCCGATGATGCAGCATTAACATCACACACAGAAGAAGGGCTACAACACCTCATGAACAGATTTGCTGCAGCATCAAATGAATTCGGCTTGACCATCAGCCTGGAAAAACAAATATAATGTTCCAGGATATTAGCAGAGCCCCATCTATCAACATTGGTAGTCATACGCTTGAAGTAGTCAACACCTTTACATACCTTGGCTCTGTCATCAGCAGCAACCTTTCCCTCGACGATGAAATTAGTAGTCGCACTGGAAAGGCCTCCACTGCTATGTTTAAATTAGCAAAGCGTTTATGGGAAAACAGGGCACTCACAAGAAACACCAAGGCACAAGTATATAAAGCTTGTGTTCTCAGCACTCTGCTGTATGGTAGTGAGACATGGACCACATATGCTAGACAAGAACATCGCCTCAACACCTTCCACGTGCGCTGTCTCAGGCGAATATACAACATCCGATGGCAAGATCACATCTCCAATATAGAAGTCCTGGACAGTGCTGGAATTCCAAGCATGCACACTTTACTGAGTCAGCGACGTCTGAGATGGCTGGGACACGTGTGCAGTATGAGCGATGATAGAATCCCAAAGAACATTCTATATGGTCAACTCGCATCTGGTGCTAGACAGCATGGGCGCCCATTATTACGCTTCATTGACACCTGCAAGCGTGATCTAACTTCATGCGGCATAGAGAAAGAGCACTGAGAGCGGCTGGCCAAAGACAGGCAAGCATGGCGAGCGACAGTGAGGGCGGCTCAAAAGAAAAGAAGAAAACAACATCACATGTGGAGGCAAAAGAGAGCAGAGAGAGCAGAGAGAACATCCCATGTATCGGCTCTAGTCTCCAGTTTTACCTGCAGCAACTGTGGCAAGGATTGCCACTCCAGAATAGGCCATTACAGCCACAAGAAACGTGATTCAGCACAGAACATACTACGTGACGCAACACCTATTGTCTCCTGAGACAAAGAGGCCAATGATGATGAGATTCTATTTAGGCCGAGGCACGCAGCTTTCAACCTAAAGACTATCCTTTTTCGGTTATACCAGAGCACGTAGGCCAGCAAACATGAAATATAAGAATTAACTGTTTTATTTATCAATTGTCCACACTATAAAAAATAGAACTTAACTACGTGCAAACGTTATTCTGTAACGGTCGGGAACTTGAGCTCTATCGCAAATATCCGCAATGAAAGGGAGTGGTCTCGTGTATTGTTGATCACGTGACCTAAACACTACACACATATACGCCTTGGAAAGAAGTTTATTATTGTGTCTGCTGACAGCGCACAGAGAAGGAAGGTGGATTACTCTTCTCTGAATACATTTGCAGGTGAGTTTCCACATTTAGTTTATGTTGTATGCAGTCATAGTTTTTTGTTTTTAAAGTTTATAGAGATTATATTGTTGGAATAGTTAACATTGTCAATCTGAAACCTTTTAATTAAGAGTGACGTGAGTGTAACTGTAAGTGTAAGTGTTGTTAGTAGTGGTTGACACACAGACTCAGTACTCGGACAACACCACCATGTCACTGTCAGTAGTCAGTCAGAGTCAGTACTGTCACACTTGACTAATAAAACACCCTTCGTGAACTTCGTCCTTAGCGTTGCATGTTTACCAACAAAACGTGACCATTCTGTTGGAAATACAAAATAAAGAAGTATTCGCGGTACTGCTAATACTTGAAGTATTCTAGTTGTGTTGTAAATTGTCTAACTTAGTCTAAGACACACTGACTTATGATAATGATCATGATTTAGGATATGAATATATAGATAGTATAGCAGCCACGTCTGCTATTGTTCTGTTGAGGTCTATAAGAATAGTTCAATCGAAGTAAACGTGGTTATATATTATATATACATTTCAGGTCTTCCTTGAAGGTTAGTTTAGCCTAGTTTAGGTAATCATGGTATTTTCACAAGGTCATACTCACATTTTAACATATTATTTAGTCATTTAGTACAGAATATGAGAATAGAAGTAAAGGCTTTCAGTAAAGGTCCTCATTTAAATGTCGATCTCTAAAGGGTTTTAAGCCTAAGGATTGACATCATTGCACCAGAATTTACCCCTTATGGCTTGGTCCCTCACTGCAGAAATAGGCCTTTATGGCACACCATCTGCCGAGAGTATTGCATGTACTTTGTAGCTTTAGCAACAGTCATAGAGGTCTTTAAAAAAAACACACCCTTGAACAGAACAGCATGATTTGGATCCGAAACCATGACATCTGGAACGCAAGGCAATGGTTTAGCCACAGAGATTCCCTTTACATATTGGCCCCTATGGAACAGAAGTATTTATGTCTCAGCGCACATTGCACACCTCAGGGTTAGTACCTCCCAGATACGAAAAACTGCCCAACAGCTTCATAGGAGAAATGCAAATTCGAAATAGATTTTTGTTAAATCAACAACAAATAATAAGTGACTATTTTTTTGCTGACATAAAATTTGTTGGCAGCGGCTGTTGCATAACCTTAATTACCATAGGAGCTTGAGTTGTAGATTTTATACTGCTAGGTCTTATCATTTAGTTTTGACGTATCAATGTCGATAAGGTTATCACGTATATGAGGACATGCCCATAGATGCTCTGATCTCCGCCTCAACAAATCCAGCAGCGTCCAGCGGTTCAACATGCCAGTTTGATGTTGATTAATCAATCTTTTTGCATATTTAGTATGTCTTTCTTTTTGGACTGTACCAATATTGATACCAATCTCTCAATATGTTCAGCGACTGTGATTCACAAAACTGAAACTCCTTTTTGAAAATACTCTCTCAATGCATTAAGAATTTCAGTCCATTGTAGCTCCCACTGATATTGTAGTCATGCCAGCCAATCTATCAGCTCGCTCATGACTTCTGCGTGCCCAGGGCGAACACAAATTGTGATTACTCGGCTCTCTGTCTGTACCAGTACCTCCAGCCAGTTCCATTTAACGATTCCTGTTTCAACTTTTCATCGACTTTAATTTCTTTTTTTTTTTACTGTACTTTGTTGATCAGGTATTTATTAATAGTTCCTTGAGAAAGATTTTAGTCATTCATTTGTCAAAACTATATAGTAATGATGTGTGTTCGCTTGAAGACTTCGAACCTGGTGAAGAATGAATGGATACAAGTGTCAACAGGAATCAACACTATTTTTAGTTTATGTCAGACTTGATAGAGAATGCAGATATGAGAGCCCAGTGGTTGTGGAGGCTGAGGTTCAGGCGTTAATTTCTGAGCACTCATCTGATGTGATCATTTACACAGATGTATCAGTGATTCGGAACATGTGAAGTGTATGGGCTTTCACTGCACAAGTTAAAGAGGATGTTGTGAAGGAAGACAATGGTGGTTTTGCTGGGGTTATAAGTAGTCTGACTATGGAAATCATGGCTGTGGCTAAAAAAGCGATTGTCTGGCTGGAGTCACAAACTTTTGTCCATGCATGTGTTCTCAGTGGCTCAATGAATATGCTCAGGAAGATTGAGACAGGTTGTGCTCGGAGACATTGGTTGAAGTCTCTGAACCGGTCTGGACTAAGAAAAATCAGTTTTATTTTTGTGTCAGATCATGCAGACATAAAGAGGAATGAACACACCGATAGTCTTGTGGGTATGGCTGCTTTTGTAAGCGGGCTCTAAAGCATCCTTACCAGTTCTATGTTGGTTGACTATTCTTCTTTGGCTACCATTATAGTGCTCTTGTCCAGCTACACTTCACTTGACTTGGAATTCTTGCAGTCTGGTTAGTGTTGTAGATTCAACCATCATTATTTGAATCATTTGCATATTCTCTCTTCCTTAGGGAATTCAGAATATCAGCCAGGCCTTTTTTATCTGTTTCTTTTTGTGTTGTTGGTTACCTTTTAGAGACATCACATTTGACATTACTTATTTTCTGTGCCTGTGCTTCATTCATTGTCCATGTTTAACAGTGGTAGCATAACATAGGAATGGAAAAAAATCGTGGACAACAAATTGACACTTAAATTGTATAATTCATGACATTAAAATCAACAACACTAAAACTAAAATATTGAATATAGGACATAAGCATAATAAACAAAACATCCATGACAGTAGCACTACAATTAACCAAGGGCAAGAATTCAAATGCTTAGGAAACATATTCACAGAAGATGGAAGACTAGACAGAGAGATAGAGGCTAGTGCGTAAAAAGCAAATGTTGTAACCTACCAGCTAACTCCATTGTTAAGGCACTTAAACATCTCACTAACAGCAAAACAACAGATGATCAACTGCATTTTCATGCCTACTCTGTGTTACCTGAGCCAAAAAGGGACAAAGAGCAAAGCACAGTCGTAAAAAATAACTACGTGTGAAATGCGATGTCTACAAAAAGTTACCAACAACACCATGAAAAGACAGTCACTAACATCAGCATAAGAAAGAAAGTTGGGACAGAGCTTTGCTTGAATTACATTTAGAAACAAAGAATGAAGGGGTTCGGCCACTTAATAAGAATGCAACAAAACTCCACAGTCTTCTACAACAGAACATCAGGAATGAAGTTGAGAGCAAGACCACAAATAGATGGCATAGCAGAATCCTATCAAATAGCAACATTAACTATCACCCAAGCCACTAGAGCTGTGCAAGACAAAAACAGAAAACTATGACACTGGGCAACAACCTGGTAACAGTGTGAGGAGAAAAACAGGAACAAAAATCCACTTTGCAAACTGCTTATAGAATGCATTTTTATTTGTAGAATTGTTGTGTTTGTTCATTGAAGCGTAACATGTCCTGCTTAAAGCTTTAGAAATTGGTTAGCTTAGTGCTGTGTTTATTCATTAGTGTAGCTAGTCTTTGTCAGTGTTTGTCTTCCACATATTCTCAGCCTGAGATGGTAGGACAGAGTTGACAAGTCACAGAGTTAAATACAAATAAGATTCAGACCTTTGTCAACATATTTCTTTGACGGATTCTCAGACTGAGATGGTATGACCGAGTTGCAAATACAGACCTGTGGATAAGAACAGGGCAGAAATCCATGATGCCCATATTAAGAAGTGAAAATGATGACATGTCAAGGATACTACAGAAAACACAGTCGAGTGTCACTAGACAAACACATGAGTGGAGCCCACAAGGAAAATGAAAAAGGAGACATCCTAAACAGACCTGGAGATAGATTCTGCTTGAGGTAATGAAGGATCTTGGGAAGCCATAAAGAAAACAGTCGGAGACCGGAAAAACTGGAAAAGAACTATTGAGTCCCTATGCTCCATGAGGAGCAGGGAGGAATAAGTAGTAGCTTTTAGGTTCTGATTTCTCATGTACTTGTCTAACAATTCTACACATGGAGAATGAGCAAGTAGATATTTGACAACATTGAAACCTTTGAGATATCAATCTCTTCTTCAAGCTCTCCATATCGACCACATGTTAAACAGCTGTCGAAGAGTATTCATACTGATGGTTCCCGTGGTTCACTGGCTAAACTCACTCTGCCCCTCAAGCATCCAGGTCTACTTGTGTGGGTTTATCACACAATTTTAAGTATTTCAGGGAAAGTGAACAAGTAACTAGAAGACAAGATTGAAGACTTTGAAATGTAGATTTATAGAAAAACAGAGTGTATCAGGTAAAATAAGACAATATTTAAAACTTTTCAAAAATCATTTAAATGTTTCTGTATAAGAAAGAGATCAAAGCACACATGGTTATTCACTGAAGTGCAATGATAAAGTTACCTCTCCATCAATCAATAATTAAAGTGAAAATCTGAAAGTTATTGATAAAGAAGAAGCTGAGGAGGAAAAAGAAGAGGAGTTAGATGAAGAAAAGAATGAGGCTGAGAAAAATAGAGGGGAGAAATGAAGAGGAAGAAAGATAAGAAAAACAGATAAGGAAGACGTGGGAGAAGAATATAAGAAGGGAAATAAAATGTGGCTAAAGCAAACGAGAAGATGAAGAAAAAGGAGAGGAAGTGAAGGTGAAAGGAGAGGGAAGTGAAGGAGGTAAAGGAGAGGAAGTGAAGGAGGTAAAGGAGAGGAAGTGAGAGGTAAGAGGGAAGTGAAGGAGGTAAAGGAGAGGGAAGTGAAGGTAAAGGAGAGGGAAGTGAAGGTAAAGGAGAGGGAAGTGAAGGAGGTAAGAGAGGGAAGTGAAGGAGGTAAAGGAGAGGGAAGTGAAGGAGGTAAAGGAGGGGGAAGTGAAGGAGGTAAAGGAGAGGGAAGTGAAGGAGGTAAAGGAGAGGGAAGTGAAGGAGGTAAAGGAGAGGGAAGTGAAGGAGGTAAAGGAGAGGAAGTGAAGGAGGTAAAGGAGAGGGAAGTGAAGGAGGTAAAGGAGATGGAAGTGAAGGAGGTAAAGGAGAGGGAAGTGAAGGTAAAGGAGAGGGAAGTGAAGGAGGTAAAGGAGAGGGAAGTGAAGGAGGTAAAGGAGAGGGAAGTGAAGGAGGTAAAGGAGAGGGAAGTGAAGGAGGTAAAGGAGAGGGAAGTGAAGGAGGTAAAGGAGAGGGAAGTGAAGGAGGTAAGGAGAGGAAGTGAAGAAAAGAGGGAAGTAAAGGAAAAGGAGAAGGAAGTGGAGGAGGTAAAGGAGAGGGAAGTGGAGGAGGTAAAGAAGAGGGAAGTGAAGGAGGTAAAGCAGAGGGAAGTGAAGGAGGAAAAGGAGATGGAAGTGCAGGAGGTAAAGGAGAGGGAAGTGAAGGAGGTAAAGGAGAGAGAAGTGGAGACAGTAAAGGAGAGGGAAGTGCAGGAGGTAAAGCAGAGGGAAGTGAAGGAGGAAAAGGAGAGGGAAGTGCAGGAGGTAAAGGAGAGGGAAGTGCAGGAGGTAAAGGAGATGGAAGTGAAGGCGGTAAAGGAGAGAGAAGTGGAGACAGTAAAGGAGAGAGAAGTGGAGACAGTAAAGGAGAGAGAAGTGGAGGAGGTAAAGGAGAGAGAAGTGGAGACAGTAAAGGAGAGGGAAGTGGAGGAGGTAAGGAGAGAGAAGTGGAGACAGTAAAGGAGAGAGAAGTGGAGGAGGTAAAGGAGAGGGAAGTGGAGACAGTAAAGGAGAGGGAAGTGGAGACAGTAAAGGAGATGGAAGTGCAGGAGGTAAAGCAGAGGGAAGTGAAGGAGGAAAAGGAAAGTGCCGGAGGTAAAGGAGAGGGAAGTGAAGGCGGTAAGGAGAGAGAAGTGGAGACAGTAAAGGAGAGAGAAGTGGAGACAGTAAAGGAGAGAGAAGTGGAGACAGTAAAGGAGAGAGAAGTGGAGACAGTAAAGGAGAGGGAAGTGGAGGAGGTAAAGGAGAGAGAAGTGGAGACAGTAAAGGAGAGAGAAGTGGAGGCAGTAAAGGAGAGGGAAGTGGAGGAGGTAAAGGAGAGAGAAGTGGAGGCAGTAAAGGAGATGGAAGTGGAGGAGGTAAAGGAGAGAGAAGTGGAGGCAGTAAAGGAGAGGGAAGTGGATGAGGTAAAGGAGAGAGAAGTGGAGACAGTAAAGGAGATGGAAGTGGAGGAGGTAAAGGAGAGAGAAGTAAAGGAGATGGAAGTGGAGACAGTAAAGGAGAGGAAGTAAAGGAGATGGAAGTGGAGGCAGTAAGGAGAGGAAGTAAAGGAGATGGAAGTGGAGGAGGTAAATGTGAAAGAGGAAAAGGAGGAAGAAAATAAGTAATGGACAAAGAAGGGTGAGAAAACTGGTGAAAACAAGATAAACGTAGCAGTAGAAGGAGGAGACGAAGTAGTAGAAAAAGAAAGAGAAGAATAGAAATTCAGGACAGTAACACTTCGTTCCATATTCAAGTTAAAAATCCAAATAGGTTAAATCAGGTCATACATATTCAAGGCCTATCAGTGATAGATAACATTGACATGCCTCAAGAACAGCTGTTTTGTCAAACTTCGGTGACAACCAGGGTGTATAACTACCCTGGTATATGGGCTACCTTATCTCAGGTCAAGGGTATCTGGTATGGAGATTTAGATAAGAAGAACAGATATAACTAGATAACAGTTACTTCAAATCGACATACCAAGGGAACATTTTTTTCACCACATGGAAGAATAACTAACAAAATCCAACATAGACGCAATAAAGCAAATCATAGGACAAATTGCTCAAATTTTGAAATGCAAACAAGTCACCATGAACAATAAAAGAGAGTATTATACAACACAATCTTTCTCCTAACATTATGCTATCAATGCTAAACCTGACACTAACATTAAACAATATAAGAAAATTAGCTACACAGAATGCTGGGAGTATCAGGAAGAGATCAGTTTAGAAATGAAGTCATCAGGAAAAGTGGGTGTAACATCAGTACTGAACTTCATCAAGAAACAGCACATTAAATAGTGTTTTTCATAAACCGTGATTTTCATCGCCTCTGTCATCTCTGAGATCCACCTTTTGCGTGTACCGCCTTTTGCATTGTATCCACTGTATCAGAGTGACATTTATCCTTGAGGCGCACTGTGTGTCGGTAATCTGCTTATGTGGCAGAACCATTTAATTTGTTGTTTCTTGATGACGTTCAGTACTGATGTTGTACCCACTTTTTTTCCTGATATCTTCATTTCTAAAACGGTCTCTGCTTGATACTCCCAGTATTCTGCGTAGACACTTAATCTCTGTCGTGACTAGTTTTCTTCTATCATTTGATGTCAGCGTCCAGATTTGGCACTGATAGCATAATGTTGGGAGATTGTGTTTTACAATGCTCTTTTAGTGTTCATGGTGACATGTTTGCATTTTAAAATTGGTTCCATTTGTCTTAGTGTTTGATTTGCTTTGTTGCATCTAAGTTGGATTTCGTTCATTATTCTTCCGTTTGCTGGCAAACAATTCTTCCAAGAAAAGTAAAATCTTTGACTAGTTTCAATTGATGTTTGTCGATGGAGATATTTGTAGTGTTTTCTTGTCTAGCGAATGTCATTGCTTCGGTTTTATCAATGTTTATTCTCATAGTGTATTCATTGCATGTGGGCGTCTGTAGCTTAAGCGGTAGTAAGCTCGATCACAACATAAACATACATTGTTCAAACTCACCGGCGGGCAGTATTTTTACGAATTATAAAAATAGACCTCGCCGTTCATAAAGCAATGGCAAACTAGTGAACGTATAAGTGGTGCATAGAGAATCAATAACTAGTTTACTGTTGTTGGTGGCTAAGTCATGTAAAAGGATATACCACGATTTTCATTTCATTCAATGCATATAATGATGCCTGTGTTTATATTGCTTTCCTCATCCCCTGCCCATATGTTGCCGGGACTCACAAGGGGAGCAAAGAATAGTGGCACTGCGATCTACAAGGCATGTCGTAAGAGCCGGCGACTGAGGTAGGGGCCTAGTGAAGCTACCCTAGTAAATAAAAATCGTCGCATAAATCGGATGTGCTGGTCTACTTATAGGTACATAACTGGCACAACGTACAATCGCACTTGGACTCGGATTGCATACAAGTCACAGAGTGATTTAAAGAGTGACGGATATGGAGCGTTCGAAGAAGATAACTCGCTAAATGAGCCTTTCTCAAAATATTCATACCCCACCACCTTGTTTTTTTATATTGCTTTCCTAATCCACTCTGTGTGTGACGGGGACCGGACGTCCCACTTTGAGACTCGCTGTCTGGCTCCTAAGCCAGTCCGGGTGAACGTTAAACGCTTTTTTGCAAGTCACTGCCGGATATATATGATACACTGAAATAGGTCAATCTGGTGACTTTTGATTTATAAATATAACCTTATTTATCTAGAGAAACAATAGATAAAGCGGCTATGATGAATTTATTTTGTACTTGCTTCTTGCACGTAGACATACATACAACGGCTTTCATTTTCTGACCAGGACATGTGGAATCGTCTACGTGTCAAGGACCATTGGTTCATAAACATCTCTCTATCTATATATCTATCTATCATCTATCGTGCATATTTAGTATGTCGTTCTTTTCGGGCTGTACCGATATCGACACTCATCTCTTTTCAGTGTGGTCAGCGACTGTGATTCAAAACCCCGAAACTCCTCTGTTCGGAAAGACTCTCAATGTGCTAAGAATGGCATTTCGGTCCATTGCCGCTCTCTCTGATATCGTTATCGTAGCCATCCTAGCCAGTCTATCAGCTCGTTCATTATCCCTGACTCCTGCATGCCCAGGGACAACAATGAAGATGATTTCTATGATCCTTATATGTACCAGTGCCTCCAGCCAGTTTTGTATCACCATTCCGTTTTCGACTTTACGAATCATGCCAGAGCCAACTATAAACTTATCTAAAGTTGACTGTGATCATACTCACTACTATTATTAATTTACATAGTGGAAATATTATAAGACGTGACAAGGACAGAATACCCGAGTGGTTACCGGTGCCCAAAGTTGAGGTTTAAAGAATAGAACCACTGTTACCTGCCATGCATGTCGTAAGAGGCGACTAAGAAGGTTTGGATGAAATTGGATGCACGTGTCCTAAACATGTACACGTCTATGCGTTTAGAGGCCTACCAAACCAATGTGCAACGTATACACGTTCTTGGCAAAGATCAAATATATCACAAAGAGTGAGTAAAATTGACCATAAAGAACGAACGCAAAGAAGAAGAGGGACAGAGATATGGTCATCGGAGTGCCTAACTTCAGAAAAATAAAATATAAACCAGTATCTGTCGAATCTCGTTAATGTTATGGTTATCTAGATTTGGTTCCTGAACCTAGATCACCTCAACCCGGACAGACCTATAGGTGCTCAGTCTCCCCCAACAGAGGTCGAAGGGTATACATACTGATCGCTACTTTGGCTCGCTCGTTAAACACATTCCTCTCTCTCTGTCTCTCTCTCTCTCTCTCTCAAACATCTAGGTATTTTTATAACGGTTTACTCCCCTAGACTTAAGCTCTCCAGGGCTCCCCCTCCACAAGGCAGTGGATTTAACAGTTGTAGATTGTACCGCCTGCTGTCATATGGTAGCAGATGAAACATCTGATCTGACAGTGGGTTTAACAGTTGTAGATTGTGCTGTCAGTTGGTAGCAGATGAAACATCTGATCTGACAGTGTGCTTAACAGTTGTAGATTGTGCTGTCAGTTGGTAGCAGATGAAACATATGATCTGACAGTGTGCTTAACAGTTGTAGATTGTGCTGTCAATTGTTGGTAGATGAAACATATGATCTGACAGTGTGCTTAACAGTTGTAGATTATACCGCCTGCTGTCATATGGTAGCAGATGAAACATCTGATCTGACAGTGGATTTAACAGTTGTAGATTATACCGCCTGCTGTCATATGGTAGCAGATGAAACATCTGATCTGACAGTGGATTTAACAGTTGTAGATTGTACCGCCTGCTGTCATATAGTTGCAGATGATACCGTCTGCTGTCATATGGTAGCAGATGAAACATCTAATCTGACCTCTTAATAATGTGAAGATAATCCTCTGATGACAGAAATCACGGCATATTCCAATACTTCATTATGCTGAATCATGCGCTGGGTTGCCTCTATGAAGCTGCATGTCCGTGAGAGTTTCTCGTGAGTTTACCATCGCTTGTTCTAAAGCTTCGCTGATATTTCATTTCGTTGGTGTATGTATGATGGGTAGGCATATGTAGCTTAAGCGATAGTGAGCTTGATCACAACCCAATCGTACCTGGTTCAAACACCGCGGCGGGCTATTTGGAAGCAAATTCGTTCCTGTGGTTTTTACGAACTGTAAAATATACCTCCCGTTCAGAAAGCAATGGCAAACTGCTGAACATATAAGTGGTGTCTAGAACATAGTTTAGACGTCTCGTTTACTGTGGTTGATGGCTAAGTCCTGTAAAGGATATGGCACTATTTTCATGTATGATGGAAATGACTGGGGATGCTCTGGAGTCTGTGTTTCAGTCTGACATACACGATGCAGGCTTTATTCTGTGCATGTAATGGTTGAGCTTGCAGTGTCCTGTTCGGAGGTGAAAGATTGTTGTGTACTGTTTTCTGTTTAGTCCGCTTATGCCATCTTGTGCTTAACACGCAGTTCTTGTACACATCAATCTTGGTGTTAATGGTCAGCATGCTATTTTGCCACACATTCAGTTTCAGTTTGGAATATCATCATTACACTCCCGACATGTTCATATGTGCTTCGATCCCCTTCGCAATATCTCTGACAGCATTCAGCCACTGACTGTACCAGTTCGATGATGATTGATGAGCTTACTCATATACATGTTGTGCTGTTCTTTTCTGGTCGCCCCAATCATCAATTCAACCTCTTGCAATCTACCAGTTGACGCGGATTGGTTTAAATTAAAACCCTCTTTACCGCCACACTTCATGTGGGTGTTCAGGATGTCAGCTCTATCCATTGGCTGGACCCCCCTTTATATGATGGTAGAGCCAGCCGGCCTGTCTGCTCTCTCATTGTCATCGACACCCATGTGCCCCGGAATGAAGATGAATGTAATTCTGCGAATTCTTGACGCTTGTGATTCAGTCCATTGTCTGCGCACTGAACTAGCCTCCATCTTTCTGATTGTACTCAATGAATCACTCAGAATGCACGCATGAATGTAGTTTTGCTGCGACTACATTCATAATCTCTGCTATAGCCTGGTCAAGGTTGTTGAAGACATGCCAATTCTCATGTACAGTTTCGAATCTAGTGAGAAGTCGTCGGTGGTTGCAGAGTCCAGATAAACAAACTGCTTTATAACCCCACTTTGTGTGTGTGTCTGTGTATTTATTAGAGTTCAAACTCTACATATATCATATCGGTACCGTTTTTGGGTTGTTTTTTCGATCCAGAAGCACGTGAGCTTTTCGGCTCGGTGCCATGGACATCGTAACCCTTCGGTTCGGTGCCACGAACACCGTAAATCTGGGGAATATGTGGCTTTTTCTGCCATCCCGCCGAATTTAACCCGCACACACAGAGGGATAGTCACCCGTAGTCCAACGCGCTACGAACAATCTGGGCAGACGGGCGTCGGTACCGTTTAAACATGACGTGTTACACATACACAACAATTGATGACGGTATTATGCAGATCTCTCTCTCTTTTAACCTGTTACGCCCTTGGCGTTTAGGGGAGCAACAAACGTACACCATTCTTCCCTGTTCATGGCCTTCCTCTGTATTGTGTTCCAGCTATGATTCATTTCCTTCAGTTCTTGCTCTATCGTTCTCCTCCAAGTTGTCTTGGGTCTTCCACGCTTTCGCCTACCCTCTGGAGTCCATCTCAGTGCAGTTTTCGGGTCGGAGCCAGTCTCCATGCGCATCACATGTCCAATCCATTTCCAGCGTCGTCTTCGGATGATAGTGCCCACATTCTCTTGTTGGCATCGTGCAAGCAATTCTTGGTTCGAGATAGTAGTCGGCCAGTACACGCGTAATATTATGCAGATAAAACTGACTTATTGAGGTCATATATTTTATTTTGCTTACTCTGCGATATATCTTAATTCAGAGATTCTCAAACTGTCTTTAACTAAACCTATGGGTATCAAAGAACTGTAATAATTACATGTAGTACTCATCATCATCAGGTGCCGGCTGGCGTAGGCGATCATGGGTATCCACAAATCTCTGTTTCTGCTGTTTGCTATCATCTCAGGTGTTGACACTCTTCTGTGCCAAGAAATCAGACTACCCTAAATTTATCTCTCTCTGTCTCGTTTCTAAATACTACGATTGGCTATTGGTTACTACACTGACGTCATTGCACTAGGGCAGACCCATAGGTACCAATTCTCCCCTAACAAATGTCGAATTACTGTGGCTCGCTGGTTAAACACACTCCTCACTCTGCCCCTCAGGGATACAGTTCTACCTGTACAACGGGTAACTCCAAACTTCTTAAATCGACACCTCTTTCTAGGGAGAACATACAGAGGGCAGTCTTGCTTTCTTATGAGGAAGTTAACTGTTGTCTGGAGCTCATCTCTGGTGCCATGTAGTGTTGTGTTGTAGAGCCAGAATTCCTTTCTAGGGAGGACATACAGAGGGCAGTCTTGCTTTCTTATGAGGAAGCTAACTGTTGTCTGGAGCTCATCTCTGGTGCCATGTAGTGTTGTGTTGTAGAGCCAGAATTCCTTTCTAGGGAGGACATACAGGGGGCAGTCTTGCTTTCTTATGAGGAAGTTAACTGTCGTCTAGAGCTCATCTCTGGTGCCATGTAGTGTTGTGTTGTAGAGCCAGAATTCCTTTCTAGGGAGGACATACAGAGGGCAGTCTTGCTTTCTTATGAGGAAGTTAACTGTTGTCTGGAGCTCATCTCTGGTGCCATGTAGTGTTGTGTTGTAGAGCCAGAATTCCTTTCTAGGGAGGACATACAGAGGGCAGTCTTGCTTTCTTATGAGGAAGTTAACTGTTGTCTGGAGCTCATCTCTGGTGCCATGTAGTGTTGTGTTGTAGAGCCAGAATTCCTTTCTAGGGGGGGACATACAGGGGGCAGTCTTGCTTTCTTATGAGGAAGTTAACTGTTGTCTGGAGCTCATCTCTGGTGCCATGTAGTGTTGTGTTGTAGAGCCAGAATTCCTTTCTAGGGAGGACATACAGGGGGCAGTCTTGCTTTCTTATGAGGAAGTTAACTGTTGTCTGGAGCTCATCTCTGGTGCCATGTAGTGTTGTGTTGTAGAGCCAGAATTCCTTTCTAGGGAGGACATACAGAGGGCAGTCTTGCTTTCTTATGAGGAAGTTAACTGTTGTCTGGAGCTCATCTCTGGTGCCATGTAGTGTTGTGTTGTAGAGCCAGAATTCCTTTCTAGGGAGGACATACAGAGGGCAGTCTTGCTTTCTTATGAGGAAGTTAACTGTTGTCTGGAGCTCATCTCTGGTGCCATGTAGTGTTGTGTTGTAGAGCCAGAATTCCTTTCTAGGGAGGACATACAGAGGGCAGTCTTGCTTTCTTATGAGGAAGTTAACTGTTGTCTGGAGCTCATCTCTGGTGCCATGTAGTGTTGTGTTGTAGAGCCAGAATTCCTTTCTAGGGAGGACATACAGAGGGCAGTCTTGCTTTCTTATGAGGAAGTTAACTGTTGTCTGGAGCTCATCTCTGGTGCCATGTAGTGTTGTGTTGTAGAGCCAGAATTCCTTTCTAGGGAGAACATACAGGGGGCAGTCTTGCAGGACATGTTCTGTGGTTACCACAGGGACACAGAGGGGATGGGAATAATCATAACTAGTGTAAGTGTTTGTTCAGTCTGTTATGTCCTATCTTAAGTCAGAAGATGATAGTCTGCTGAGTGTTGTAGTCATCTTTGAATAGTTTAGGTTTTTCTAATGTCCAGGATAGCTTTTTTTTTTCTTTCAAAGTATGTGATTTCGTTTACTACTTGTTCACATTCTGCTCCCTTATTAGCAAGCTTATCTGCCTTTCTCCTTATCTGGCACTCCACAGGGGAAATCCATAGGAAATCCCAGATCAGAGGTCGGCAGCGTGTCGCCAGCGGTACCAGGGTAAAAAAATTGCCAAGACACGTTTCTCATAAGCTTTAATTAAATGATGAATAAATGTGCTTAGCATTTTCCAGTTGTTTCTTTATTTTGTTTGCATCTTATTTATTAAGTTTTTGTGTGTAGTGAGCAACAACATCAACAAGTTTGAGAACCACTGTGGTACACACTGGAGTGGAACTCTCTTGTTGGCAGAAATCTTGCTTTCTGAATTTGATAATTTTATTAATTTTTTTATTCTTCAGTGTGTTCTGTTTGTTGTTGCAGATATTTATTATGGTTGATCTTCTTCCTAACAGGTCCAGGCATTACTAGAAGACTGGTACGGTAGCCCCCATTGGAGTACGACTGATTTTGTGACACGTTGAATTATGTCTCACCACGGCCATATGACAATGGATGCGACAACTAGGGCTATGAATCATAGTGCAATGGATCATAGTGCAATGGATCATAGTGCAATGGATCATAGTGCAATGGATCATAGTGCAATGGATCACAGTATGATGGATCCCAACGGTACAATGGGTCCCCACGGTGATATGGTAATGTCTGGCATGAAGGTATGTATTCTGGTTAGTGTATGACCGAGTAGTTAGGGCACAAGCCTGTCAGTTATGATGATACTGGTTTGAACCATGATATCGCCCGAGCAGTTACCGGGTCCCAAATTGGGGTCTAAAGAATAGAACCACTGTTACCTGCCACGTGTGTCGTAAGAGGTGACTAAGGAGGTTGTGCATGAGGCTAGCTACCACACACGAAAAAAAAAACTAGATGACTACAGAACGGAGAGCAAACCGAGTAAACGCTGGCTGATACCGGACACACCGCCAAAGGATAAGCACCAGAGCTCCAAATGGTGCTGAAGATGTGACGTAAAACACACCAATGCTAAGGCTGCATGAATCAGATTTCCACATGAATATAATTTATGGAGAAATCTGGTACATCGGTCTGTGCGGTGACCGTGTGCGCGTATGAGAGAGAGATAACCATGATACAGTCTTAAGCGCGTGTTTTTTTCCTAGTTGGGGGATGAGGAAATATATAGAATGGCAAACTACTGAATGTACAAGTGGTGCCTGGACAATAAACCACTCGTTTACTGTGGCTGATGCGACGTCCTCCTGTAAAGGATATGCCACGATTTTTAGTTGGGGAAGGGGGTACATTTGACTGATTTTTGCTTGGAGGGTTGCTTTTCTTATTGTCAGTGTCCCTCGCAATTCAGGCGAGCGTTACTCCGTCTTCAGATGTACTTGTAATTTAGATCTCCAAGTAAGGGATCAGGGAACCTGTAGTACAACCACATGTGAACACACAAAATTGTTTCCATTCTTCTTCGAACAATCCATA
Organism: Arion vulgaris; assembly: GCA_020796225.1. NCBI lineage: Eukaryota > Metazoa > Mollusca > Gastropoda > Stylommatophora > Arionidae > Arion > Arion vulgaris. The sequence goes on along the minus strand of CM036758.1, from coordinate 33,225,426 downwards.
TCGACCACTTGCTAAACCACATTTGTGATTTATATGTGATCTGAGACTAAGAGCGATTATACACTGTGCCAGTTATGCACCTGCAAGTATGCCAACACATCCGATTTGTGTTGCACTTTTTATTTACTGGGATAGCTTTCCTAGGCCCCTACCTCAGTCATCTCTTACAGCATTCCATGTAGGTCGCAGTGTTACTATTCTTTGCTCCATTTGAGGGCCCCAGGAACACACATGTTTAATTGTTTCCCAAGATGACTTTGAACCCCGACATTTCTATGGCTCATGATCTCTACTGCAGCGACTTCGCTATCAGCAACATGACCTACCTTTTTGTAAGGCAGCAAATCATGGACAATGAATAAACAATCAATAAGATCATTGGAAGCCATGGATATGATGAAGTTTTACAGAAAAATGCTGAAAATTCCATGGGCAGCAAAGAAAACAAAGGATGTGGTTTTTAATCAGGCCTGCACGCAAAGAAATCTTATAAGAATCAGACAATCAAGGTTCTTTGGGCATATAATGCAAAGAAAAGGTTGTAAAATTCACGGAAGGAGAGCCTGTGGAAGACAGAGGGAGAAGATCTTGGATGGTCTGACATCATGGTTCGACAAAAGATCAAAGTCAGAACTGATTACAAGCACCAAGCAGAGAGAGTTGTGGAGAGACATGATCACCTATGCCGGCAGGTATAGCACTTGATTGATTGATATGTTCTTCAGAATGATAAATGCTGATCATGCATTTTGTATTCTAATCCTAACATTTTGATTTGAATGTATACACCAATTACTTGTTGCGTGCATCTCCTCCCACTCTCTCTCTACCTCTATTTTTTCCCCTCCACAGATGTATTTCCACGATGGATACAATGAGTATGTGCTCTTTAAAGAATGCTTACTTGGATCGGCAGGAGGTATATAAAACATCAAAATCATCCTCTCATTTTAGTTCTCCATACACTCCTTTCTTCTTCTTGCGATTGATATTTTGACAGGTTCTTATACCCGTGAGGGAGACCCTTGTTCAATCCGCAGTAAGGTTGTAACCACTTAGCCCTCCCCACCTCCCTATTAATCTACGTATAAAATTAGACGAATTCAGGAGAGATGATGAAATCAGAGAAATGTCTAGTCAACCACTAGTAATAACTGTTATAAGAAAAAAATGTGTTGGGCATACTCTGAGAAGAAATGATCAAAGGATAACAGCAGGCATTGAAGGGGGAGGCAAAGGGTTTAAGAAAGAGAGGACACCCTAGGGAAACCCTGAAACGAACTTTGCTGAAGGAGTCAAGAAATATCATACTCATGGAAGAGATTGAGCAAGTTGCATAGGACAGAGTGGTGTGGGGATACTACTTGCAAGTCCTATGTAGTGTATAACGATACGAGAGGAATATATGAATAATAATCTCCCTATTAATCTACCTACTAGATTCAGGATGTAACTCATGGTTTCAGCATGATGGCTGCAGGGATGGGACATCTGGCATATGAGAGAGAGAAATTCCGAAGGACTGTTAGGGTATCAAAGTTCTGCTCAGGACAAACTATTTGATGATAATTAGTCTACATTTATGTGTCCACATCGCTACCAGTCCCCATCTCTGTCCATCATTCTACCTACATGCTAACAATTCCTTCTAAATTATGCATTCTACAGCTATGGTCGGGGCTTGCTTTATAATATTCTTCCTGGCAATCCTATACGAAGGATTAAAGTTCCTGCGAGAAGTTCTCCTTCAGAGATCATTGTCCGAATCAAGACCAGGCGCCTACAACATGGACGGATTCAAAGCAGGTTCCAGCCAAGAGCAGATAACCACAGAGATCAGAACACCATCTGTTGCGTGAGTAATGTTTCCTTGTCCCCTTTATTTTTAAATTATAGTATCTGTACCAATCTTACGAAAGTTGCTTTTATGAAAATAAACATCCCAACACTGAAACAAGTTTATCGATTCAAGTATCTGGGTACATTTCTAACATCAGATGGAAGATGTAAAACAGAGATTAGGAAGCAGCTTTTATGAAATGAAAAACATACTATGTATGAATTCACTACCAATGACACTGCTGAAATGATTTCTCCAGTGCTATATTGAACCAATACTTATGCATGGCAGCAAATCATGAACAATGAACAAACAATCAATAAGATCATTGGAAGCCACAGAGATGTGGTTTTACAGAAGAATGCTGATAATTCCATGGACAGCTAAGAAAACAAATGATGAGGTTTTAAATCAGGCCTGCACACAAAGAAACCTTATCAAAATAATAAGAATCGGAACACCTGCACAGAATGGGTCTCAGGGACTCTGCAGCCTGCACCTGTGGAGCACCAAAGCCATCCCCAGAGCACATCCTGCAAGACTGCCCTAGTCTGAGTAGTGAGAGATTGGAGATCTGACCAACAGAAACAACACTACGAGACAAACTATGGTGAACCGGTGAAGACCTCAAGCGCACCGCCCTGTTTATGACACATACCGGAGTAGTCGCATAGCAAAAGTTGATCGCAGAAGAAGCAGATAAGAATCGGACAATCCAGGTTCTTCGGGCATATAAGAACACAGATTCCAGTGAACCACAAGGTTTAAAAAAGACGCTGCCGCTTGATAGGACACACTTTGAAATAATCAGAGTGGAATATAACACGAAGGTTCCTTTCCTGGAGCACACAGGGACAGTGAAAGAAATACATGGAGACGAGATTTGGAGGCACAGATCAACAATATAAAGAAGAGCTGGAGGGAGCTGCAGGAGATAGCCAGAGATAGGAAGACTTGGCATGAGTTGGTTGAGGGCATATGCCCCAATCTGAGTTAAAAAGAGATATATCTGTGGTAGTGCATCTAAACATCATTCAAGGCAGGCAGAAAGAAAAGATGTTGGATGGTCTGACATCGTGGCTCGACAAATGATCAATCAGTTATCAGTTATATGAGGACTATCATCATAGCACTCCGGACATGTCCATAGGTGCTCCGATCTCCGCCTCAGCAAATCCAGCAGCGTCCAGCGACCCAACACGCCAGTTCGATGTTGATTAATCAATCTCTTTGCATATTTAGTATGTCGTTCTTTTTGGGCTGCACCAATATTGACACCCATCTCTTTCAATCGGGTCAGCGAGTGGGATTCACAGCCCTGAAACTCCTCTGTTCGGAAAGAATCTCTCAATGCGTGAAGAATGTCACTTCGATCCATGGCAGCTCCTTCTGATATTGTAGCCAAGCTAGCCAATCTATCAGCTCGCTCATTACCCCTAACTCCTGCGTGCCCAGGGACAAAAATGAAGGTGATTTCTCTGATCATTGTCTGTACCAGTACCTCCACCCAGTTGCGTCTCACCATACCTGATTCGACTTTACGAATCATGCTCATGGAGTCACTGAGTATGAAAACATGAGAGTAATTGTGAGATGCCAACCAGTTCACCGCCTGCGTAACCGCCCGAACCTCCATTGTCAAGCTACTTGTGGTTGTTGCTTAGGCCCCACTGGCTTCTCTTATTATTTTACCTCCTGAACGTGCTGAAAAACCCACGCACAGCGTTGTTGGCGAATGACTGAACCATCGGTGTAAATAACCACATCTGTATCATTGATGATGTCATTCAAGAGAGCCTCCACCTCCACGTTTAGCAGTGATAGATTATTTTGTTCACAGTTTTTCTTAATAGATGTAATAACAGTGAAAGCAGTTTGAAATTGATGTGGCACAGCAATCCATTCCTCTCCTGTTTCAATTCCGGAAGGATCACATATTTTCCTAAGCGTATCTTCCGCCTGACTCAGCCATGATCTGCCTCTCTTGAGTCTACACCCTTTCTCTTTAATGAGTTCTTCATGGAGAGGATGTTCCTTGTTTGCATTGATTCTTAGATATGATCGACCCTCCAAGTTTCAATTCTGTTAGCAATAGTTGGGAGGTCAAGAAGGAATCGCATTGACACTCCTGGTGTATCTTTAGTGCATCCCAGAATGATGCGCATAGCCTCATTCTGAATTCTTTCCAGTCTCACTGTTTGCGTAGGACTAATTGTTAGGAGAGCGCATGCATATTCTATACATGACAGAACAATACCTTGGTACAAGAGCACAAGAAGGCGTTGCTCAATGTTAGCAGCCGCCATGATTCTCAGTGTGGATAGTGCGTTGCGAGCCTTGGCAATAACTTGGTCGATATGGTCCCTAAAGCATAGACTGCGATCAAATTTTGCACCCAAATAACTCATAGATGCTGTTCGGGTGAGTGTATGTCCATCTAACGTAATGTGTGGTGTGTCAGACTTCACAATGTGATTATTTAGGGAGAACCATGATAGCGCAGCTTTGGTATGGTTTATCGATGCACCAGAAACATCACACCAGGCCATTATGTGGTTCAGTTCTTCCTGGAGTTTATTAGCAATTTCATCCCTGTTTCTCCCTGTCTGTACACCATTATGTTGTCTGCAAATGACAGTGTTCGTCCCCTGCCAGATAATTGCTGCTTCGTAATCATTATGATCAATATCAGAACTGATAAACTGCACCAGGGAGAGATAAAGTTGTGGAGAGACATGATCATCTACTCCAGCAGTCATGACACTTTATTGATTTTTTGTAGTTAAAAGTTTGCAGCAGAGCTAGATGCTTGAGGGACAGAGAGAGAAGTGTATTTAACCAGCGAGCCACAGGAACCATCAGTATTCTTATGTCGCGGGGGTTTGCAGCAATGAGAAAGCAGACAGCCTTGCATCTATTGTTGGGGAGTTTAGGATGGATAATGGTGATGTTCTTCGGTCTCTTGGCTACCTACTGTTGGATGACAGTAAGATTTACATCGTATCAATCCAGCGATTTAAGAAGTTTGGAATTATACCTGTACAAGTAGAGCTAGATACTTGAAGGACAGAGAGAGGAGTGTGTTCAACCAGTCTTTCTTTTTCTTTTCTCCAACCCTGTTTTGCCTCACAGCGTCAGGATAAGCAGATATTTCAAGAACGGGCCCTTGTGTGCCCTTCATAAATAGTGTCTTTCATCGCTTCTGTTATCTCTGAGGCTCATCTTTTGCAGGACCTGCCTTTTGCTTTGTATCCATTGTATCGGAGCAACATGGCTCTTTGAGGTGCACTGTTTGCTGGTAATCTGCTTGTGTGGCGGAACCATTTAATTTGTTGTTTCTTGATGGTCTGGTACTGATGTTGTACCCACTTTTTGCCTGATGTCTTGATTTCTCAACCGGTCTCTTCTTGTTAGACACAGCATTTCTGTCGTGACTAGTTTTCTTCTATCATTTGTTGCCAGTGTCCAGGTTTGACACTGAAAGCATAATGTGGTAATGTGATTCAACCAAAGAAACCATTAGTATACATACTCTTCAATATCTGTTGGGGGAGACCGAGCACCTATGGGTCTGCTAGGGGTGTTATGGCGTCGGTTCAGTAACCAGAGAAATGTGCAAGGTCTGGAGGGAGCCTAACACAAGCACACCCAACACAAAGCTTTTTTTTCAGCTCTTGGGTTCGATACCACGAACATTGTAAATCTGGAGAATCTGTGGCTTTTCTGCCAGCCCACAGAATTGAACCGCACTCACAGAGGGCTTGGAACAAAGCTTTACAGAGAGACTCTCCTAAAACAGTCTTGAAAAATGACGTTGGGGAAAACACACGACAGATACAACCCAAAAATGACATTATAAATATATTAAACAAAAAAGCACAGTCTTCAGACCTAGAACTGGACACTGCAGTCTCAGAGCACACTGTCATAGAATTGTCAAGGATTCAGCTGCCTGTACCGGTGGAGCATCAAAGCAGTTCTTAAAAGCACATCTTCCAAGACTGCCCCAGTCAGAACAGCTTGAGAATGGAAATCTGACCAACTGAAACAACCCTTCAAAACAAAGTATGTGGGAACCAGTAAAGAAAGACCTCAAACACACTGCCCTGTTTATGGCACATACCAGAGTAGTCACATAGCAGAAGTTGATCACAGAAGGAGAAGAAGAAGTAAAGTTTTCAAAATATAATACTGTTATTTTTGTTTTCTTTTCCAGAAATCGGATATTGTCAGGCAGCCATTTTGTCCAAACCGTTCTCCATATGGTTCAAGTCTTCATCTCCTACTGTCTTATGTTGGTGTTTATGACATACAACGTGTGGCTGTGTGTGGCTGTTATTCTGGGAGCTGGTGTTGGATACTTCATTTTCGGCTGGAAAAGAGCAGTGGTGGTCGATTCAAATGAACATTGTCACTAGCTGTGACCCTTGACCTTCTTTTGTTGAAACAGACCTTTGACACAGTTATTGTAAAAATATGGATAAATGCACGGATCAAATATTAAGAATACAATTATTATATGTAATTTTTTTTTATTAGTTTTATTTTTGTAATTGGGAAAGTATGGGAAGTTTTAATAACATTTTGAATGTACCTTAACGTCTGAAATTTCAGCACACGATTACTTTCTCGTGTGAGACGATCAGGCTACCTCTAGTGATTTGTTATCTTATTGTAGGTGAGATTTGTTTTTTCGTTCATCTGCTTTGTATTCTGGTGTTATTTTTCCTTCTTCTTGCCATCACTATTTGGATGATTATACCGTCATATGTGTTCTTATGATGACGTCAACCGTTATCTGGATCTCATATCTGATGCCATGAATGTAATAACTATGGGAGGCTCGGTAGATTGATCAACAGCATAAGTTTTATAGGATGGTATACTCATAATATATAAGTGTGATACTATGGTGTAGGGTATGACTGAATAGATTACAGAGCGGGCCCCCCTTTTGGGAGATCAGGTTCAATCCCAGATACGGCCAAGTTGTTTTCTTTCTGTCGAGTGCATAAAGAAAACATCCTAACCTGAACAGTCTCACTGCGACTGCACTAGTCATGCTGCCATTAAATTTCACAGGCTCATGTCTCTCGCTGTCCAACACTGCCCTAAAAAAGCGGTATTACAGGCAGTAAAGACTATGGTTTCTGGTGTGTCTTCTTTCCTAGTATATTCGACTTCAGCATCTTTTCAGAGGGAGAGAAAGCTCTTCCCTAGTCATGGCGAGTCTGTCTAATTTTTGTATGAAGGCTTGTTTTTTTTTCTTTCAATAGGAACCTCTCGTCATTTAGGCTAGCCTTACTTCAAAGATACTTGTAATTTAGATCCCCAAAATAAAGGATCATGGTTTCCTGTAGTTCAACCTCGTACTGTGTGCGCAATGAGAATTTGTTGCCAAGCTGGCCTCGAACCCAAGAACTTCGCTAGTGCAGAATGTTATCAACTTTGCAATCGACAACCCTATAGGTGAGATTAAGTTCCTAGTCCTACAGGAGACAAAACATAGGCCCCACGTTCAAGTAGTTCATATGTCTACAGCAGACAGACGATAATACATCCGAGTTGAACACGCTAAAGAACATTTGGCAGTCAAAAATCTATAAGAGTAGGCTGGAAAGTTACTGCCCAGACAAAATTCCTAACAAAATTTTTATAAAATTCCTAAACTTTACGTGTTTTTTTAAAAATCCCACCGGAAACTCTTGCCAGTGCTGCGAGTTTGTACACTTCCACTGAGATCATCCTTTGTAAGAAAGAGATCGGAGCACACATGGTTATTCACCAAAGTGCAATGAAGATGGTTCTATCACTTGATGAATCATTGCCACTAGATGTGACCTTTCTTTTTTCTTTGCAACAGACCTTTAACCTTTGACACTGTTATTAAAATAGAAATAAAAACATGGATCAAAATATTAATTTTATGGATAATATTTCTGTTTCCACAAATGCTTTTTTGTAATTGGATAAGTTTGTCAAATGTTTAATGAAATTTCAGATGCATCGAATGCCTTGACTCGCTTGACTTATTCCTCTCTATCCCTTGTGGAACATAGGATAGGGCTTCAAGAGTTGTTCGCCACTTTTCCCAGTTTCTGACCATTTTCTTTATGGTCTCCCAGGATAGTCCAGCATTCTTCAGTTCCTCAAGAAGACTTCTTCATCTCCAGGTCTGTTAATGATGTCCGCTTTTTCATTTTTCTTGCCGGTTCCATTCAAGTTCTAGTCTAGTGACACTCAACTGTTAATTCCTGTGTAAGAAAAAGATCGGAGCACACATGGTTACTCACCAAGGTGCAATGATGATGGCCATATCAATCAATCAGTTTAACACATTCAAATGTCAACTTGAATATTTGTTAAGAAAGTAGTGGTCAGTCTAAGACTTGATATTTTTTCTCCTGTGTACACTTTCAGATGTCAACTTGAAATTCATTTATGTAGAAAACAGTATTCAGTGCCGATATTTCCATAGAGCTAGTCCCAGCAGGGTACTGGTGACTGCCATGTAAGCTTTCCCTAATCCTCATCAGTTGGACACTTTGTAAGAAAGTAGTGGTCAATTTAAGAATGGCTATATCTTCATTTTAAGATGGAGTCTTCTTGAGGAACTGAAGAACGTTGGACTAAAATGGAAAGCTAATTTTTTTTAAACCCAGGCAGATACCATAAAAAGTGTAGAATAACTGTTGAGGCTCTATGCTCCTCAGCGGATTACAATAATTAATACCTCCATTTTGAACATATGGAAATTTCCTAGTCTTTGACTTGTTTAACATGTGATGTCCAAGTCTGTGCGAAGAACGTCTGGTCAAATGGATTACAGTGTTGGCTCCCATTCAGGAGACATGGGTTCAATTCTTGGTACGGTCAAGGAGGTTTTTTTGCAGGGCAGTAAAAAATCACAACCTGAACAGTTTTGCTGTAATTGCACTAGCCATGCGACTTAAATTCCTCAGCCTCATGTTCCTCCTGTCCTGCACCAACCTAAAAAGCAGTAACGCGGGCAGTCTTTTTCTTCTTCACCTTTCAACTCCCAACGGAGCACAGATCTTCAACAAACTTCAACTCCCAACGGAGCACAGATCTTCAACAAATTTAAACTCCCAACGGAGCACAGATCTTCAACAAACTTCACCTTTCAACTCCCAACGGAGCACAGATCTTCAACAAACTTCACCTTTCAACTCCCAAAGCAGCACAGATCTTCAACAAACTTCACCTTTCAACTCCCAACGGAGCACAGATCTTCAACAAACTTCTTCACCTTTCAACTCCCAATGGAGCACAGATCTTCAACACACTTCTTCCAGTCTTTCCTCTGGTTTAGATGGTTGAGTTAGGTTTTTTCTTTTTGTTGGACTTTCAATGTTTGTTGAAGTTTTATTTAAGCTTATCTTTTCTATGGAGTGAGGTAGCCAGCCCCGCATCCACCCTCCTTACTCGCCTCTTACAACATGCTTGGCTTGGTATTTTCTACCCAATCGATGCCAGTTCTGCCCCTGCAACATTTTCACATCACCCAGTCATAAGCAGATTACCAACGGTCTTATTGCCTCAAAGAGCAATGTAACTACGACACAGTGGATATAAAGCAGAAGGCAGTACATGCAAAAGGTGGACATTAGAGATAACAGAGAAGACGAAAAACACTATTTATGAAGCGCACACTTAAGTCCATTCTAGAAATCTCTTCTTATCCTGACACTGTGAGGCAAAACATGACTAGAGAGAATCAAGACATAAAAAAAGAGAACACACTGAAGTCTGTGTCTGCCATGCAAACTCAATGTCTTACACTTGTTATATGTATTTTGTATCACAATTTTCTTTTATTGGATAATTCATATAACTACACATTTTGCACAAAATATTTAGCAATTGTCCATAATACACTTTTATATGCGATACATAACTTGGCTTGCATATCTTCCTTAGTGACCTCCATGACCACAATCATACTATTAGATGCCCATGACCATGATCAAACTATAAGAACCACCATGACCACGAGCAGACTATAAGTTCCCATGACTACGAGCAGACTATAAGTTCCCATGACTACGAGCAGACTATAAGTTCCCATGACTACGAGCAGACTATAAGTTCGCATGACCACGAGCAGACTTCCCATGACTACGAGCAGACTATAAGTTCGCATGACTACGAGCAGACTATAAGTTCCCATGACTATGAGCAGAATATAAATCCCCATGATTACAAGCAGACTATAAGACCTCCATGATCACTAGCAGACTATAACAAAAAAAAGATGTTAACAGTTTCATGTAATGCAACCTTATTTCTCTCAGTTGAAAGAGTTCCTAATATTGATATATATTTTTTGTAACTTCTCAGTTTGAATAGCTAGTAATTAACATCAACAGCTCAGAATATATTTTGTAACAGAAACAGCTCAGAATATATTTTGTAATAGAAACAGCTTGGAATATATTTTGTAACAGAAACAGCTCAGAATATATTTTGTAATAGAAACATCTTGGAATATATTTTGTAACAGAAACAGAAACGGCTCTGAATATATTTTGTAACAGAAACAGCTCTGAATATATTTTGTAACAAAAACAGAAACGGCTCGGAATATATTTTGTAATAAAAACATCAGAAACCGATCAGAACAATATTTGTAACAGTACATAATTTTTTTAAACAGTAATTCTTCAGTATATGTTGAGAAATAAGAAGACTACAGTTTAACAGTGTAAATATGCCTGCAGGATGGGAAAGTGAGTGCTAATTGTTTTTAGCAACATCCATGTTTTTTTTCTTTAATTGAGTAGCTTTGGAGTTTAGTAGATGAATGCTTATACATTACACTAATCCATTCCGTGATGAATCATATCCCCCCAAGAATCTAACAAACTCGAGACTAACAGAATCTAACATTGACATTTAAATACATTTTTAAAAAAAAGTTTTAGGTGAGGAGGTCCAGATTTGAACTCGAAACCTTCAAAACAACAGGCAAATATCTTAAGCACTTTACCATTGAGACTCCCGCCATTAAGTATAGGTCTTAAATTGTAGGAAACTTAAGACTGTTGTATGAGGACACTAAAATTGACGCTGAATCAATAGAGCGATTTAGGGAGTTTGAAATTACACATTGCACAAGTTGGATGCTTGAGGGGCAGAGAGAGAAGTGTGTTTAACTAGTGAACCACAGGGACCATCAGTATGCATAACCTTCTAAATCTGTAGGGGGAAGACTGAGCACTTATAGGTATGCCCGAAGTGCTGTAACATCAGTTCAGTAACCAATAACCGCTTATATGGAGAGACGCCCGAGTGGTTACAGGGGTCCAAATTTGGGGCGTAAAGAATAGAACCACTGTTACCTGCCACGCAAGTCGTAAGAGGCGACCAAGGAGGTTTGGCTGAAATCGGATGCACATGTCCTAAACGTGTAGAAGTCTATGTGTTTAGGGGCCTACCAAACCAATGTGCAACATATACACTAAATTGGCAAAGATCAAACATATCACAAAGAGTGATTAAAATTGGTCGTAAAGAACAAACGCAAAGTAGAAGAAGATATGGAGAGATCCCATACAAAGAAATCTTAAATTCAAGGGGAAGCTACCTATTATCAAATCACTTTCTGTGTAAGAGTCATGTCCCCAGTGACCTTTTTGTATCTTGATTGATATTTGCATAATATTTGGGATTGAAATTTTGCATAATTTTTTTTTGTCCACTGTTGTTCCTTCTGTCAGGAAATAAACTTATATCAGAAGGCCAGTGGTCTTGATTAATGGCTTGGTATACTCAAGGTTCAAAGATATAGAAAGTAAGTTGAATGCATTTGAAAATAGATGTCTGCGAAAAATAATAAACGTAAAATGGAATGAATTCAGAAGTGATGAAATCTGAGAAATGTCTGGTCAAACCACTAATAACAACTATTATAGGAAGGAGAAGATGTAGAAATGTTGGGCATACTTTGAGAAGAAATGTCTGGTCAACGACTAGTAACAAAGAGAAGATGGAGCAATGTTGGACATACCTTGAGAAAGAATGATCAAAGAATACAAAAGCAGACATTCAAGTGGGAAGCAAAGGATTCAAGAAAGAGAGAACACCCTATGGAAACCCTGAAATGAACTTTACTGAGAGAAGAAGAAATATCGGACTCAAAATTCCATGAAAGAGATTTCGCGAGTTGCCCAGATCAGAGAGAAATGGATACATTACTTGTATGCCCTATGTAACGAGTAGCGTACGAGTAGAATATATATATACCGTATAGATTAGATTCCTTGGGAAATTGAATAGGCCAGTTAGTCATTCTGGCATCAAACTCTACAATTTACAATGTAATATAATTGATTTGTAATAAAAAGACTGTCAACTAGAACAAGTGTACTGTTTATAACTTTAAAGATAAAATTTATGTCTATGTCTAACAGGGTCTTCTTCTTCAAACAATCAATATCGACCACTTGTTAAATCACTCTATGTGATCTGAGCCTAAGAGCGGTTGTGTGAGTTATGCGCCTATAAGTAGGCCAGCACATCCGATTTCTGCGATGCTTTTATTTACTAGGATAGCTTCCCTAGTCCCCTACCTCAGTTACCTCGTATGACACGCATTGTAGTTCGCAGTGTTACTATTCTTTGCTCCCCGGCAACATACAGGCGTAAAAGGGTCTAAAGGGGAAGGATTGGATTCATTGCACTGGGTTACCGCTATGGCTCTGTTAATTTGGGCCAAAATAGTACGCCACCTTCCGAGAGATTTGTACAAAGCACAAATACTCTGTAACTCCAATTCTAGGAATCTCTAGGAAGGAAAAAATGCAGATGTGAACTGAATGAAGTAGTCCGGATTTGAACCCACAACACTCAGAATGCAATGCAAGCGCTTCTTTCCATCACTTTAAGTATAAGACCTGATTGATGTGGGTGTGAAGTTTCAGTTTGGAATATCTTCATTGCACTCCAGAGATGTCCATAGGTGATCCAATCTCCTTCGCAATATCTCCAATAGTGCCCAGGAACTAACCGTACCATTTTACTGTTGAGTACTGAGCCTACTCATATAACTGTTGCGCTGTTATTTTCTAGTCACTCCAATCTTTAATCCCAGCTCTTGGAGTTTAGTAACTGATGTGGATTGGTTTAAATAAAAATCATCTTTGTGGCCACATTCCATGAGATTGTTCAAAATGCCAGCTCTATACGTTGGCTGACCACAGGATATGGTGGCAGAGCCGGCCAGCCTGTCCGCTCTCTCATTGCCTTTCACACCCATGTTACGTTATCATGGTTGAAGTGTTTGTGTGTCTTGATGATCCTTCAGGCTATGTTGGAGGGAGTCTAACTTCTGGCAGGTCTAACCAAACCGAATAGACTGAAGGTGAAATTCCAGAGCAAAGGTTGGGGAGCAGGATGGAGCCCCATAAGGTGAAGGGGCAGAACCCACCGACGAGTGGTAAATGCTCTGGCTGCAGTCAACCCATCTAGGAAATGTGGGACAAATAGCAGCCGGCCTCTTTCCCTTGAGGAGGACATCCTTTTTCTTTTCTTCTACTTCTATGACACTTTCCCCCAAGTAGATGGGGATTAAACTATAGTGTCCAGGGAGCACACCCTGTACAAAAGCCTGGGTTGGTGAGCCTGACAGAAGGCTGAAGTCACCTAGAGTAGGACAACACCAGACAAATCCGGAAAGACAGATCTCGCCAGCAGGGGACTGCAACTGTCTAGAGAACAAATTTAAAAAAATGTCACCAGAAACGAAATATGTCAGCCATTATTGGTGGGGACGATCAACACTTCCAAATAACTATATATAAATATATATTCCTCTCGTACCTTTATACGCTGCATAGAGCCTGCAAGTACTTTCTCTATATCGCTCTTTCCTTGGCAATTCGCTCAATCTCTTCTATGGAATTGTCCAATATTTCTTGTCTCAACAAAATTAGTTCAGGGTTTCCCTAGAAGTCCTCTATTTCTTGAAGACTTTGTCTCTCACTTCAATGCCAGCTTTGATACTCTTTGATCATTTCTCCTCAAGGTGTGTCCAACATATCTCCATCTTCTCTTTCTTATAACAGTTGTCACTAGTGGTTGACCAGACATTTCTCTGATTTCATCACTTCTCCTGAATTCGTCCCATTTTATGTTCACTATTCTTCACAGACATCTATTTTCTAAGGCATTCAACTTACTTTCTATATCTTTAATCATTTTCCAACCCTCGCTGGCATATGTTAGGATTGATACAACATTTGAATTGAAATAACCAATGGCTAGCCATATTAAAATGGGCTAAGCTGTCACGACGCTCGATGTGTCGCATTTACGATCAAATGATAACAAAATGGAAAATGGAATCAATTTCAAAGACAGAATACAACAAAGTTATGAAAAACTAACAATCAAGACAAAAGGAGTGGATGAGGAATGGAGTAACTTGAAAGACACCTTTAAAATGATTGCTCAAGAAATATGTGGCACCAAAAAAAAAGGGAACCCGGGGTGTAAAATTTCAGCATGGTGGAACCAAGAAATAAAAGAAATAGTGAATAGCAAAAGAAGGCCTATTCATGCTGGCTAAAAAGCAGAACTGATGTAAATTATACAATCTGTCATAGTCTGTCATAGCCCCCAGGTGGCAGCGGAAGAATGGACAGTTAGCCAGATAGAGTAGTATAATTAGATATTATATAGTTGAGACTATGTGTTGCACTCTCTAAGTAGAAGTGCAACACATAACTACGAGACAATGACGTTTTTGTGTAGCTAGGAAATGACGATTGAGAGAACGGTTGCTAGAGAAAATTAGAAAAACAAACAGAAGGGAGACGACAGGGAAACCTGACAGACGTGTTTTGTCTGACCATAAGTATCATGAATAAAAACTTGTATGAAGTCTACCAACTCGAGTTCGTGCTTTGTAACATCGTTGCACACTATCACTAACATCATTACCAAACCTTCAATAAAGTAGGGTCATGGAGGGGACCCTACTACAAATCTACAGACAAATCAGAGGGAATACACAAAAAGCAATTTAAAGCAAAAAACATGAGAAACATTTGGAAACATGCTGGTAGAAGAAGAAAGAACAGCACCAAAAGAATATTACAGGAAAGTAAGAGGAATAAGACAGCACAATAAAGAATACAACCCAACATAAATCTTAAATGACGAAAAAGGACAACATATCTTAGGGCCAAAATTAATATTAGAAAGATGGAAAAACTACTTTGAAGAGCTACTTAATTGTGATAAAACTTATGGGAGAATAAACTGCTATAATACAGAAGGATGTAATAGAGGAATTAGAACCAGAAATACTACTAGCAGAAGTAGAAAATGTAATAAAGTTGGCACCAAAACACAAAGCAGCAGGCACAGATGATTTACCTGCAGAAGTCATCAAAGCAGCTGGAGAGGCAGGTGCAAAATGGGTTAGATGAATCTTCCAAATCGCATGGGAGAACCAAGAAACACCAGAAGATTGGCAAACGGCAATAATCACACCAATTTGGAAAAACAAAGGCAGCAAGAAGGAATCTAATAACTATAGGGGAATCTCACTACTAAATCACATAGGAAAAATGTATGCTAAGATCATTGAAAAAGACTAAGACCAACAATTGAAGAACAACTCTCAGAAGCACAGATCGGTTTCAGACGAAATAGAAGCTGTACCGATGCAATATTCACATTAAGACAACTGACGGAAAGCGCAATATAACATAACAAGACCTGTAGTGTGGCATTCATAGATCAGGAAAAGGCCTTCGACAGAGTCGATAGAAACAAACTATGGGATTGTTTAAGAAAATATGGAATCAGCAAGCATCTCATCAAGGTCTGCAAGAGTTTATACATTTCAAATACAAGTTACATAAGAACAAAATCCGGAACATCAAAAACATTCATAGTAAACTCAGGAGTTAGACAGGGATGTGTGCTCTCCCCACTGCTGTTTATAACATACATGGACAACATAAGTAGAGAAGCAGGAATAGAGAAAGAAAATAATATTTCAGAACGTTTATTTGCAGATGACCAAGTACTGATTGCAAAATGAAGAATCTCTCCAGAACCATTTGAGCTTAGTTAACATCAAGGGTGAGGAGTACAACATGAAAATAAATATAATAAAGACAGAGACAATGGCAATAAGTAGACAACTAGAAAGCCTTACAATAAAACTCCAGAACGTAGACATAAAATAAACAATTGAGGCCTAATACTTAGGAGCAATTTTCACAGCAGATGGAAGTATCGATAGCGAAATCAACAATCGTTGCACAAAAGCTTATCAGGTACTGGGACAGTTAACACCACTGTTGTCACATAAAGAGATACCGCTAACAATTAAAGCAAATCTCATAAGAACGATTTTCTGGCCAACACTATGTTACCAGTGTCAAACATGGCTAATAACAGCAGCTAATGAGCGGAAAATCATAACGACAGAGATGAGGTGTCTTAGAAGAGCTGCAGGTGTGACAATAAGAGACACAATTAGAAAGGAAGAAATCAGAAGGAGACTGGATGTGAAACCAGTTATGCAATTCATAAAAGAACAACAGATTAAATGGTTTGGACACCTGACCAGAACGCCCTGGTATCGCCTACCACAGAGAGCCACGCATAAAAAGTATAATGAGTACAAAGCAAGAGGAAGACCACGCAAAGATGGAGCGACGGCATCAAGAACAGCCTTACGAACATGAATATCAGCTTACAAAGTGCCTTTAAAAAGCACACACAAGATCACTACGTTTCACCACCAACACTTCCATAAAGAAGTAAATGGTGGAAGAGAAGAAGAAAAAAAAAAGATAACCAAAACTAATTTCAAACACAGCCAAATTATATTACAGAAGATCGTAACATAGATATATTATCTGTAATCGATTAAATATTACCTCATTAACTATCAATTTATAACACAAGCTGTGGCTACATTCCTGCATTTCTCTGTTATGGAAGTAAGACATGGACATTTAACAAAGTATTTGAAAAAGCATATATATGTGCTTTTGAATCTTATTTCTTTTTTCTAATCCTGTTTTGCCTCACAGCTTCAGGATAAGAAGAGATTTCTAGAACGGGCTATTGTGTGCGCTTCATAAATAGTGTTTTTCATTGCCTCTGCTATCTCTGAAGTCCACGTTTTGCGTTGACAACCTTTTGCTTTGTATCCACTGTATCGGAGTAGCATTGCTCTTTGAGGCGCACTGTCTGTTGGTAATCTGCTTATGTGTCCGAACCATTTAATTTGTTGTTTCTTGATGAAGTTCAGTACTGATGTTGTACACACTTTTTTCCTGATGTCTTCATTTCTAAACCGGTCTCTTCTTGATACTCCCAGCATTATACATAGATACTATCTCTGCCGTAACTAGTTTTCTTCTATCGTTTGCTGTCAGCATCCAGGTTTGACACTGATAGCATAATGTTGATAGAAAGATTGTGTAGAACAATCTCTTTTAGTGTTCATGGTGACATGTTTGCCTTTTAAAATTACGTCATTTGCCCTATCATTTGATTTGCTATGTTGTAAAAATAGACCTAACAGTTCAGAATTCAATAGCAATATATTGAACGTATAAGTGGTGTCTAGAAAATCAACATCGTGACTAATTTTCTTCTATCATTTTCTTATATAGCTTTTAAATACAAGTGTTAAAACTTAGACAGAAACACTCTTTCACATATCTTGGAAATGTTATTAGTCTTGAAGGAGGAGCTGGATTTGTCATATTGCACACGTGAGGAAAGGAATTGGCCATCTTACCTCCTGCACACTAGGGTTTAGAAATATAAAGTGACATGCACTTCATACCCTAAGGTCTGAAAAGGCTGCAATAGTTGAAAAAAAAATTATACTTAAAGTATGGGTATGAAACATGGACATTTAAAAGCAGACTAGGTAAGGCACCAATCGCATTTATGACCCTTCAGATAGTCTGGAAATCAGCTCAATACAGTCTCAAAACTAAGATTAATTAATATATACAGCAGATGCATGCTATCATTTATTCTATACGGATCAGAATGCTGGAAAATTACAGAAACAGATATGTTCAAACTCTATACCTTCCATACAATTTATCTACGAAAGATCTTATACAAGTTCTGGTAAAACAGAAACCAACAAACAATCATCTTTAATCTTCGCAAGGACATTGCCGATTTCAAGCCCATTTCCACAAACTAAAGCTAACAGTGAACGACAATAATAGGCAACATGAACTCCCTAAAATATCTCTCAAATCTGCCCGTTATTCAGTGATTTCTTCTTGAAAATATCTCTCAAATCTGCCCGTTATTCAGTGATTTCTTCTTGAAAATATCTCTCAAATCTGCCCGTTATTCAGTGATTTATTCTTGAAAATATCTCTCAAATCTGCCCGTTATTCAGTGATTTCTTCTTGAAAATATCTCTCAAATCTGCCCGTTATTCAGTGATTTCTTCTTGAAAATATCCCTCAAATCTGCCCGTTATTCAGTGATTTCTTCTTGAAAATATCTCTTAAATCTGACCGTTATTCAGTGATTTCTTCTTGAAAATATCTCTCAAATCTGCCCGTTATTCAGTGATTTCTTCTTGAAAATATCTCTCAAATCTGCCCGTTATTCAGTGATTTCTTCTTGAAAATATCTCTCAAATCTGCCCGTTATTCAGTGATTTCTTCTTGAAAATATCTCTCAAATCTGCCCGTTATTCAGTGATTTCTTCTTGAAAATATCTCTCAAATCTGCCCGTTATTCAGTGATTTCTTCTTGAAAATATATCTCTCAAATCTGCCCGTTATTCAGTGATTTCTTCTTGAAAATATATCTCTCAAATCTGCCCGTTATTCAGTGATTTCTTCTTGAAAATATCTCTCAAATCTGCCCGTTATTCAGTGATTTCTTCTTGAAAATATCTCTCAAATCTGCCCGTTATTCAGTGATTTCTTCTTGAAAATATCTCTCAAATCTGCCCGTTATTCAGTGATTTCTTCTTGAAAATATCTCTCAAATCTGCCCGTTATTCAGTGATTTCTTCTTGAAAATATCCCTCAAATCTGCCCGTTATTCAGTGATTTCTTCTTGAAAATATCCCTCAAATCTGCCCGTTATTCAGTGATTTCTTCTTGAAAATATCCCTCAAATCTGCCCGTTATTCAGTGATTTCTTCTTGAAAATATCCCTCAAATCTGCCCGTTATTCAGTGATTTCTTCTTGAAAATATCATTCAAATCTGCCCGTTATTCAGTGATTTCTTCTTGAAAATATCCCTCAAATCTGCCCGTTATTCATTGATTTCTTCTTGAAAATATCCCTCAAATCTGCCCGTTATTCATTGATTTCTTCTTGAAAATATCCCTCAAATCTGCCCGTTATTCAGTGATTTCTTCTTGAAAATATCCCTCAAATCTGCCCGTTATTCAGTGATTTCTTCTTGAAAATATCCCTCAAATCTGCCCGTTATTCAGTGATTTCTTCTTGAAAATATCCCTCAAATCTGCCCGTTATTCATTGATTTCTTCTTGAAAATATCCCTCAAATCTGCCCGTTATTCAGTGATTTCTTCTTGAAAATATCCCTCAAATCTGCCCGTTATTCAGTGATTTCTTCTTGAAAATATCCCTCAAATCTGCCCGTTATTCAGTGATTTCTTCTTGAAAATATCCCTCAAATCTGCCCGTTATTCAGTGATTTCTTCTTGAAAATATCCCTCAAATCTGCCCGTTATTCAGTGATTTCTTCTTGAAAATATCCCTCAAATCTGCCCGTTATTCAGTGATTTCTTCTTGAAAATATCCCTCAAATCTGCCCGTTATTCATTGATTTCTTCTTGAAAATATCCCTCAAATCTGCCCGTTATTCATTGATTTCTTCTTGAAAATATCCCTCAAATCTGCCCGTTATTCATTGATTTCTTCTTGAAAATATCCCTCAAATCTGCCCGTTATTCAGTGATTTCTTCTTGAAAATATCCCTCAAATCTGCCCGTTATTCATTGATTTCTTCTTGAAAATATCCCTCAAATCTGCCCGTTATTCATTGATTTCTTCTTGAAAATATCCCTCAAATCTGCCCGTTATTCATTGATTTCTTCTTGAAAATATCCCTCAAATCTGCCCGTTATTCATTGATTTCTTCTTGAAAATATCCCTCAAATCTGCCCGTTATTCATTGATTTCTTCTTGAAAATATCCCTCAAATCTGCCCGTTATTCATTGATTTCTTCTTGAAAATATCCCTCAAATCTGCCCGTTATTCATTGATTTCTTCTTGAAAATATCCCTCAAATCTGCCCGTTATTCATTGATTTCTTCTTGAAAATATCCCTCAAATCTGCCCGTTATTCATTGATTTCTTCTTGAAAATATCCCTCAAATCTGCCCGTTATTCATTGATTTCTTCTTGAAAATATCCCTCAAATCTGCCCGTTATTCAGTGATTTCTTCTTGAAAATATCCCTCAAATCTGCCCGTTATTCATTGATTTCTTCTTGAAAATATCCCTCAAATCTGCCCGTTATTCATTGATTTCTTCTTGAAAATATCCCTCAAATCTGCCCGTTATTCATTGATTTCTTCTTGAAAATATCCCTCAAATCTGCCCGTTATTCATTGATTTCTTCTCGAAAATATCCCTCAAATCTGCCCGTTATTCATTGATTTCTTCTTGAAAATATCCCTCAAATCTGCCCGTTATTCATTGATTTCTTCTTGAAAATATCCCTCAAATCTGCCCGTTATTCATTGATTTCTTCTTGAAAATATCCCTCAAATCTGCCCGTTATTCATTGATTTCTTCTTGAAAATATCTCTCAAATCTGCCCGTTATTCAGTGATTTCTTCTTGAAAATATCCCTCAAATCTGCCCGTTATTCATTGATTTCTTCTTGAAAATATCCCTCAAATCTGCCCGTTATTCATTTTCTTCTTGAAAATATCTCTCAAATCTGCCCGTTATTCATTGATTTCTTCTTGAAAATATCCCTCAAATCTGCCCGTTATTCAGTGATTTCTTCTTGAAAATATCCCTCAAATCTGCCCCTTATTCAGTGATTTCTTCTTTGAACGATCCATATTGACCACTTGTTAAACCACTCTTTGTAATTTGTATGTGATCTGAACATAAGAGCAATTGTACGGTGTGCCAGTTATGCGACTACAAGCAGGCCAGCACCTCCAATTTTTCCGTTTTTATTTACTAGGTAGCTTCCTAGGTCCCTACTTTAGTCGCCTCTTACGACATACCTTGTAGGTCGCAGTGTTACTATTCTTTGCTCCCATTGAGAGCTTGGGCAACACACGGTCGCGTCAAGAATTTGAGGTTTCAAACATGGCCCTGTGAGATTAATCTAAAAGAGAAATTGTCTATCACCCGCGAGGACCTCCTGCTGAAAACTGAATTTATGGCGGCACTAAGTGTAGGAAACTGATGCCAGAAGAATAAAAGTGTTACAGAAAGTTCCTCTGTATACTAGTTTAGTTTAGTCGTCGAATCATCATCACTGCACATCAAACCAATAAGTCAGTAAGTGCTCCGATTTCATTCTCAACATGTCTCTCAGCGTGTGGCGCCTAGCGACAAAGGTTCTTTGTTGGTTAATTCTTCTTCTATGATAATAATAATTCCTCTTGTACCGTTATACGTTACATAGGGCCTGCAAGTAATTTCTCCATACCGCTCTATCCTGGGCAACTCGCTCAATCTCCACCATGGAACTGAGATCGATATTTCCTGCCTCTCTCAGCAAAGTTCGTTTCAAGGTCTCTTTAGGTCGACCTCTCTGTCTTGAACCCTTTGCATCCCACTTCAATGACTGCTTTGATATTCGTTGATAATTTTTCCTCAAGGTGTGCCCAACATATCTCCATCTTCTCTTTCTTATAATAATTGTCACTAGTGGTTGACCAGACATGTCTCTGATTTCATCACTTCTCCTGAATTCGTTCCATTTTATATTCATTATTTTTCGCAGACATCTATTTTCAAATGCATTCAATTTGCTTTCTATATCTTTAGTCATTTTCCAACTCTCGTTGGCATATGTTAGGATTGATACATTTGAATTGAAAATTCGTAATTTAGTTTTAATACTATATAACTTGCAGTTCCATATTTTATTTAGACTTTTAAAAGCTGATGTTGCTTTGCCAATTCGTATCATAATTTCTTTTTAACATTTCCTGTGCAATCAAAATTGCTACCCAAATAGGTGAACTGCTCTGTTATTTTTATCATTTTAGATTCCAGTGTGATATCTGCATTACTTGCCACAGGTGTCTTCATTATATTTGTTTTTTCATAGCTTATCTGCAGTCCAACTTTTGATGCTATAGATGACAAGTTGTCTGTTTTTTTTGCATATCTTGGTTGTGTCTACTTAACAAGGCAATATCATCTGCAAAATCCAAATCTAGTTGACTTTTTTCTACCCAATCGATGCCAGTTTCGCCCTGCAACATTTTCGCATCACTCAGTCAATGGCCACTCCAAACAATAGCGGAGATAGAATACAGCCTTGCTTTACTCCGGTTTCAACCATAAACCAGTCGCTGTGTCTACCATCAGTACGAACTGCACACTGTGAACCATCATAGTGGCTCTTTATAATGTTTATTATTTTGTCTGGTATTCCATAGCATCTCAGAATATTCCACAGAGAGATTCTGTGTAGACTATCAAAGGCTTTATTAAAATCGATGAAATTTAGTATGCGTGGTTGTTTCTTCTCAATATGTTCCTCCAAAATTAGTCGTAGGGTAATTATTTGGTCTAAGCAGCTTCTCCCATGTCTAAAACCAGCTTGTTCTTCTCTCAGGGTTGTGTCCACTGCTCCTTTGATTCTATTAAGAATGATTTTGCAGAAAGTCTTGGTCATTACTGATAATAGGGTGATCCCTCTCCAATTGTTGATTCTTCTATGGCTATCAGTATAGTGCCTGTCTAGCTACACCACATTTGAATTGGAGTTCTTGCAAGACTGTCCTCTCCTGGATGAGCTGAGATGCAGCATATTGTCACACCCAGTCAACCTGAGAACTAACCTTGGAGAAAACCTGACAGACCTGAAGAGGACTGCCCAGTTTGTTATTCAACGTAAACTAAACGTATGACCAGAGATCGCCGGAGAATTCCGAACAGACCATTACAATGCAAGGGATGCAACCGCATATAATCACGTATGTTTAAAGAAAAGGGTAGTAATTATCAAGAGAAGCAATTTTTTACGAGTAATACAGATACATTTTTCTTCTTCTTCATCGTTCTCATCCATTGAGGTTCATTGCTGTAGATATCACCTACCTCCATACAACTCTGTTCTTATTCTTCTTTTTCCAATTGTTGACAGTATTTCTATGTCTACTTCAATGTTGTCTCTTCAACGTTTTCTTGTTCTTCCTTGTGGCTTCTTCCCTTAGGTTGAAAAGACCGTACCTCGGCATAAAGAGGCTTTAATCCCCTACATAACAAACAAACAACAAACCCTTTATATATTTTGTAAAAAATATATGCAATTTTAGGCTCTCTCGCTCTGCCTTTTGGCTAAACTCAAAGTGTAACGCCCACTTGATCACGGCCAAAGTGTGGTAGCATTAATTTAAACGTCTAATGGCACAATAAACACTCTAAAACAAACTCCGAGCAGCTCTCATTCGAAAGAATGACAACGCTCGGAGTTAACACGTTCAACCGTTCTATTTATCTTCGTTGTGGTACCTCCAGGTAGGGCCCAATAATTAAAAAAAATTTAATTTAAGACCCTCTGATCTCTTCCATTCTTCCAACAAGCGCCAACCATCGAATTCTATTAATTTCTATGATGGTAGTAATTAATGGTGATCTTGACATATTATAAATGTCCTCGGAAGAGAAGAGGCTCCAATGCAGATCACTGCTCAGATATAAGGATGTATGCAAGGCTTCAATGTAGGGCTTTTCTATCGGTCCTAACAAATATGAAAAACTAGCTGATGAACAAGTTATGTGGAAAACAACATTACGCAAAGCTGTAGAATATTTTGAAGAGAAACTTAAGGATAAGCTTGAAGACAAGAGAAGCAAGCAAAAACTCAGAAATTATCACAGTAACATACTTGCCAAATGACCGTCTGTAAAGACGAAAAAGTAATCTGTATGTAACATTCTTCTCTATTCGTCACCATCCCATTGTGTCCCATTTGAGGTTTATTTTCAGTTCTTGTTCTACTGTTTTCCTCCAGGTGGTTTTTGATAATTTTGGTTGAGTTATTCGCCATGCGTGTCACATGTCCGATCCACCTCCAGCGTCTCTTTTGAACGATGGGGCTCATATTCTCTTGTTGACCTTGTGCAAGCAGTACTTTGTTAGAGATAGCTCTTGTTTAGAACACAAGGGCCATGAATGCATATCGTGCCTCGATCAGTCAGATCCAGTTCCTCCTTCGTGGCTGCTAACACTTCCAAGAAATACGAACGCAGTTGTATTTGCAAAGATTATGATGATTTTCCCTAATCACTGAAAGAGCCAAAATGCCAATGCAGTGACATACCAACTGTCCCCACTACTCAAACACACAAACACAGATATGGCAGTCAAGCGACAACTGATAAATTGCATATTTCTACCAACTTTCAGTTATCAATGTCAAACATGGTCCCTAATACCAAGAGAGAAAGATCACAAAGTGTGAAATGAGCTGTTTAAAAAATACCGTCAATGTTACAAGACGGGAACGATTGAGAAATAAGAACATTAGAAATGGCGTTGGAATCACAACATACATCCAACATATTAGAAGACAACAAATAAATTGGTTCAGTCACGTTATGAGAATTAAACCAGATCTACTACTATCTCGCGCCTATAACAAGCGGCAACCCGGATGCAGAGTCCGAGGAAGACCAAGAATGCAGAGTCCGAGGAAGACCAAGAATGCAGAGTCCGAGGAAGACCAAGAATGCAGAGTCCGAGGAAGACCAAGAATGCAGAGTCCGAGGAAGACCAAGAACTCGATGAATATATAATATCACATATATTTTGTGACTTCAAATACACAAAATACAGATGCAATACACCTGGCACAAGAGAGAAAACTGAAACTCCCAGGGCGGTTCGAGGCGCATATACATATATATATATATATATATATATATATATATATATATATAAGAGAGAGAGAGAGAGAGAAAGAGAGCGAGAAGGAGAGAGAGAGGGAGAGAGAGATAGAGAGAGGGAGAGAGAGAGGGAGAGAGAGATAGGGAGAGGGAGGGAGAGAGAGATAGAGATTGACGAGAAAGTAATTGAAGGAAACGAAACAAGTGCTGCAACAACTGGAAGTGCAGAGAGAACTGCTCAAAGAAATGCAGGTTAAACAAATATGGTATTTTAGTAACTTAATAAAGTACCTGACAGGTTTTTTGAAGACTATTGGAGAATATAGTTGGTGCTAAGAGAGAAAGAGAAGACCATTAATGCCTTTGAATGCAAATGCTACAGAAGATATACTGAGAATATCATGGACAGAGAAAAGAACAAACGTTTCTGTTCTGCAACAGATTGATGTTAAAGAGAGCTGGCTATTAAAGAGCATAAAAACAAGAAAAATATTTCACACATCAAACGACATGAGTGCCTGGATAAAATAATTTTGGAGAGAATAATACCTGGAAGAAGAATGAGAGAAAGACTTAGAAGACGGCGGGGAGAGGGGGTGTGCAAGATGTCGTTGACGATCTGATGAATGACTGTTGCTGATGCCGGCAAACTTGCACAGAACAGTTTTTCAGGACTGCTGTCATGGGAGACAAGATTCGGAAGGGACAAGCTATTTGACGATGAAGAGAGAAAGGGAAAGACATAAATATAATTACTGCCTTAAGCGTCAGAGGCGTCACCGGCTAGAGAAAAGAGAGACCAAAAAAAGTGGGGAAAGCAGAGGCCTGTTAGCGTGTACGAGAAGGGAAAGCTAGAGAAACAAAACTTGAAATCCATTGCAGTCAAACATCGATGTGGAGGCGACTGAGGTTGATGATTGAGAAGACTATAAATTAGAGTTACTGCCCTTTACCTTCTAGTTCCGGGACCAGCAGACGGGATGACAGAAGTTCTGCAGGCGGTACACAATACAACTTGAAAACATTCAATAATTCTGTGCAAAAAAAGGTTTGTTCACAATAAATGCATTATAGATTACATGTTGTATCTGTCGTGTACATTAAGATGCATTGTGCCTTACACTAAAAAGGATGTAAACTCAAGCAGGACATAGGATATTCTAAATAAAAGCATGCAAATTGAAGACATCTCCAACTCAATCTTCTTCTTCTTTTTGTCGTCACACTGCTACCAGGTTGTTGCCCAGTGTCGTGGTTTTCTGTTTTTGTCTTGCGCTGTTCTGGTGGCTTGTGTGATTGTTATCTTTGCTCTTTCACAGGATGCTGCCACGCCATCTAACCATCTTTTCCGTGGTCTTCCTCTTGCCTTCTTTCCCGATGTTCTGTTGTAGAAGACTCTGTATACTGTGGAGTTTGGATGCATTCTTATTAAGTGGCCAAACCACTTCATTCTTTGTTTATCTATATAATTCAAGCACGGTTTTGTGCCAACTTTCTTTCTTATGCTGATGTTGGTGATTCT
The DNA here is from genome assembly GCA_020796225.1 of Arion vulgaris. Taxonomy (NCBI): domain Eukaryota; kingdom Metazoa; phylum Mollusca; class Gastropoda; order Stylommatophora; family Arionidae; genus Arion; species Arion vulgaris. The sequence goes on along the minus strand of CM036758.1, from coordinate 33,198,961 downwards.
GTCTTTTCTTGTGTTGTTGGTAACTTTTCTCAGGCAACGCATTTCACATGTAGTTATTTTTGTGACTGCGCTTTGCTCAATGTCCATGTTTGGCTCTGGTAACACAAAGTAGGTCACGGCGACCTATTTGTATTAAAATACCGATCTTTAAGGAACCTCCAAGACATTCTTCGCGCGTTGAATGTTGGGTAATTAAAAAAGTTCATAACTTGTATCCATTTTGAATTTCTAGTGAATCGGTGAAACTGGTGTGAAATAAATCAGGTTAGTATACTTGTATGTCAATTTTTCCATAAAATATGAAATTTATTATAAACTTTAAAGTATTCCATATTACCAAACAATTTTATAAACATTTCGTAAGGAAAGCTACCTATAACAGACAATTACTAATTGTCACCGCAATAATTTTGTACACCGCTACTTTTTGCACAGTTACAGCTCCAAAACTTCATATTTTCATACGATTAAAATATATTACGTCACTGAATCATACATTTTCAAAAGGATGAATGATTCCTCTCTCTTTTGTTCAATTTTAGTGTGCGCACATTATCTTGAAGCTACAAACTTTTGATCGCTAGATTGACGACCCGCTTTGTTTCGATGTCACTTTGACCGACTACTACGTCATGTTCACTCCGACTCTTGTAAACAACAGTGTTGTTATTTACAGAGCGATAAACGCTAATTCTAAGCATAATTACAAAACTCTGTTATGCTGTATTTCTGCTGGTTAGTTGCTATTTGTATCGAATAGCAAGTTTAGTGATATAAATTCCTAGCTAAATGTGACTAGATGCAATCATCCATATATATTGACGACAGAAGACATTATTACATTATCTGAATATTACCAACGACCGATTACAATATGTTTTGGAGATCTAATTAGGGACTGTAAGTTCGTAACATTATGCTATTGGAAGTTATAAGTAAAAATAAAAGTAAATAATAGAATATATTATGATTGAAATAAATTGCTTGTAACCACAGAAAAATTATATATAATATGTAGTAATAGCTAATAATTTGTAAATTATCTATTTCAGGCTGAGATATTGTTTGCTGGAACTATTGTTAATACTGCATTATATTAACATGGCACATACATTGGACAAGCATGTCTCAAATATCCAAGGTCTGTGTAGGACATGTGGAGAAAAACTTCTTAATCGAAAAGAAAAAAATCATACCACAAGCCAGCACAGTGTATACATAAAACAAATGACATTTTTATGTATTTGGAATAAATGTAAATAATGATTTGCCCAATAAACATTCAACAAGTATGTGTAGGAGATGTGTGTCAAGAATTATACGTATTCAAAGAACACTATCAGAAAATTCACTCAAGTCAACGCACAACATTGCTGATAAATATCGGAATATATGGACTGAGTTTAACTCTGATGTTAGTGTAAATGAGTGTAGTCTATGTTTTCATTATAAACAAAATCGTCTTGGTTGTTTCAAAAATGTCATGAATTCTAAGCCCACAGTTACATTGGATACTGTCCTCCATGATCTCCCCATGCATTCTAAGCAGCCTTGCAGTGATGGTAGGGATATTTCTTTACAGGATGAGGTTGATGTGACTGTTGAAGACAATTTACATAGAAAAAAACTGCATCACACATGACATGCTCTTCAACCTCACCAATGTTAGATAGCAAAAAAAATTCATCTCTATCGTAGTAAATCACTTCAAGAGCCTCTATCTAGAGGTGAAGAAGAGTTATTTACACATTTTGTTAGAAGAAAACTAAACACATCTCACTCACATAATGTAATAACATGCAGAACAAGAGGACAACCACTTGTATTGAAAAAAATAGTAAAATCCAGGAAACAAACATCACAAATAAAATCTCCAACAAAACGAAAGCGGTCTAAATATCTTCAAGATGTTATGGAACTTGTAGCAGGCACATCAACTGATTCTTTAGAAGTGCAACAAGCACATGAAATTAAACGACTCCCAAAAAGATCCCGTGTGAATATCAGTAAAGTAGCAGAATTAAAAGTAATAGTCCCAACTCCTTTAGCTATTTCTATGAAAGAATCATTAGGATTATCATGGAGGCAAGAAAGAAAACATAAAGCATATCTGAAGCAGGTTGGGGTTGAGATGCCACATGAAAGATCAGAAAGGCAGTGTCAAAGATGTTACAAGAGACTGGGTGCATGTTGATATGAAAGTATTCGAGGGACCTGATGGTCATACAATGGAGGCACCATATGCTTATATTAAAGATTTGGGTAGTTTTGTTTGTACACTTCTTAGTGATTATAGCAGAGAGGGATTATTAACATGGCATAGCAGATGTATACCAGAAGATCAGATTTGGGTTAAAGTGGGAGGTGACCATGGCAAGAACAGTTTCAAAGTCACAATGCAAATTGCAAACTTAGCAAGACCAAATTCTAAATTAAATACTATTCTAGTAGCAATAGCTAAAGTTAAAGATACATACAACAATGTAGAAACAATTATGACAGATATGAAATCTCGGATAGAAACACTGACACGGTTAGAGTGGGAGGGTAAGAAACTGGTGGTTTTCTTTTATGGAGATTATGATTTTTTTAACAAAGGTGTATGGGCTATCAGGTGCACAGGGAAGATATCCATGCTTGTGGTGCCTCCAATCACGTAAAGACTTTCAGGTTCCAACGGAGAGCAGATCTGTACAAGCCAGAGGTCTGTCATTGTTGAAACAATATCACAATCGTTTCATTACAATTGGCCATGGTAATAAAAAACATGCATCTCTGTATTATAACTGCTTGCATGCTCCAATTTTAAATATTGATATTGACAAAGTTGCTCCTCCTTACCTTCACATTTTATTAGGTATTGTTCATAAACATCACACATTACTAGAAAAAGCAGCTGACAGAATAGACAGAGATATCATGGTAAACATAGAAAAGGAACACACTTGTTCAAACACCATACAATATTTAAAACAATACGGTAAGAATTGGCATCAGGCAGAAATGTTTTCATTAGAAATAAACAAGTTACATGCAGATTTATTAGTTTGTGAAAGTGAGGAGGAGAAAATAAAATGCAATACTAAGATTAAGAAAGCACAAGCAAGCCTATTAGAACTTGAGTTTGTAGCACTGTGTGATAGGTCTGGTCCAGTGTGTTCACAGTTAGATAAAGTATTAGACAAACACAAAATCACACCACAGGCATATCATAGTAGAGCTTTTGTTGGTAACCACTGTCATAAATACTTAACATGTAAAGTCTATAAAGATCTCACAGAAGATGTCATAACACACACACAATTGTACACACAGAATAAGGATATAATAAATATTGCATTGATCACAAGAGACATTTTTAATTCATTAAATACAGCATTTGAAAAAGTTCACAATTACATCTCACACAGTAGACCAATCCATGCTGACACAGTTCCAGAAATACAATTAGCAATACAAGATTACATGAAAATGTACAGACTGTATTTTCCAGATAAAATAATTCCAAAACAACACATACTAGAACATCACTGTGCAAACTGGATCAGAATTAATGGTTTCGGATTGGGCTTTTAGGAGAACAAGGAGGAGAAGTTGTACATTCAATGGTAGCTGGTATAGAGAAAAGAGCTTGGGGTATAAGAAATAAAACTAAGGAATTAAAATTTATCATAGAAACACAGCTGCTACAAACTTATCCAACTGTAAATACACAAGTTCACTGTGAAAAACATAAAGTTTAAATAATAGCAGACCTCTGGGCTGTACAATTTGTCACTGCTGTATTGTCTAGCTGTCTTAATAACAATTTAGAAGTTAATATTTATATGTGATGTGTGTTTGTAAGATGTCTTAGGCAAGCATTTTACATGTCATGAAGTATATATGAGCAAGTTTGTGTAAGTATGTATGAGTAAGTATGTATGAGCAAGTATGTGTGAGCAAAGTATGTATGAGTAAGTTATTAATTATAAATGTGGGCTACATTATGACTAATATGGGCTAGTAGAATTGTACAATTATATTACAAATGTGTATTGTCAATGTATGAAGATATGTATTTTTGTTTGAACTACCATTAGCAGTATATTTAGAAGTGAAAGTATTATTGTTAAATGATAAATTAATTATGTTAAACATTACATAGTTCATGAAGAAGTAAGCTATCCTTATGTATTTATGGAAATAGATGTGTGATGTGTGAATTTATGTTATTGTGATTAACATATATATATATATATATATATATATATATATATAACATTTTGGTAGGTTGAGATATGTTAAATATATTAGCAATTTAACAGTAAATTTGTCATAACTGTCTATGACATTTTTATGCTATTATAAATGACCAGACATAGCTTTTAAAATTCGTCTTTCGTTAGCTGATGACATATGAGTATAGTATTATATGTCAACCATTGTGCCCTACGTTATAATGAAATAAAATTCTTTAAAATTAATTTATTCTGGAATCATTATATTCTACAGTCTTATTACAATTTCATTTTTATTTAAACAATTTTTTTGATCTTACTCATTACTTATTCTTATCTTATTATCTTACTCTTATTCATTCAGAAAATCTCACGGCAATGAAGAATTCTCACTATATTTCTGTTAAATGTGCGTATTAAGAAACATAAATTTTAGTAATGATAACGTGTTCCCTTGTCAAAAACTAAACTTTGTACATGTTTGTACCGCATATTTCTTCCTTCAATGAATATTAACAACGTACACCATCAGCGTAATTAGCACATCGTCAGCTACTTGGAAAGTGACTAGTTCATACCGATATAACTTCATAACTATATTATACAACAGACTTAAACTACACAATAATCTAAAGCTACATATGAACTTTTATTATAGCTAGATGCAATAACGTATATAGTGTGTTTTACATTAACAACAGCCGGACTTTGAAGCTACATATAAGCCTACCGAAATGTCGCCATTTCGTAACCTTGCACATTCCTGTACAGGAATGTAAACAAAGGGGGTTAAGCGTAAAAGGGACATAACTGAAAGAGCGCTACCGATACACCGTGAGGTATAAAAATGCTGTTGATCATTTGTTTCTTAGCTGCCTGTGAAATTTTTGGGTGCCTTAACAATGGGGCTAGCTGGTAGGTTACAGCATTTGCTTTTGTACTCTAGCTCTATCTCTCTATCTAGTTTTCCGTCTTCTGTGAATATGCTTCCTAAGTATTTGAATTCTTTCACTTGGTTTATTTTAGTGCCATTGACATGGATGTCTAGATTATTATGTTTTCTTCCCATATTCATTATTTCTGTTTTAGTGTTGTTGATTTTCATGTCATGTTTCACACAATTATTGTTCAAAGTGTCAATATGATGTTGTAGATCTTGTTCATTTTGATGTATCAGGCACTGATCATCTGCAAAAAGCAGTTCGTCATATAATAAACTTTTCTCAATTAGTTTAGTCGGCGGATTATCACTGCACATGTAACCAATTAGTCGATACATGTTCCGATTTCCTCCTCGGTATGTAAAGCCTCAGTTAAAACAAATTCAAAACTTTTAAATATATAAGCACTTCTTTCAGCAAATAGAAGAATAAATCAAATAATAGAACAGACAATTCAGGTACACTATTTTAACTATTTATTACTCGGCTTCTGTCCTGGTTATCAGCAAGGAGAATCCTGAAGGCACTACTGCTGCTACTACTGAGCTGAGATATTCCTTGCCTGGTGTGTAATCCATTCTCATGTGCAGCTGAGTATACACTATTCAGTTATCAGTTATATGAGGACTATCATCATAGCACTCCGGATACGTCCATAGGTGCTCCGATCTCCGCCTAAGCAAATCGAGCAGCGTCCAGCGACCCAACACGCCAGTTCGATGTTGATTAATTAATACACTATTATATCCACTAGTGTCTAGAACCCTATGATCCCTACCCACTTTCCAGACTACAGAGCTGCAATTTGCAGAATTGCACTTATCTTCGTTCCGGAACACATGGGTATCGTTGGCAATGAGAGAGCAGACAGGTTGGCTGGCTCTACCACCTTATCGGGGGTCAGCCAATGGATACAGCTGACATTCTGAACTCCCTCATAGAGTGTTGCTGCAAAGATGATTTTCATTTAAACCAATCCACATCAACTGCTAGATTACGAGAGCTAGGATTGAAGATTGAGTGGCCGAAAAGAACAGCGCAACAGATATATGATTAGACTTATCAGTCAACATTGTAACTGGTACAGTTAGTTGTTGGATGCTGTTGGAGATATTGCAAAGAAGATTGGAGAATCTATGGACATGTTCTGAGTACAATTAAAATATTCCAAACTGAAACAGAATCTGTTTCATGAGGCACCAGGGAAGGTGTAGTAGGGTCTTGTTCAGTGCCAGTTCACTTACCCTGGGGATGTCTTGTCACTTTATTTCTTAATGTCACTGGCTCTGTAATCGATCTAATCACGACATAAGGCATTAAATATTAAAGATCTATTACTGTCAGCCTTCGATGTGGAGTTATCAGTGAGGGCTATCGTCATGTCCTTAAGTGCTCCAATCTCTGCCTCAACAAATCAAGCAGCGTTAAGCGGCCCAACACGTCAATTTAATGTTTATTAATCATTCTTATTGTGTATTGGTATGTTGTTCTGTTTGGCTGTACCAATTTTGACACCCATCTCTCTCAATCTGGTCAGCTACTGGGATTCACAACCCTGAAGCTCCTCTGTTCGGAAAGACTCCCTCAATTCATACTTGGTACATGGAGATGGTAGTTGGTCTAATCTAGACAAGAGGTATAACATATTGGAAATCTATTACAGCTACTTTCAAAAGGGAGTTAAAAACATGTTTGACATTGATATTTTAACCCTCTTATTCCTAGCTCTTCAGAAAAGGTTCCTACCGAAATCCCAGGGCAAGGGAAATAACCCAGCAACAATGAGAAGTGCTTGTGAAATTAAATTCATAACAAATACAATTTCTAATCAATATTTGTGATTTAAAGTCCAATTTACAGTTAAATGGATGAGGTACTTATTCTTCTTTGTGTTTGTTCTTTACGACCAATTTTAATCACTCTCTGTGATATGTTTGATCTTTGTCAAGAACGTGTATACGTTGCACATTGGTTTGGTAGGCCCCTAAACGCATAGACTTCTACACGTTTAGGACACATGCATCCGATTTCAGCCAAACCTCCTTAGTCGCCTCTTACGACATGAGTGGCAGGTAACAGTGGTTCTATTCTTTACACTCCAAATTTGGGCCCGGTAACCACTCGGGCAGATGAGGTACTAACTTGTGAACATGTATGTTGTCTACACCATGCAAGTTGGATGTAAAAAATTATACAAGTGAAGAAATAAAAATGAATGACAATATTGAAAGTATTTTCCACTCAAAAATGTCAGTTTTATTGAGTATAAATGTAAATTGAAAGTTTGAAAAGCAATCTCCTTTACAGAGGTTGATTTTATGTGTGGGGCAGCTATCACTTGTTTCTACACACCTTCGTGGTGCAGTCCTCACCTTCATTTAGAAACACTAACTGCGGCTCTGCATTCTGCCAAACAGTATAGTTGAGTCGGTTGATGGTTGGCATGAATGGAGTTTATCAGTCCTGCAGTATCTGTCAATTTATCAGACCTGCAGTTGCCTAGCCTGCATGTTTGTATGGGCATGAGGGCCCTAATACAATCAAGACAGAGGTTCAACCTTGCATATGTCCATATTGTCCTCATGGAACGAATTTGGAATTGACATTGAGGTACAAATATTTGCTGATACTTTCAAATCTATTTCTTGACACTATATTTGACAAAGCAGGCACATTCAACAGTTTATCGATAAACCAAAACATTCTGTAGTAAGGTAACTGGTGAGTTCGACACATATAGTTTATATAAAGAAAGATATTGATGTAATGAAAAGGAACAGTGCCCATGAAGGATCTGGCAAAATTCGTGCGTGCCGTAACGACATAATAACAAATAGAGAATATTCTGAATCATTGTCATTTGCAGAACCTGTTTCTTCACTAAATTGTTCGATATTGATAGTGCTCAGCTGTTGCAACTATTCTCTCTCAACTTTACGAGCTGAGTGAACGGAGGGAAGCGGCGGTGTTTGCAGCCATCAACAATCATAATTCCATCGTTACTACTATTTACATAAACCGTAGTAAACACTAGAACTAGCGTCGTATATTTTCGCACACAAATCTTGAATTAATTATATATCAATCCGAATTATCCACGATCTCGCTGGCAAATTTTCCATCAACTGAATCACAAATCACAAGAAGTTTCGTGTAGAAGTCTATGCGTTTAGGGGCCTACTAAACCAATGTGCAACATATACACGTTCTTGGCAAAGATCAAACATATCACAAAGAGAGATTAAAATTGGTCGTAAAGAACGAACACAAAGAAGAAGAAGAAAAGAAGTTTTCCAGAAAATATAAGACTTTTTCAAAAATTCGCCGATTCGAAACCAATAACACTAGAAACACGCAAACTTCTAAAATGATGGCAGCCATTATCGGCAATGACATCAGGGCTAAATTTAGCGTGTCTATTCGCAAGGACAGATATAGAAAAATTATTTAAAAGGTATATACCAGCCGGGCGGTAACGGCCGCTATGAATTTATACCAATAACGGCGCATTCGGCCGCTCCAGGAATAAGAGGGTTAAAAAAGTATACCTGCTCTGGCTGTCAACATCCAGGATGGGATTGAATCTGTAGCGGACAGTTTCAGCCGGGCTGGGACTTAAACATTCATTTTGCAATGTCTCCCAACTTGTGTATGATGTTGTTTGTCATATTCCATAACTCACTACTGTATAAAAACACTTCCAGAACACTGTTTCTATACATTTTAAGTTTTGTTTTAAGATTGAATTCATTGGCTTTCCAAATTTTCATGACAAGCATTCTTAACATGACAAGCAAGCCTTAGCATGACAAAAGATTCAGACCTTTGTCAACAGATGTCTTTGGCATATTCTCAGACTGAGATGATATGACAGAGTTGCAAACACAGATATGTGGATAAGAACAGGACAAGAACTCATAATACCCAGTTTAAGAGCAGAAAATTGTAGTGGGTTGGGTATACCCTAGATGACAAAGTCGAGTATCACCAGACAAGCACTTGAGTGGAACCCGCAAGGAAAATGGAAAATGGGATGTCCTAATCAGACCTAGAAATGAAGTCTTCTTGAGGAATTGAAACATGCTCAACTGTCCTGGGAAGCCATAAAGAAAACAGCCGGAGACTAGGAAAAGTGGTGAACAACTGTTGAGGCCCTGTGCTCCATGAGGAGCGGAGAGGAATAAGTCAAGTAAGTCATGACAAAAGTTTGACTTATTTTTTTTTGGTGTGATTAATTGAATATATACAATTTTATAATCATACAGATAATTCTAATGACCATGGAGCTGGATAAATACAGTACAGTCTTTGTTCAACGCAAATCAAAACTGACAGCTTTGAAAAAACTTATGAGTTACAGATCAAAAACTGCTAGTAAGGTCAAAAAAATACATTGTTTGAGAAATTTAGAATCAACTTCAAAATGGATGGACAGACGAGGCACAACGAGGACTCATGTGAATTTATCAATTAATGCTTCAAACATGGAGGGGAGAATGTGTGTTCGTGATAAACATGTCTCTTCTTACAATAAAAATGGTACATATGTCGGAAGAAAATAAAAGGATTGCGATTGGTTCGAAAAATAGTCCCTGATACAATTTCACCATCAAAGTCTTGCAGTACCCGACGTATCTTGTTTCGTAAGTCAGATATGCCCAAGGTATCACAACTCAAAACTCCAGCTATGAGAAAGGCAGGAATATCGGGATCTGATGATGAGATGGGGTATCACAGGTGGTCAGAGGGGCAGATGCTGTGGGGTAAAATAAGGGCTACCTTTTTGGCCTTGTATGGTGTCTAGGGATCCATTCTCTAAACTCTTTACCAAGGCAGCAGGTAAGACAAGCATATTTTTAATCATTATTATTTCTATTTAATTCCTTAACTAATTCTCTACATGAAGTCTTTCAAAAGACGTTATCTGCCCAACGTATATATGTATAATTGTTTCAAAGACAATTTTATATTTTGTTGCTTTTCAATTACTTTCCGTTCACATTCGACTTTTATATTAGTTGAAAACTAGTAGAAGTCAAATATAAATGATAGAGAACACATATCCTTGTGGTTTTTGCTAGAAATAAAAGTGAAACAGAGTTTACCATTCATTCTAGGATACTTTGTGACAACAACAAATTATAGATTTATCATGAATGGTATTGATGCTAGTTTGGGAACACTTAATAATCCATGTATCCATTCACAATTTTCTTAATGTTTATTTATTCATAACGGGATTACAAATATAATGCGAGCTGTCAGACTTGTCTTTTCAACCTAATGTTCATCAAAACCATTTGTAAGTTGGATTTTTGTTCTCCCAATTTCAATTTTATTTGTAATTATTCTTCTTCTGCATTCTCAATTTTTGATTCATGCTAATATGTTTCCTGCATAGTTAATACTGCATTATAATTACTAATATAGTAAATATTTTGTGAAACTACAAACATCCATTTGTCCTCAATTGTATATATAAGTCCATATTTATATTTCAAATAATATTTACAAACAATATTTTAGTTTTGTGAAACTATGAGTGCAGTTCTTTTGGAACTAAAAAAATAATTCCTTCCAGAGGCCAGAAAACTCCAGCGAATCAATTAACTCTATCGGAATTTTGGGGTGTTTAGAATTTGGGGAATTCTAAAAGAGAGCCACAGTAGTGTAGTTGTTAGTGAACTTGCTTCTTATGTGCAAGGTCTGGATTTAATTCCACAGTGGGCATAGAATATGTTTCGAACCGTAACAGCTCTCAGGTCAACCCAGCATTAACTGGATACCAGAAAAATAACTGAGAATTAAAGCCGACCGGAGTGCTGTTAACCACATCACCCATCGCGTGTCGACAATCAATGAAAAATACTGGCATAACACTGTATTAGCCGATAGCCGACATGGATGGCTCATATTGGGAAACCCGATGCAATGAAATCAATCATTTGCCTTTAGATCCTTTTTATATATTCAAGCTATAAGTGACTATAATCCTATGAGGCACCTGAGTACAGCAATTTTTAATAAGAAATTTTTCTGTCTGTTTTCTTTGTTTGCTTTTTGTTTCATTTTGCCTTTTTTTTAAAATTTACTACAGGGTCTTACAAAAACTCCAGGTCTTATCACGTTCAGTTTTTTGGTGCTGAGGCAGAGAGAAGCTGGATACAGGAGGCGTCACTTCTGGAGTTTGAAGGCAGGGAAAAGTTTCTTGAAATTGTTCAGTATGGTCTTGAGAACCCTGATGTCAGTTCCAAAACTCCAAATGATTTTAAAGTCAGCTCAGCTTGGTATCCTACCTGGAGGTTAGCTGTGGCAGAGGCTGAAGCAGCTCATAAGTTGCACCTGGAGGCCAGGATGAATAAGTACATGTTTCAGTACATGATTGTCAAAGGAGAGATACAAAAACCAATTGATGATCTTCTGGAAAAGATTTGGCACCACTCTGACAGTAGTTTGGTTGCAAATAAAGAAAAATCTGACACTGATGATGATGCCAGTTTGTACAGTGAGATATTTAATACAAGAAAAGAAAGGCCGTGGTATGACTCTGATGATGTTTACAGTTCCGATGAAAGCTCTGCAGATACACCTAACAAACGTCCAGTAAAGATTGTTGTCAGGGAAGGCTTGTTTGAGGTTTTCATGACAAAGCATCTTGTATTTGTTCAGATTGATCACCCAGATTGGAACAGATCACAAATTGTGAGTTATTTAAGACAGCAGTGGTCATTCATGTCAAACCTTCAGAGGAGTCGATACACATCCAGGAATAGGAAACCTGCTGTGTTTGTGGATGATAGAAAGTACACAAGACAGGTAAGTAATAAGCTGTTTATATCCTCTTCATATCATAGTTTACACATAAGGTGTATGGTGGGGGACACTGATAATAAGGAAAACAGGCCTTCACACAAAAATCAGTCAATAAAACCATAGAAGGTGCCCTGACAAAGCATTAGGTGTCCTGACTAGCACTAGGAATTCAGCAGGCGCGTTTTCTGGAGCTGGGGTTAAAGTTTCTTCTTCGAACACCCCATATTGACCACTTGTTAAACCACTCTTTGTGATTTGTATGTCATCTGAGCCTAAGAGCGATTGTACGTTGTGCCAGTTAAGCACGTACAAGTAGGTTAGCACATCAGATTTCTGCAACACTTTTTATTTACTTACTATTCTTTTGCTCCCCTTGCGTACCCCAGCAACACACGGACAGGTTCAAGGTTTAAAATTTAAAATAGGCTGCAAAGTCGCTGTTCAGACAAAATTCATAAAAAATATTATAATGAACAAACGTACACAAAAATTCACTATATTCAAATTACATCGGGGACCCTCACCAGTGCTACAGAGTTTTTGCACTGCCACTGAGATCTTCCAGTGTAAGCAAGAGATTGGAGCAGAGACAGTTATTCACTAAGTGCAATGATGATGGTTCTATCAATCAGTCAAAACTCTATTATACGTTTCTGATGTTAATCACCAGAGCACTGAAACAGAAAAATTAATGTCATATAATGAAGTTTCCAATTATTCATCAGTGTTCCCGGGTCCCTCATGGGGAGCAAAGAATAGTAACACTACGACCTACAAGACATGTCATAAGATGCAATAAGGTAGGGGCCTAGGGAAGCTACCCTAGTAAATAAAAAGCGCAGCAGAAATCAGATGTGCTGGCCTACTTGTAGGCACATAACTGGCACAATGTGCAATCACTCTTAGGTTCAGATCGCATACACAGTACAAAGAGTGGTTTAACGAGTGGTCGATATGGAGCGTTCGAAGAAGGAGAAGAGGTTTCCAACTGCAAATGTTTACGTGAATCGACTGTCCTAAACATGCAGGTGTTTGCGGCAATGAGATAGCGAACAGACTTGCATCAAAAGCATCTATTGTCAGGGAGTTGAATGGCCATTGGCCATTTGAGTTGTTCGTATGTGTCGATTCCTCCCGCCAATAATGGCTGACACATTCCGTTTCTGAGGACATCTTTTTTTGAGGTTGTTCTCTAGACAGTTGCAGTCCCCTGCTGACGAGATCTGTCTTCCGGGTTTGTCTGGAGTCGTCCTACTCTAGATGACTTCAGCCTTCTGTTGCCGGGCTCACCAACCCAGGCTTTTATGCAGGGTGTGCTTCCTGGACACTGTAGTTTAATCCCTTATGCTTAAGGGAAAGTGTCATAGAAGTAGAAGACAAGACAAGAAAAGAATGTCCTCCTCAAGAGAGAGAGGACAAGTGCTATTTGTCCCATAGCTGGGGATGGGTTGGTTGCAGCCAGAGCATTTACCACTCGCCGGTGGGTTCTGCACTGTCACCTTATGAGGCCCCATCCTGCTCACCGCCTTTTGGTCTGGCCTTTCACCTTCAGTCTGTTCGGCTTGGTTAGACCTGCCAGGAGTTAGACTCCGCCGACATAGCCTGAAGGATCCTAAAGGCACACAAATCCTCCGACCACGATAAGGTAGGCTAATATGGAGGGAGGGAGTTGAATATGGATAGACTTATTTCATAGAGCATGAAAAGTTGAGAGCTTAATTTTATAAGTTCATCTGTTGTATTCTACAAAGAACTATACACACATAGCATTAAATGTGGGGGTCTCTGTGGAGTAGAGGTTAGATGCTCGCCTCTTGTTCCAAAGGTACTCGGTTCACTCCCTCATGGAGCCATCAGAATATTTTTCCAGAGATCCCTGATCTCAGTGTAGGTGAGATCGAGTTCCTAGTCCTATCGGAGACGGACGATAAAACATAGGTCCCATGTTCAATTTGAGCACATAAACGAAACCTTGGCAGCTCAAAATCGAGAAGAGCAGGTTGGATAGCTGCTGCCGGGCAAAATTCATTAGAAAAAAAGAAAAAAGGTTAAAAATAAAATTCCTTCAAAGTATCTTTACCATATTCAAAATTACATGGTACCCTCGCTGTTGCCATGGAGTTCGTGCACTGCCGCTGAGGTCTTCCTGTGTAGGAAAGAGATCGAAGCACATATGATTACTCACCGAAGTGCAATGATGATGGTCCTATCAATCAATCAATCAAGCATTAAATGTGAGATCTGTGTTGCTGTAAGGCTAGGAAATATGGCTCGGAAATGGGTTACGAAGTTAAATAGAAATAAGATTCAGACTTTTGTCAATCTATGTCGTCACCGTATTCTCAGACTGAGATGGTATGACAGAGTTGCAAATACAGACCTGTGGTTAAGAACAGGAGAGGAGCCCATGATGACCAAGATTAAGAGAAGAAAATGGCTAAGTGTTGAGCGTACCCTGCCGAAGACGGAATCGACCATCACTAGACAAGAGCTTGAGTGGAACCCACAAGAAAAAAAGGGGACATCCTAAACAGTCCTGAGTTTTCTTCAGGAATTGAAGGATGCTGAGCTATCCTGGAAAGCCATAAAGAAAACAGCCAGAGATCAGGAAAAGTGGTGAACAACTGTTGAGGTTCTATGCTCCATGAGGAGCAGAGAGGAATAAGTAAGTAAGCATTAAATGGATTTTATGAATAAGTTTAATCTATTTACTGTTTTAGTTACTTAGGTGGTTTGTCAAAAATTGGTACTCCTAGAACGTATTGCCGTATAAAATATTAAGTTAAATAACAGCTCTTGTTCTTTTCCAATCCTCAATTTTTTTCTACAGATTTCAGAAACGGTTGAGAATGATGATCACATTGATACTACCAAACTAGATTTGCAAATTCTGAAACTATCTAGAACGTTCCGCTATACTGAGTCAGGTGAATTCTGTCTGATTTGTCATGGCAGAGGTTCAAACTTTGTTTATTGCAAAGGATCTTGCGGCAGATATTTTCATCCAGCTTGTGTTACAGAACAAGAAAATTATGGCTCCAAGTGTCCTGATGGCTCCAAGTGTCCCGGATGTAATTCAGGTTGGTTGTTTATAAAATGAACTTATAATTTTTAGTTGCTTAGTGTAGACCAGCACTGTCCTTTTATACATTCCTGGCTCCAAATTTTGCCTCACCGACTTTAACGTTAATCAGAATTTAAAAAACTAAAAGTGTTTCTGAATAACAATTTGTATCGTAGATTAGATGTTTTGGTAGACCTGCAGGAGTAACAATGAGTGATAAAATTAGAAGAAGACTAGTCATCTCCTTTACCCTTCGCTCCTAGGGAGGCATAGGTCTACAACCAAGGCCTTCTAAGCCCTTCTATCCAAGGCCATCTTTTCCAGATCTCTCCACTCTCTCCCAATTTTCTAGTCTTTCCTTGCGGGGTCATTTTTCTTCCTTGGGTGGCCAGCTATGAATTTTCCCAGTTTTGGTTTCTGTAGCTATCCAGTTTAGTTAGCGCTATGCTCAAACTCCTTAGACGCCTCTTATGACATGTGTGGGACAAGTAACAGGGGTTCTATTCTTTACACCTCTATTATCACAGCACCCCACCGAACAGATCCATAGGTGCTCCGATCTCCTCCACAATATCTTTACTAGTGACTAATCTCACCATTCTGTGTTGATTAATCAAATGTCACGTTACTCTAACAAAGTGTATGTGTCTGGCAGTTCCCATTTTTATCTACATCTCCGTCACTCGGGAAAGGGATGCAAATTTTCTATATAAATCTAAATTGATACTATAATTTAATTTAAATTTAGCACCGATTTTACATGAAACAATGCTTAGTTTGGTGCACTTCTTCTTCTTTGAACGCTCCATATCGACAACTGGTTAAACCACTCCTTGTTATTTGTATGTGATCTGAGCCTAAGAAAGATTGTACATTGTGCCAGTTATGTGCCTACAAGTAGGCCAGCACATCCGATTTCTGATACGTTTTTTATTTAGTTGAGTAGCTTCCCTTGGTCCCTACCGTGGTCACCTCTTATGACATGCCTTGTAGGTCGCAGTGTTATTATTCTTTGCTCCCCTTGTAGACCCGGCAAGCTACAGGAACATTTTTATTATTATGATATCCACATGGGAAATACTTTATTGTATTGAGTAAAATATGGAAGTCAAAGTAGATCAAAACAAACACAAAGATGAGAATCTTTCAATCAAATGTGAAGTCAGTGCTGTTCAATGGCTCGGAAACATGGTAGACAACAAAAGAAACCATAAGAAAACTGCAGACCTTTGTAAATGGATGCTTAGGTAGAATAGAGGGACTGAGGTGGTATGATAAGATTACAAACAAGAAACTCAGAGAAAGAACTAAACAGATACCAGTGGAGAAAGAGCTAAGGAAGAGACGCTGGCGACGGATAGGACATACATTGAGAAGACCGACCAGAAGCATTGCAAGACAGGCACTGTTTTGGAACCCGCAGGGAAAGAGGAGATGGGGAAGGCCTAGACAGACCTGGAGAAGAGAGCTGGAGGCTGATATTAAAAGGATAGGTGAAACATGGAAAGAATTGGAAGGGATGGCAAGAGAGAGGAAGAGCTGGAAGAAGTTTGTTGAAGACCTATGCTACGTTGGGAGCTGAAAGATGAAGAAGAAGACATGGGAAATGAACCAAGTAGCTTTGTAATGAGAGGCCAGCACCTTATCTCCAAGACATTCTATAAGAATATTTTTGTTTATGTACCCACAGACAATTCTCTATGTTTTGCCTGCAAGAAATCTAGCTTGGATATTGTCAAATGCTCCCAGAAGAAGTGTAAGAAGTATTACCACACTAGGTGTGCAGCAAACCTAGGACTGACCATTACAGACAGCACAATCTTCACCTGTCCACTTCATAACTGTGCAACATGTACAGTATCGGGTAGCTCTAACGCACAGAAAGGTATATGTGTTTTATTTTTTGTTCTCTTTAATCCTATTTTGCCTTCCAGTGTCAGGATAAAAAGAGATTTCTAGAATGGACGTATGTGTGTGTTTCAAAAATAGTGTTTTTTACTGCCTTTGTTATTTCTGAGGCCCACCTTTTGCATGGATGGCCTTTTGCTTTGTATCCACTGTATTGGAGTAGCATTGCTCTTTGAGGTGCACTGTTTGTTGGTAATCTGCTTATGTAGCCAAACCATTTAATTTGTTGTTTCTTGATGAAGTTCAGTACTTTTGCTGTATCCACTTTTTTTCCTGATGTCTTCATCTCTAAACCGGTCTCTTCTTGTTACTCCCAGCATTGTCAGTAGACACTTAATCTCTGTTGTGACTAGTTTTCTTTCATACGTATATGTGTACATATATTTTATCATTTTTAGTTTGCATTCTTCAGAAAATATCCTCTACTTTTTAAAACATATATTAACCATATAAGTAGAGAAGAGTCCTCTGCATACCATGGGCAGAAAAGAGACCACAAATAGATCTATCTAGAAAGAACTCGAAATCAAAGAAAACTGGCTGTTAGAAATAAAAATGAGAAAATTGAGGTATTTTTGACATAAAAAAGAGATGCAAGGTTGGAGAAGACCATGTCATTAAAGAAAAAGGAGAAGACCATTATTGAAAGAGGCATCACAGCAAATAGAAGAGAAGATGGATTCAGGATGTGAATGATGATTTGAGCATGATGGCTGAAAAAGTGGGACATTTTGTCTATGAGAGAGGACAAAATTTCAAAGGTCTGTTAGAGTGGCAAAGTTTTGTTCAGGACAAGCTATATTGTGAAAAAAGCAAGGGGTAAAGAAGAGGATTTTTTTTTCTTTTTTTTTTTCTTTCGTCCGCTTTCAACTCAGACGAAGTTTCATCTCTGAAACTGATTTTTGCGTGAAAATCCGTTTTCCAATTTCTTACAATGGCAGCAGCGTGCACATTGTAAATTACTTTACACTGGCAGCCGTGTGCTCAATGTACTCGTAATTAGTATTCCTCGCCATACAGGCAGATTTTCTCCGACTTCAGAGGTACTCACGTTATCGTCCTGAGTAAGACCAGGGGACTCGAACAAATGCCGGACAGTAGGTTCGAACCCGAGCTATGAGGCGTCTCACAGCTAGCAGGCCGAGCTACTATCAACTACTCTAGGCAGTCCCCCAAGAAGAGGATAATATTTCAGAATTGCTATTTGCAGAGGACCAAACACTGATTGCAGAAAATGAAGAATCCCTCCAGAAACAGTTGTTTCTGGGGGTAGAAAAAGATACAATACATTTCTCATAACAGTTAAAAAATATCCCTATACGAAACGAATAACTATGAGGATAAGATTAGGAATATCAGACTTGGCAAAATTCATTACAAAGATAAAAAATAACATTCCTACAAAATATTTTCACCATATTCTAAATTACATCAGGGACCCTCACATGTGCAATGGAGTTTGTGCACTGCCGCTGAGATCTTTCTGTGTAGGAAAGAGATCGGAGCACACATGGTTATTCACTGAAGTGCAATGATGATGGTCCTAAAAATCAATCAAATCAATCATTTATTTTTTTCCTTCTCAGGCTCATTCATTGAATGTGTGCTGTGTCCGACAGCATACCATGCCAGCGACTTTTGTATAGCTGCTGGAAGTCAGGTCCTTGGACGAAACCATTTAGTGTGCAGCTATCACTTTCAGGCCAAAAAAACAGAGTCGCAACATGCCAGAGTCAATATGAAGAGATGCTTGGAGTGTGGGGAAGGTGAGTGTATTCTCTGTCGACCAGTATAGATGTGAGGATGTAAGATGAAGGATGAAATAGAAAAAGAGAGAGAAAGGTTGTGATTATTTGTGGTTATCAATGTCTTTTTCTTGCAATTTTTTTTCCGATCCAGAAGCACTTGAGCTTTTCAGCTCTTCGGAGTCATGAGCACCGTAAATCTGGGGAATCTGTGGCTTTTTCTGCCATCCGCGGAATTGAACCCACACACACAAAGGGATAGTCACCCGTAGTCCAACGCGCTACGAACACGCTGGGCAGATGTGCTTTTTTCTTGCAATCATTGCAGGTGTTTGCGACAATGAGAGAGCGGACAGGTTTGCATCAACAGCATCTATTGTTGGGGAGTTGATGATGGTTAAAGGGGATGTTCTATGGTCTCTTCACAACTGCCTGCTGGATCAAGACACTAAAATAGATGTTGAATCGATCCACCGATTTAAGCAGTTTGGAGTTACCCATTGTACAAATAGAACTGGATGCCTGAGAGGCAGAGTGAGGAGTGTGTTTAATCAGTGAGCCATGGGAACCATCAGTATGCATACTCTTTGATATCTGTTGGGGGAGGCAGAGCACCTATGGGTCTGCAATATGTCAATTTAGTAACCAATAACTATCAATGTCTTTTGCAGTGAGAACAATTGTAGGGTCTCTGTGGCGTAGAGGTTAGGTGCTCTCGCTGTTCTTTCATCTCCCTGATCACAATGTAGGTAACATCGAGTTCCTAGTCCTATCGGAGATGGACGATAAAATGTAGAAGTACACATTGCAGCTGAAAATTGATAAGAGTAGGTTGCAAAACTGCTTCTCGGCAAAATTAGTTCAGAAAAAAATCCTAGAATTATTGCTGAAGCTATGGAGTTTGTGTTTTGTGCAATATTCTTGGCAGGTGGCTTGCCATTTCTGAGGAGAGAGATTGAACCATAGGGTGTAAAACCCTGTACAATGAAGTCAATCCTTTGTCTTTACACCTCTAGACCAGATTGAGAGTTTGTTTGCTGTGTTGATGGACTTTGTAATCTAATTAGTATTTTTTAGTATCTGTTCTTGTATTTATTTTGATGAGTAAATTTGAGAAAAAAATCTTGGAGAAGGTCTGGCCCCCAGACTTGTGATTTGAGTGGATTTACCCTATTATCCAAGAACCAGACTCTCAGCTATGGGAAAATAGCCCCACTGCCTTGTGGGGAGCCTCAGTAGATGCAAAGGATATGGGAGTAAACCAAAAACAGAAAATCTGGAATGGAGCCCATAAGACGGGCAGCCATCATGTGATGCCCTACTGTCAGCTCTTGCAATAAAACTGATACCAAGTGTCATGCTTACACTCATCTGGACTCTTATCAACAAAGTCAATAGGGGGTATTTGAAATTTGGGCAACCCAGCCACTCCATAAAAATTTCCCAGGTATTCGTTACGAAGAGGACACAAACTATGTGACGCAAAATCTAGTCTCCTGAAACAAAGAGGCAAATGATACAATAATTTATTTTCATTATTTCAGAATAGTTTCTCAGTTTATTTTCTTCCATGCGGTATGAAAATGTGTTTTTGACTTTTGTTTAAGGCGGTGACAGTTTGTTATTGTGTCAGCAATGCCCGGCTGCATATCACGATGGATGTGACAGTAAGACACCTTTGAATCTATCAACCTTGATCCAATTCCGGTTTAACATCGCTTCCGCTTGTGAGTCTTCACTTGCAGGGAAACAACTGAGATTGTGCTCACATTGTTTGATTGGGACAAAGCTGCAGTATGGAGATATTGTCTGGGTCAAACATGGAGTCTATCGGTAGTATATTGTCTTGTATTGTATTTCAGTGTTATTTTCTATGTTGTGTTGTGTTCTCTGGGTGTCTGTGGCTTAGCGGTAGTGAGCTATCACAACCCAAGAGTACCTGGTTCAAACTCCACGGCAGACAGTTTGGAAGCAAACTTATTCCAGTGAATTTTTACGTACAGTAAAAATAGACCTCACTTTCAGAAAGCAGTTGCAAACTACTGAATGTATAAATGGTGCCTAGAAAACCAACGAGTCGTTTACTGTGGTTGATGGTGGCTTCCTGTAAACGATATGCCACGATTTTCATTTCATTTTGTTGTAGACTTGTAATATTGGGTCCATCGATGAGTAGATTTATCCTGATAACCAAGAACCTGACATCCAGCTTGGGGAAATAGCCCCACTGCCTATTGGGAGCCTCAGGAGATGCAAAGGCTATGAGAGTAGACCCAAACAGAAAATCCAGAGTATAGTCTCTAAGGCGAGTAGGCATCATGTGATGCCCTACCGACAGCTCCTGCAACCAAACTGATACCAGATGTCATGCTTGCACTCCTCTGGATTCTTATCTGGAGTCGAGAGTGGGGTAGTTGATGCTTGTGCAACTCAGCTACTCCATAAAAATTGCCCAGTTGGGCTTCACAGAGGACAATTAATGGGCACTTTGTTGACCAAACCAACACAGAGGACAACAGTTACGGGTTAATAAGTCCAGTTCAGTTGGAGTAGAGATCATCCTCTGCATCAACTCCAGTCCAGTATCTAAATTACAAATACCACTGAAGTCAGAGTAAGACTCGCCTGAACAGTGAGGGACACTGGTTATAAGGAAAGCTATCTTTCACACAAAAATCAGTCAGAGGTTCCATATCAGGCGCCATGACTACGTATGAATTCATAGTAAATGAACAAAAAACTAAAACTACAGCTGTTGCCCTCTTACCTGTAGTAATATCTTTCATACAGGTGTTACTCTCTTACCTGTTGTAATATCTTTCATACAGGTGTTGCTCTCTTACCTGTTGTAATATCATTAATTCAGAGATAACAGAGGTGACAAAAAGCACTGTTTGTGAAGCGCACACAAAAACTTGTTCTAGAAATCTATTCTTATCCCGACGCTGTGACACAAAACAGGATTAGAGAAATGAAAGAAAAGACAAGAATATCTTTAATTCAGATGTTGCTCTCTTACCTGTTGTAATATCTTTGATGCAGGTGGTGGCCAGGTGAAATTTGTCACCCTCTCCGAGTGCCTAAGAAAGTTCAAGAAAAAAGACATCAGATCGGGGAGTTTGCTGTCAGATTCTTTGGATCGCATGACTTTGCATGGGTTCACCAGGGCAGGTTTGTCTACATTTATTTTTGTAAATACGTAAAAATGTACATGAACAGAAAGAAAAATGATAGAATAGAACTAACTTGTATAAAGAAAATATAAGGAACCTATTTTCATACTATCAGATATGTTATGGAAATAGAAGATAATGCAATTGATGATGATGGTGTAGTTGATACCGATGGGTCTGTGCTTAGTGGGGAAAAGTCAGGCTGGGTTTTTTTGGCTAGCATGCATGGTAGGGTTGTTGCAGAGTGAAATGAGCATACAGGACTATCACTTCCAGTATGAGGATGGAGGTTGAGGCCATTGCTACTGCCCTCCACTGTCTCTCTGGAACTCCAGTTACTGAAGCTGTTGTTATATATGACTCACAGTTAATGCTTCATAAGATCCAAAAGTACAGGTTTCGGTATGGGTGAATGTCGTCTATAGAAGTTTCTAACCTCCAGAGGTTTACTTGGATCTACTGTTCTGGGCAAGCGGGTGTTTGCGGCAAATGACAGGCTTGCATCAATAGCGTTGATTGTCGGGAGTTGAAGATGAATAAGGGGAATGTTCTTCAGTCTTTTCATGACTGTCTGTCGGATGAAGACACTAAAATAGATGTTGAATCGATCCAGCAATTTAAGGAGTTTGAAGTTGCTTGTAGTACAAGTAGAACTGGATGCCTGAGAGACAAAGTGAGAAGTGTGTTTAACCAGCGAGCCACATGCACCATCAGTATGCATACTCTTCGATATCTGAGTCCCTGAGACCCATGCTGTGGAGGTGTGCTCAGAGAACACCTGGCAGAAATCCTAGAAGTCTCTGGAAAATGCACTCGGGAATCGACATGTGGTCCAGATCGGAACCCATGACCTTCGGAATGCAACACAAAACAGCATAACCACTTCACCTCAGAGACCCCCCATCTAACACTGTCATCATCAAATAGCTTGTCCTGAGTAGAACTTTGCCACCCCCAACAGTCCTCTGGAATTTCTCTCTCTCATAGGCCAGATGTCTAGCTTCTGCAGCCATCATGTTCAAACCATCAGTGACATCCTGAATCCATCTTCTCCGTGGTCTTCCTCTTCTCTTTGCCGGTATGCCTCCTTCCATGATGGTCTTCTACTGTAACACTGTATTGCCCAATATATCCCTTAGAAGGAAAACAGATTTATTATATTCAATATATTATAATCTTTGTCTTCGCATAGCATGACCAAAATATTATTACTTCCTTCAATGATTGTCAAAAGGTTCCTTTTTCATATTTGATAATTTACGTAATGTTCCTACATTTTTTTCCCTCTTCAGGGTAATCTCTTTTGATAGAGTGACTAAACGCTGCAGGGACGGTCTGATGAGTTCAGGGGACAAGGTTTTCTTTCTGGGTGTTCAAGAAGCAACTGTAGCTAGTAGATTATGTGCAAGTATTGGAAGGAAGGAGTAAAAAATGTATCCTCTGTGTGGGTGTCTGCGGTTGTTTATGCGTTCTTACATATGTGATTTGGGGGAGGGTGTGAATGTATTCTTACATGTGGCTTTCGATTTGGGGGAGGGTGTGCATGTATTCTTACATGTGTGATTGTGTGTGTGTATTTTTACATATGGTGTGATTGTGTGGGTGGGTGTGCATTCTTACATGTGGTGTGATTGTGTGCATGTATTCTTACATATGGTCCGATTGTGTGGGTGGGTGTGCATTCTTACATGTGGTGTGATTGTGTGCATGTATTCTTACATATGGTCCGATTGTGTGGGTGAGTGTGCATTCTTACATGTGCGATTGTGTGCGTGCATTCTTGCTTACATGTGGTGCGGTTGTGTGGGTGTGGATGCAATCTTTGAGAAGAAGGATGTAAATATGCAAACTCTGATAATCTGTGTGTGTGTGTATGCATGAGTGTTTGTGTAAAAGTGATGGAAGAATATTGTAAGTACTGTAAGTAAACTCTATCGTGTGTGCGTTTGTGTATGTTTGTTGGAAGGGAGGAAGAGAGCAGGAAAAATGTATATGTGTGTGTGCAAATGTTCATTCCACAAAGTAGCTCCAAGGTCATGTGATGACCCCCAATCTCTATTCTCACTCCAAGACAAATTTGCTGTTCAATTTATTTTCATATTTATAAATTTTCAGTTCAATGTTTTTATTTATTTACAAATTTTCAGTTCAATGTTTTTATTTATTTACAAATTTTCAGTTCAATGTTTTTCATATTTACAAATTTTCAGTTCAATGTTTTTCATATTTACAAATTTTCAGTTCAATGTTTTTCATGATATTTACAAATTTTCAGATCAATATTTGTCATATTTACAAATTTTCAGTTCATTTTTCATATTTACAAATTTTCAGTTCAATGTTTTTCATATTTACAAATTTTCAGTTCAATGTTTTTCATATTTACAAATTTTCAGTTTTATGTTTTTCATATTTACAAATTTTCAGTTCAATGTTTTTCACATTTACAAATTTTCAGTTCAATGTTTTTCATGATATTTACAAATTTTCAGTTCAATGTTTTTCATATTTACAAATTTTCAGATCAATATTTTTCATATTTACAAATTTTCAGTTCAATGTTTTTCATGATATTTACAAATTTTCAGTTCAATGTTTTTCATATTTACAAATTTTCAGTTCAATGTTTTTCATATTTACAAATTTTCAGTTCAATGTTTTTCATATTTACAAATTTTCAGTTCAATGTTTTTCACATTTACAAATTTTCAGTTCAACGTTTTTCATATTTACAAATTTTCAGTTCAATGTTTTTCATATTTACAAATTTTCAGTTCAATGTTTTTCATATTTACAAATTTTCAGTTCAATGTTTTTCATATTTACAAATTTTCAGTTCAATGTTTTTCATATTTACAAATTTTCAGTTCAATGTTTTTCATATTTACAAATTTTCAGTTCAATGTTTTTCATATTTACAAATTTTCAGTTCAATGTTTTTCATATTTACAAATTTTCAGTTCAATGTTTTTCATATTTACAAATTTTCAGTTCAATGTTTTTCATATTTACAAATTTTCAGTTCAATGTTTTTCATATTTACAAATTTTCAGTTCAATGTTTTTCATATTTACAAATTTTCAGTTCAATGTTTTTCATATTTACAAATTTTCAGTTCAATGTTTTTCATATTTACAAATTTTCAGTTCAATGTTTTTCATATTTACAAATTTTCAGTTCAATGTTTTTCATATTTACAAATTTTCAGTTCAATGTTTTTCATATTTACAAATTTTCAGTTCAATGTTTTTCATATTTACAAATCACTATTAGAAATGTTTAATGTTACCATTGAGGTGGGCGTCTGTGGCTTAATGGTAGTGAGATAGAACACAAACCAAGACTACCTGATTCAAACACTGCGACGGGCAGTTAGGTAACAAATTTATTCCTGTGGATTTTTGCGAACAGTAAAAATAGACCTCACCGTTCAGAAAGCACTGGCAAACTACTGAACGTATAAGTGGTGCCTAGAAAATCAACGACTCGTTTACTACAGTGGTTGATGGTCACGTCCTGTAAATGATATGTCATGATTTTTATTTCATGTTTCCATTATTTTTTAAATTAATACATTGCTTTTGGGGATATTCTCATGATTTAAAAAAAAAATTGTTTTTAATCAATGCTCGAGGTGTTCTACATCTTCTTTCCTCTAATCCTGTTTTGCCTCACAGTGTCAGGATAAAAAGAGATTTCTAGAACAGGCTTTTGTGTGCGCTTCATAAATAGTGTATTTCATTATCTCTGAGGTCCACATTAAGGTGTTTATGATTTGTAAAACATTACTTTTGTTGATGTTTGTGGTTTAAAATTTTGTTTAGCTTCTTCTTCTTCTGCAATCAACTTCTACTTTGTGACTACTCTGGTATGTGTTAAACACAGGGACGCTTGACGTCTTCACCGGTCCTCCATAGTTTGTTTTGTAGGGTTGTTTCTGTTGGCCAGATCTCCATTCTCACACTGCTCAGACGGGGGCAGTCTTGCAGGATGTTCTCTGGGACTGCTTTGGTGCTCCACAGATGCAGCCGGTCGAGTCTCTGAGACCCATTCTATGGAGGCGTGCTCTGAGACTGCAGTGTCCCGTTCTAAGTGTGAATACTGTGGTCTGTGCTTTTCTGTTTAGTGTATTTATAATTTCATGCTCTGGGTTGTATCCTCTATTTGTTTTTCTCCACATCATTTTCTGGATTTTTGACGAGTCTTTGCATCCGTAAAGCTTTGTGTTGGGTGGTATTGTGTTAGGCTCCCACCAGCCCTTGCGAGTTTGTCAGCCTTTTCATTTCCTGGTATGCCACAGTGTGCTGATATCCACTGTAAGACTATTTCTGATTTTATTTTTTACTTTTGTGAATGTTTGTAATTTTTCATGATTTTTTAAAATTTACTTTTATGAATGTTTGTAATTTTTCATGATTTTTTAAAATTTACTTTTATGAATGTTTGTAATTTTTCATGATTTTTAGAATTTACTATTATGAATTTCATGATTTTTAAAATATGTATGCAAATATTTGAGGTTCTCGTGATTTTTAAAACATTACTTTTGTACATGTTTGAGGCACTGATGATTTAAAAATATTTTTCTACAAATTATGTTTTCATAATTTTTTTAAAATATACCTATGCAAATGATTAAGACGCTTATTATTTTTTTTCTTCTTCTTCAAATGCTCCATATTGACCACTTGTTAAACCACTCTTTGTGATGTGTATGTGATCTGAGCCTAAGTGTGATTGTACTTGCGCCACTTATGCGCCTACAATTAGACCAGCACATCTGAATTCTGCAATGCTTTTTGTTTACTAGGGTAGCTTCCCTTATACATTTGTGAATGCTGGAAAATGACCCAATACATAATACACAAGTTGGAGACATTTCAGAATAAATGTTTAAGAAAATTACTGCAAATTTTCTTGCCAAATACTATAAGAAATGAGGAGCTTTTGAAACGAACGGACTGTGCATCTTTGGAGACCATCATTAAAAGATGAAGATGGAGGTGGATTGGACATGTATATCATATGCCAGTAGGGGCATTGGCTAGGACAGCTCTCAGATGGAAAGCGGATGGGAAGAGAAGGCTTGGACGTCCAAAGGAAACATTGAAAAGAACTGTGGAGAGTTGAAGGAGTATGGCCCAACGTGGGAGACGGTTGGTAGAAAGGCAGTAGAACGGCACAGTGGAAGTCTCTTGAGGATGCTTTATGGTTCAATCGCGATATGAAGAGGATATAGATAGGATAGCTTCCCTAGGCCCCTAACTTAATCGCCTAGTAGATTGCAGTGTTACTATTCTTTGTGCTCTCTTTGAAAGCCCCAGGCAACACACAGGCAATAATGTTTTGAAACATTACTTTAGCAAATACTTGAGATTCTCATGAATGTTTGACTCATTTGATCTGGGTGGATGTTTATTGCAATTTTAGTACAATGACTACACTCTAGAAGATAGTTGTCTGAAATTTATTGAACATCAGAATTAATGAAGTCAAACTGGAACAAGTCCTGAGGATTCCAGCTTTAGTTATTTATTCTTCAGCAATCTCTGGTCCATAAGCTTAACACTGTCAGTGCCACCGACGACAAAAGTCGGCGAAGGTTGAACTCCCTTTCGATGCCACGGACGACTTTTGTCGACTTTTGTCCTCGGGGAGATACGACTTTTTAAAATGGGTAGTTTTGCTTACCGTACACCGTTATTACATTACGAACTAGTTCCGTATTGTTCAGAGTAGCTTTCGAAAATGGCGGATCTAGCGAGCCCGTGTTAAAAATACAGTAAGTCCGATTTTTATTGAATTTTTCGCGATCTTTCATAAGTAAACAACGATCTTCAAAATGAGCGATGTAGCTGATGTTAGTAATGTCCAAAATGACTCCGATTCAGACATTTTAGCCAGTGATAGTGACCAAACGGGATCTGAATGTGATACAGATTTGGACTTTGATTCACGTGACGATATTTATAGATCGATCGCGGATATTCCCAGTGGTGCAGGCGTAGGTGATGGACCCTCATCTCGAAAACAGGGGCGTGGCACTGTCACTGCTAGACCAAATCAAGCAGAAAACAAATGGAATTGGATCATTTTTGAGAGTGAACATGATGTTTTTGAACAGAAGTGGGTTCCACAATATGGTCTTGAACAGGGCAGTCAAGTAAACACCACAAATTTTTCAGTGAGAGATTATTTCAGACTGTACTTTACCGATGATGTAATCAGCCTAATTGTTCAAGAAACGAATCGTTATGCAGAACAACATGCTAACAGCAACAGCTATTCTGATAGATCCCGTAAGCAGAAGTGGAAGTCTACATCATTTGAGGAAGTTGAAGCTTTTATTGGTCTTCAAATTGCAATGGGATTGTGTAAAAAAACCTGCATTATATGATTATTAGGAAACTACTCATTGGCTTACCCAGACGCCATTCACGAAAGTCATGAGCAGAAACCGATACCAAATTCTGTGCACGTTTGGAGCGACGCCATCAGCAGTTGCAGCAATAATTCTTGGATTATATTGTAAATATAATGTACATATATACAGGTCAGTAGTACTGTACATGTCAAGACATAACTACATGTATTATGCTTATAAATAACAACAATAACCAAAACTATCTTTTTTCACAATTTTTATTTTGTACAAAAAAATCAGACAACTTGTAGGTACACAAATGACACTAAAAATACATGCTACATACCAGATAAGCATAAAATAATGTTTCATATCATGTCATCTAACATATTTGATAACTTTCTCTAGTTTTGAGATCAATTATCTATTTCTTAAGAATTCTTTTTGATTGTACCCTTGTTTTTGGCAAAAATAGGTTAAATCCAAGATGGTCGCCAAGGTCACGTATTCCAAGGTCACACGATAATGTCCAAATCGTAAAGCCAATTCATATATGAACATTATACCAGAGTCTCAAAGTCCTATGTTTATTAGTTTATTTTATATGTTTTTTTGAAATTATCACCCTGAAAACTGATGATATCCAAAAAATAGTGTGGCAGTGGGCCAGACTTGGTTGAAAAAGGTGTGGCACTGAAAGTGTTAATCCACTGTGGACCATTAGTTTCAGGTCTGTCAGGTTTCCCTAAATCTTAGTTTTTCAGGGCGACTGAGTGTAGCCCAGAGTTGTCAATTTAGCATTTCTAATGCTAGATTTAGCATTATTTTTCGCGATTTAGCTGCTAAAGATGTATATATGTTTTTCCCATTCACTTCTAAAGACGCATTAACACGTCTGTTATTATCTCTCCTCTGTGGGCTAAAGACGTGTTATAACACATTATACATTGCTACTGTCACTGTTATAGGCATACATTCACGTTTGTGACCTAGAAACAAAGAGTAACTATTTTTACCTCAGCCTTCGGAAAGTATGTAGCAGCGAAAGGGTTAAAGACTTGGATCTAGAATTTAGCAGCAAAATAAGCATTAAAACAAAATTAGTTTGCATTTTTATTTATTTATTTTAGTTTGGTACATGAGTCAGAAAATCAACAAAAACAAGGTGGACAAACACAGAAAATGTACTACAGCGAGATCCAAGTAATGTTGCATCGCTACTTTATGGTATGAAATTTATTGCGACCCTCAGATAGGGTTATTTTTATTATTTTTGCATCCAATTTCAAAACATGTTCAAGAAGTGAACAAACTTTTTGAAACAAATACTGCTGGTAAAACAAAGTTGCTTTCTGATCTATCTCTTCTTATTAAATCTATTGCTAACATGTTAGTACCGCCAACAAACAGTATTGAACCTTTTGATTCCAACACTAACATTGAAGAATTTCTGGATTCAAATCCACAGCTGGGTTCTAGATTTCAGAAAAGGCTTGGGACGGGAATTGATGATTATCAAAAAAAATTCAAGCTTCTCAAGTAACTCAAATCTGAAAAAGGGCACACAACTTTTTGATTAGCCTGTACAAAAATCTGCATAATCGTCTGCCAGACAACATTGAAATTTTGAAGAATATAAGCTTGTTCCTAGTACAAAATACACACATATTAAGAAACATATTCCCCTACTAGAATTATTTCATTTCGATGAAGAAATGAAATCATCGTGATTCAATAAAACAGCATACATTTGGTTAACTGGACTAATATTAGAACTATTGAGAGATTTTTGGTCTGAAGTATTTAATTATAGAGATTCTTTGTGAGGTAACCAAAATTTAATGCTGAAGTGGAATGGTTATTCAGCAGCATGAATATCAGGAAAAATAAAATGAGAAACAAAATGCAGCTGCCCATGCTTTCAGCAATTCTTCCAGTAAAATATGGCTTAAAGATTCATTAAAAATGCTGCAAAAACTTTGAAGTACCTAAAGATGTCACCTGCAAAATTAGAACAATGGACTCATAGGACCCCAAATAAAAAAAAACCCTCAGAAGATGTGCATTCTGACCTCAAATTACGATTAAATACTATTCGAGCATAATTAACAAAACACAATTGGTAATGAAGAAATCAGAAGGAGACTGGATGTGAAACCAGTTATGCAATTCATAAAAGAACAACAGATTAAATGGTTTGGACACCTGACCAGAATGCCCTGGTATCGCCTACCACAGAGAGCCACACAGAAAAAGTATAATGAGTACAAGGCAAGAGGAAGACCACGCAAAGATGGAGCGACGGCATCAAGAACAGCCTTACGAACATGAATATCAGCTTACAAAGTGCCTTAAAAAGCACACACAAGATCACTTACGTTTCACCCCAACACTTCTATAAAGAGGTAAATGGTGGAAGAGAAGAAGAACAATTGGTAAGTAAAATATTTGTTGCCATTGGTTTAGCATATACAAAATATTTCTTGCATTGCCCGAGTGGTTACCGGGGCCCAAATTTGGGGTGTAAAGAATAGAACCACTGTTACCTGCCACGCATGTCGTAGAGGCGACTAAGGAGGTTTGGCTGAAATCGGATGCATGTGTCCTAAACGTGTAGAAGTCTGTGTTTAGGGGCCTACCAAACCAATGTGCAACGTATACACGTTCTTGGCAAAGATCAAACATATCACATAGAGTGATTAAAATTGGTCGTAAAGAACGAACGCAAAGAAGAAGAAGATACCTTGCATTTTCTAACATATTTTCTTGTAAAATCTAGCATCTAAAGCAGATTTGCATTTGGCAGCCCTAGTGTAGCCACATGCTGTTTCTCAGTTTGGTCTTGCGCTTAATACACTGTGGACCACAAACATGGCAGTCAATTTCAGGTCTGTCAGGTTTCCAAAATTCTTAGTTTTTCATGTCGACTAGATGTAGCCACATGCTGTTTCTCAGCTCACCCAGTAGATAGTCTTGCAGGACTTTCCCAGTGTCTGTTCCACTTGTTGACACTGATAAAGAGCTGTTTAAACGTATTCCTAGTCTATGTAAATGTCTGCAGTGTCCAGTGTATCAGCAAAATAAAATGAACATTGAATCAGTGACGAAGAATACGGTCAAACTGAAACTCAGTAATTGTGGCTCTGGTTACAGATATAACAAATCTGTGACACATTGTGCACTTTGAGACACGTAACGCACAGTTTAAACAAAAACAAAAACATCTACATGGCCAGTTAATCATACAACGTAGTCGCTGTTTACAACTTGCACATCTTCCTGAAAGAATACAAAAGGCATGATCAGCATCTGTCATTCTGAAGAATATATGGAGCTTAAGAATTATCAGGAAAAACACTAAGATGATGATATTTAATTCAAGTGTTTACATAGAGGAGAGAGACTGAGATGGTATGATAAGATTACGTACGATGAACTCCGAGAAAGAACTAAGCAGATACCAGTGGAAAAAGAGCTACGGAAGAGGCGCTAGCGATGGATAGGACACACATTGAGAGGACTGACCGAAAGCATTGCACGGGGTCAAAGGCGCATAGGGACAACGCTGCGCCAGGATTAGTGAGCTGGTGCTAATCAAGATCGTACCCCACCTCCACGTGGTGACCCTGGTAACAGACAAAGGTTCCTGTCTGCCTAAGCTGGTAAGGATCCAGGGAGAGCTACAGGTAGTGGTAGTAGTTCAGACATAGTCAATCTCGATGAGATCCGCTCGCAACACAGATGAGCGGAATCCCAGAGTGACTTTTAATGAACATCTTTCCCGGCCGAAGGGAAAAACAGAACGGATAACCATGAGGGGTGCATCCAGAGAAGAGACGTAAACTCACGTGGAGCAAAACTTGGGCCCGAGATGAGCTGCACGTTGGCCCACATAGGGCGAAACTCGGAGCCCTGAGGTGGGAGCCCGAGTTGAGCTGTGTCCGGACAGTCTAGAGGCATGGTAAATGTGAGCACGGTGAGAACAGATGGTAATGGTGGAGCAGGCACCAAGGTAGAGCGAGCATGCATGCGGACGATGCACGGGTGGGTCCACCAGTAGGGCAAACGTGTACGGCGTGATGGTAAAGCGACGAAGGGGCAAGAGATGCGTAGGGGTGAGTGGTCCACTCAAATGGGCTGGAAAGCCCAGCAGAGGCTTGTTTCCAGTACGCATTTCCGCTAGCAGGGAACTACTATTGTCTTGTAGTTAGATTGGGGACAATCAAAGGCTAGCGGAGCAAACCGTACACAAAACTGGACTGTAGGTAAACCATGTAGTCCATAAAAAGACTGGTTACCTGGGCAGAACCAATCAGAAAGCAATGGCAAACTACGGTACGTGACGTTTTGGCGCGACCGTTTTGGCGCAGGACGTTTTGGCGCAGGACGTTTTGACGCACAGATTCCTCAATAAATTTCAATAACCTTAATATTATTTTAATTTTGAGTGTACATGTATATTAACTCTAATGAAACAATATACTTATACATCAGCGTTTATTGGAACAAATGCCAGGTGTCTGAATTATATCATCAGCCGTTTTATTTGAGATGATCGAGAATTGATACGCTGACCGACTGAATGTCACATCTTGTCCATCGCAAATGTCAAAAATCCTGTCACTTCCAAATGTTAATAGCTTGACCCGTTTACCCGTAAAGTGACCTAAACCGGTATTTGCCGCTTCTGCCTAATCACACGTGCGCTTTTAGTCTATAAAAGTGTAAGAATGTTCTAGACTCAATCTCAAAATAAGTAGAATTAGATAAATTGATCACATACTATTATTATAATTCTGTGAACCCATTAAAATGGAGAATGTTCCTCAAAGCGTGGCAAAGAAAAGTTGAATCACGAAGGATACTTTTATGTGTTCGATAAGTTCAGTGCAGATCATTCCAAGAAGTTCTGGCGACCTTCATCTAAACCAATCCACGTCAACTACTAGATTGCGAGAACTGGGTTTGAAGATTGGTGTGGCAAGAAAAGAACGGTACAACAGGTATACGAGTAGGCTCATCAATCAAAATAGAACTGGTAAGGTCAGTCGCTGGACGCTGATGGAGATATTGCGAAGGAGATCGGAGCACCTATGGACATGTCCGGGGTGCAATGAAGATATTCCAAACTGAAACTGAGAGGAATTGCGCATAATTTTTTGATGGATTAAAAACACGGACTTTCGGAAAACTTATTAAAGGTAAAATATTGAACAAGATTCGTTAAACTTTATTCAAGTTTTATAAGTTGATTATTTGCATTGGCTAAAAGTAAAATATTTAACAGTATTCGTTAAACGTTTTTTAATTGATATATTTTGCATTGCATTGGATTTATTAAAAAATTTATAATTTATTGAAAACAGTTATTTATAAACGTTAAGTTAAATATGAAATTATTTTAAAATGACGCCAAAACGGCTCTGCGCCAAAAAATCCAGCGCCAAAACGGCTCTGCGCCAAAAAATCCAGCGCCAAAACGGTCGCGC
Organism: Arion vulgaris; assembly: GCA_020796225.1. Lineage (NCBI taxonomy): Eukaryota > Metazoa > Mollusca > Gastropoda > Stylommatophora > Arionidae > Arion > Arion vulgaris. The sequence goes on along the minus strand of CM036758.1, from coordinate 33,165,244 downwards.
CAAAACGGCGGCGCCAAAAAGTCCTGCTTCGGGCAAACTATTGATTGTATGTTGCCAAGAACTTGATGCAGACCAGGAAATTAACTAAAACTCAAAGATCTGATGGCGTGTTCCCCAGGCCAGTCAGACCAATTCTGCGAACTGGGGAAGAGAAAGATGGCAGATAAAGTACAAGTAAATGTGATGACGGACAAAAGCCCGACTGTCTTACTGCGGAAAGACCTGCCATTAGACTACGGGAGAAATTGAGAATAGGAACATGGAATGTAAGGAGTCTTTACCATGGCAAACTCCACATGATTTGAAATGAGATGGAGAGAACGAAAACACCTATACTTGGAACAAACGAGCACAGATGGGCTGGCCAGGGGCACTTTAAAACCTCAACAGGTGACACAGTAATATACTCAGGGAAGGCAAAAGTGGACAGAGTGGAGTCGGTTTCATTTTGGCAAAGAAAATATCCACACACTACTTGGTTACAAACCTATCAACGACCGACTCATCATGATGAGATTACAGACAAAAAACAGAAAGATCACAATAATACATGCATACGCCCCAACAACCACAGCTCCTGATGACGAGATCGACTAATTCTATACGAATTTACAAGGAGCAATAGATAAAGTTGGCAAAAGAGACATCCTGATTGTAATGGGCGATTTCAACGCCAAGGTTGGCAAGGAAACAGCTGAAGAAGAGGAAAAGATAAAAGGTCCTTTCAGCATAGGACAACGTAACGAAAAAGGCACAAAACTAATTGAATTCTGCCTAGAAAATAATCTCTCCATTACGAACACCATAAGCAGGCAACATCCAAGAAGACTATACACCTGGACCTCACCAGATGTCAACACCAGAAACCAAATAGATTACATCTTGGTCCAAAGAAGATGGATAAAAGGTATTCGATCGGTAAAGACACTACCCGGAGCAGACTGTGACTCTGACCATGAACTGCTGGTGGCAGCGTTTAAATTAATACTGAAGGCAGCAAAGAAAGCAGCTGGCCCTATACGTTTTAATACAAATGCCATTCCACTAGAATACAACATAGAAATACAAAACAAATTTGACATACTTATGGCGGCTGAAGAGGACATGGCACCTGACGAACTGGCAACACAGGCAAGAGATATATTACTCTCCACCGCACAAAACATCATACCCAGGAAAGTACACAAGAAACAGGTCTACATAACTGAAATAACACTGAAGCTAATTGAAGAAAGAAGAAAGCTAAAACAAACGGGGTTAAAACGAAACAGCACTGAATATAAAATCTGCTCAAGAGAAGTCAAGAAAGAAATCCGAAAAGACAAGAAACAACACATATTCACTTCATGCAATAAAATTGATGAATTAAGAAAACAAGGGAAAGAGAGAAATGTACAACGAAATTAATATATTGACACGTGACTTCAGCCCATCAATACAACTCATAAACGATAATGGCAAAACATTAACAGAAAAGAAAGATGTACTAGAAAGATGGCGTGAGTACTGCAGAAACATGTATGAAGACACATCTAAAAATCCACATAAGATAATAACAGAAAGTGAAGAGACAGAGCCCATGTTGGATGAAGTGCGCCTGGCCATCAAAAGCCTGAAGAGAAGGAAGTCACCAGGGTGCGATGATATACCAGCGGAATTGATTCAAGCAGGCGGGGAGGCCAGTGTTCGGGTATATCATAAATTGTGCACAAAGATATGGAATAGCTCCTCCTGACCAAAGGAATGGAAAAGATCAGTATTTATACCTATTCCAAAGAAGGGAAACCTGAAACTATGCACCAACTACAGAACTATTGCCCTTATAAGTCATGCCAGCAAAATCCTACTAAAAATCATAATGAAGAGGATGGAACAAAAATTAGAAGATGAAATACACGAAACACAAGCAGGTTTCAGAAGAGGTAGAGGCACTAGAGATCATATTTGTAGCATGAGACTCAATATCGAGAAATGCAGAAAATACAACATAGACCTGCATGCATGTTTCATAGACTATAGCAAGACTTTCGAACATATACAACCCCAGAAAACGTGGAACATCATGAAAGACATGCACTTTCCAACACACATAATACAACTCATAGAATCTCTATACCACGAACAACAGGCAACCATTAAAATAGGAGGTGAAATAGCTGAATGGTTGGAGATTCAAAAGGGGGTACGACAGGGATGTATTTTGTCACCATACTTATTCAACATATATGCGGAGAACATCATGAGGAATGTAAAAGACTATGCCAACTATGTGAATTTAGACCCTCTCACTATAGGCGGCAAATGCATACCAGAGCTTAGATACGCAGACGATACAGTATTATTATCCACTAGCAAAGAAAGTTTGGGAAACCTAATCATGACGACCAAGAAACATAGTGAAGACCAACATCTATATTTGAATACACAAAAAACAAAAATCATTTCAACTGACAAAGCAAAAGGCTCACCTAACATTCAAATAAACAATGAAGAACTCCAATGTAGAGAGCTACGAATATCTGGGCTCAATAATTAACAATAACGGTGACTGCTCCAAAGAGATTTCAAGAAGATTGGCAATAGCAATCAAGAAGTTAAACACAATGAAGAACATGAGGCAAAGCACCAGCAAAATACTAAAATTAAAAATATTGAGAGCATGCATTTTCCCAGTGGCTACTTATGGTTGCGAATCATGGACTATTACACAAAATTAAGAACGAAAATCCAGTCCTTCGAAACTAAATGCTGCAGAAAGATCTTACGAATACCATGGACAGAAAAAGAAAGAACACTGATGTCCTGAAAGAACTAAATGTTAAAGAGAATTGGCTGATAAACAACATACTATACAGAAAAATTACATACTTTGGTCACATCAAGCGTCACGATGGCCTGGAAAGAACAATAGTAGAGGGCAGGGTCCCAGGACGCAGAGGCAGACCAAGAAGAAGATGGCTACAAGATATTAAAGAAACCATGAACATGACCATCGACGAAGTGAGTGAACTGGCTAGAGACCGAGTGAATTTCAGATGTGCTGCAAAGAGAGCAACGTCCTATAAAGAATACGCACCTTGATGATGACCTGGGCAGATGATGCTCATCAACCTGGGCGGGCAGGTCATCTAAGGGTCGCTACCCTAAAAGAAAATAGCAACCTGCTGCCTTGCAGGTCGGCTGGGGACAGCCAAAGGCTAACGAAGAGCGAACCCAGCAAACGCTTTTTGAAATCGGACACGTCGCCGAAGGACACGCGCTAGAGCTCCAAATGATACTGAAGATGTGACGTAAAAACGGTCTTGGCTAAGGTTGTTTATATATCACAATAAGAATGAAAAAATGGCCTCAAAGAAGGAACGCGAGGGAGAGAGGGAAGCATTGCACGACAGGCACTGTTTTGGAACCGGCAGGAAAAGAGGAGAAGGCAAAGACCTGGAAATACCTAGAGAAGATAACTGGGGACATATTAAAAGGATACGTAAAACATGGAAATAATTGAAAGTGATGGCAAGAGAGAGGCCGAGCTGAAAGACGTTTTTTTTAAAAGACATGTGCTACGTTGGAAGTTGAAAGAAGAAGAAGAAGAAGAATATTCAATTAAATACCAAGGCTGTCCTTTTGTTAAGAAGACAACCAGCTCTTCTGTAGAGTTAGTTGGTTGTGCTCTTTGAAACGCTCATCTGTAGGGCTAGGCAATGGGTACCGTAAGAAACAAAAGTTTGTGATTCAAAACCTATGTTTGGTTATTTGTTTTTTCCCGGTAGCGCCGATTTATTGATCATATTCATTATGGATTCCGGATGTAACTGATGGTTTGAGCATGACCGCTGCAGAGGCAGGACATCTGGCCTATGAGAGAGAGAAATTCCGTATGACTGTTGGGGTGACAATGTTCTACCCCAGGACAAACTATATGAAGATGATGGCCAGCCTAGATATGAAGACAGAAGCGCAGGATGTAGGGAAGGGGGTGTCACAGAATAGTTGACCTGGTGACCTTCGGCCTAACAAACAATTACTCAATCCAAACACATTTCTTGTGATGTTGTGTAAGGTTATGGGTAGGAATGTAGAGCTCTCAAATGAACAATATACTTCGTTGTTACATGTATCGATTTATAGGACCATCAATATTGCACTTTAGTGAATAACCATGTGTGCCCCGATCTCTTTCTTACACATGAAGATGTTAGCGACAGTGCACGAACTCCATGGCAACGGCGCAGATATAACTCGGAAGATGGTGGACATTTTTAGGAATATATTTAAAAAAAAAATTTCCCTGACAGCGGATTTGCAGCCTACTCTTATCGAATTTCAACTACCAATAGCTCCTTTACGTGCTCAACTTGAACACTGGACCTACGTTTTATCGTACATCTTCGATAGGACTAGGAACTAGGTTTCACCTACACTGAGATCAAAGATCTCTGGAAAAATATTCCGATGGCTTCACGAATGAGGACCGTTGGAAGGAAAGATAAGCATATAATATGTATGCTACATTGATAGTGTCCCGGTACGTCTGATCACACGAGAGACTATAAAAATAATACTTACTTATTTTCTCCATCATTGCTCGGTTCGATTTGATGTCTATGAAGTTATTCATGTCGTTATCTCTACCATCATCTTCCTGGCTCATCTAAATGTGGGAGAAAAAAGGAAATAAATGCAAATTATGACATGCTAATAGTAACTGTCCGCTTTCCAGAGATCATTGATTTCAATATAGGTGACACCGATTTCCCTAGTCCTACCGAAAATGTACGATAAAACATAGGTACCCTTTACAAATTTAGCTCGTGAAAGAACTCTTGGCAGTTCAAAATCAAGAAAATCAGGCTGAAAAGTCACTGCTCTGGCAAAAATTCATTAGAAAGATTTTTATTTTTTAAATTCCTACAAAATATTTTCATTATCTTATAAATGACATCGGGGACTCTCGTCGGTACTACGGAGTTCGTGCACTGTCACTGAGATCTTGCTGTATAAGAAAGAGATCGGAGCACACATGATTACTCACCGAAATGCAATGAAGATGGTTCAATCAATCATTCTAGGCGAGTCTGTCTTTGGGCTAACTTAATGTCGCACTATTAACACTGGCAACGTGTTCGTGTCTGGCAGTTCTAAGTTTGTCTCATCTCCTGCAGTTGGATAGTGATTAGTATTCTCACGTGTCTGTAAAAAAAATCATCGATTCGATCAGCTTTTCTTATAGCATTGATGACATCTGACCTGTCCATTGTCCGTCCTTCATTGATCACTGCTGTGTCCGCCATCCGATATTCTCGCTCATTGCCATTCACGCCCACATGACTCAGTACGAAAATAAATGTTATATGGCATCGTTTGTGCTGTGTTTAGTAGATCGAGCCATTGACGTCGTATGCAGTCAGACTATATTTTCTTGAGCAATGTTCAATGAGGCACCTGATAAGCTCTGTTAACACACCTTTTGCTTTGTAACTACTGTATCGAAGTAACATTGCTCTTTGAGACGCACTGTCCTGGCAATCTGCTTGTGTGGTCGAACCATTTAATTTGTTGTTTCTTGATAAAGTTAAGTACTGATCAGTGCGTGCGTTGACTGTGCTCCAAGGGGACTAGGTTCAGGAACAAGGCAGCTTAGCAAGGATACTTTTACCGTTCACAGTTTACACAGTATAGGTCTTTCGAGAGAGCTTTACAATGTCCATAGTTTTGTCCAACATTATTGCTAAAAAAATGCATTATTTAGTTCTGACTTAAACTTATCCAGAATGACATCACACACACATTCAATGATGCCGTTTTGAATTAAGTTAGAGGTTCCTTTAACCCCCTCCCTCCCCCAATTTGAAGATGAAACTCCAATTTACTTTCGTATTCATAAAGTCAATGCATGAATTCAATGTAGTTTCCCCGGTTATTGAAATTTTCCTGTTTTTTTGTGACTTCTGAATGGCAATGGACAGCAAACTGATTTGGAAACACAGATAAACAAAGCTAGGAAAAGAGCAAGACAGAGAATGAGGATTATGAACAAACTAGCAGGCACCACCTTGGGTGCAGATAGTCCTTTTGAAAAGGTTGCACACTGGAAGAGTCCGACCAGTACTTGAGTATGGCAGATTAAAAGAAGTAACTTCGTGGCAAACTCCAAAGAACTTGCTCATAAAGACCCAACATTGACACTGGCTCAACCAAGACACATAAAACCAACCAGTACCTCCCTTCCCTGGGCATGCAGGCTCCCAGAGCTCCCAGAAGAAATAAGTGGCATTGGCAAGAAAGGAACACAGATAGACCTGGAGAGAAGGCTCATAACAGAAAAACACATAAACAAAAACTATACCCATTGGACTCCTGGACACATGCATACGCAAATGACTCGGCTACAGATGCCACCTACAATGGAGGAGGGAGAGCTGTTCTCCGACTAAAAAATGAAGTGGAACAAACCTTAGCTCTGGCCACTGACAAGTTCTCAACCAATTTCAGGTCTTATTTAGGAACCCTCAGTACAGTTGAAAAAATGACACTACAACATGTGAACCAAATACATGGAAAAATAGTGCTTTTGACTGACGCATTGTCCGCTATTTAGGCACTAAAATCTGAAAGGAACACAGAACTAAGTGATCTCAGATCAATCTTAGCCCAGTTATCCCATGAAATTGAGAGGGTAGTAATCCAGTGGATATCCTCACACTGCAAGATCAAGGGGTATGAAGATGCTGACAGACTGGCTAATGCTGGAGCAGGAATGCCCAAAGATGACAACCTGGTTAGCTATAAAGAAGCAAAAACCATCGCCAAAGGGCACGACAAAGAAAATTGGGATAAAAAAAAACCCACCCAAAACACAACAAGGACGATGGATATTACCAACTGTCCAGAAGGGACCAGACAATCATACTTTGCCTCCGTACGGATCACAACAGAATGAGACAACACCTGTACACTAAATTCGAAATGGGCACCAACGACCTGTGCCCATGTGACTTGGCGAGTATGACAACAGAACATATATTACAGAACTGCCCCCAGTATACAGACATAATAAGAAAGAATTGACTCATTTACACCAGAGTCCAATACAAACCGTATGGCGTGGATGATAATCTGAGGCAGACGGCTTTTTTTTATTAGAGAATCCGAAATCCCTAATCTAGTGAGAACGCAGAAGAACAAGAAGTTTAGCCAAAAAACAGCCCGCATCAATTAATCGCCTCAGTAGATCCCGGTTTGAATGTACTTATGTCTTATATTTTAAAACCTTTTTTGCACACTTAATTACAAATCTATTCCAGTTTCTTCGAAAGTTGTTAATGTAGTTATTGCAGATAGATGCGAGTCTTTTTGTGTCGTATCTTGGCGTTGTAAAAATTACTTGCAAAACACATAATCACAAAGTACTGTAGTTTTACAAATTACAAAAATAATGACAAAATACAGCAACGTTTCGACCAACAAGGCCTTTATCAAGCAAAAGAACAACAGGAGTGACGAATTTTAAAAAACATATGGACGACTACATACAAACGTTTCTAATGAAAATCTGGGAATAAAAACGAATAACGAAATAAATGTAACACAAAAACACACATAAAAACTAGAAATAGAACGGAAGAGAAACAATGAAAAATCAAGCAAATATATAACTTGAATACATGCAACATATGCCCATATAGATTACAAGGCATGAGAAGAGAAAGTACTAAGAAACATAGGAATGTAATACGTTGAGCCCACATGGTCACAAGGTAGCATACAACGAAATCAACCGATTCTCCAGAGCAAATCGACTGCGATCATCCTAGGAACATGATCGGATGGCTGTGACCTGGACATCGTGAGCTCCTAAATGGCCAGTATCATGGAACTGGGTGGCTACAGGGGTCACAGAGCATTGGCGTATGTCGCGCAAGTGTTGGACGAATCGGTCACTGAGCCTCTTGCCTGTCTCGCAGATATAAGTCTTGTTACACCGCTTACAGATAATGGCATAGATAAGATTATGGGACTCGCATGTGAAACCATCTTCAATAACAAACGTGGCTAAAGGAAAAGATACAGTACGCGTCTGTATCACATAAGCACACGTGTTGCAACGCCGACGGCCACACTGGACAGTGCCAAAATGAGTCTGGATATTGGACTTAAGGCGACTGTGTACCAACATATCCTTAAAACTTATGTCCCGTCTGTAAGCCACCAAAGGATAGTTGGGGAAGACTGAACGGATCTCAGGATCTGACTTAGGGATAGACAGATGACGGAATAAAACATTTTTACCAGTGAACTATGGGGGTGGGAATACATGTTTAACTATTGTGAATGCCTCTTTGTTATCCTTTATGGTTTCTCTCATCAACCAGTCCATGGCAAGGTTAAACAGGAATGGTGAAAAAATACATCCCTGTCTAACTCCTGTATTGACCTAGAAACACTCTGTCAGCTGACTATTGCATACTACTTGACACTGAAAGTCCGTATATAATGCTTTAATTACACTGACCACCTTTATTGGTATTCCATAATAACGGAGTATCTTCCAAAACGATGCCATGTGTAGGATATCAAAAGCTTTTCAAAGTCAACAAAAACCATGTAGATGGAACTATTCCATTCATTGCTTTGTTCAACGATCTGTCTCAGTGTAAAATGTGGTCTTTGCGTGATCTTCCTTTCCTGAAACCTGCTTGTTCTATCCTAATTTTATTGTCCAGCCAGTGCTACTTTCATTCTTTGAAGAATTACTCTACTAAATATTTTACTTGTTAATGATAACAGGGTTATTCCTCTCCAGTTGTTGCAATTTCCTAAGTAGCTTTTCTTTAGTAACTTGATAATAGAGCCTATTCTCCATTCTTCTGGAATTATTTATTTATCCCAAATATCATTTGGAATTTTGCACAGGAACCTTGGTGTTTCCACTTCTTCCACCATAAGCATTACTTCACATACTCAATCTTTGCCCGGTGCTTTATTCTTCTTCTGTGCTCTATTGGCCTCTTTAACCTCTGCTTCCGAGATAGATTGGGTACCTATGTCCAAATCCTCCCCTGCCTCCACAATGTTAGAAAGTGTGGTTCGACTTGGGCGGTTTTATAACTGTTGAGAATGCTCTTTCCATCTTTCGATTTTCTCCCTTTCCCGAGATCATTTCTCCATTTCCTGCCTTCAGCGGAAGATCTTGGTTTGATACCATGTTTTCTCTCAACTTTTTGGTAATGGTATACAGAGATTTAATATCGTGTTTACTGGCTGCCTCTTCCGCCTCGGCTACAAGCTTTTCAACATACAACCGTGTATCTGCTTTTGCTACTGATTTAACTTCTCTGTTCTTCTACGAATATTCTGTTGCAATTTTCTCCTTTAGTCTGGGTGATTTCGTACTTAGTAACCTTTTCTTTATCTTTTCTTTGCTCTAATTTATCCCATGTTGTTGTTGAGATCCATTCTTTCTTTTTCAATTTTCTATATCCTAATATGTTCTCTCCAGCTAACTTGATCGTTTCATTGAACTTGTATATTGTCATTTCAGTCTCCTCCTGTAATAAGCTAAAATTGTTTTGTTTTTTTAAAGCCAGCCTGAACTTTTATTTTGTTTCTGGATTTTGCAGTTTTGTGATGTCAAATCGTTGTCTTTGTTCCCCTGTTTTTGCCTTCCTCAATTTTAGTGCAAGTTTCCCTATTACTAAATTGTGGTCACTACCAACGTCTGCCAGCCTTCTCACCCTCACATCTTCGCAGCGAGTGTCTCCACTTTCCGTTGATTAAAATGTGGTCCATTTGATTTTCTGTATGACAGTCTGGAGATCTACATGTTGTCTTATGTATTCTTTTGTGTGGGAAACGTGTTCCACCAATAACACATCATTTGTCTCACTAAATTCGCAGTCTTTCTCCATTGTTTGACTTTATGGCTTTTCCGTGTTTCCCCATTACTCTTTCTCTGCCTTTGTTGTCATTGCCAACTTGTGCGTTAAAGTCCCCTATAATCATCAATACATCGTGTTTGGGGATTTTTGCTATTATTGCTTGCAGACTCTCGTAAAATTTATCTTTGATTTCGACTTCTGTATCTTCTGTTGGAGTATAACACACTATAACCGACATTTTTGCTAATTTTGAGTTAAATCTAGTATATAAAAGACGTTCGTTTATTGGTTCCCATTTTAATAAACTATTACTGTGTTCTTTTTTAATTATAAGTGCAACTTCCTCTTTGTGCTGCCCATCTGTTCTACTTGACCAAACTATTACCTCTCCCGTCTCCAATTTCCTTTTCCTCGTTTCTGTCCTTCTTGCATCAGTGATGCATAAAATATTAATTTGATATTGTTTCATTTGTTTCAAAACTTGAGCTAATTTTCCGGTCTGATATAGCGTTCTTACATTCCAACATCCAATAAACGATTCAACAAAGACAAGCATATGCAGTATTACATAAGTAGTGAAAAATTAAGGATAAAATATGAAAATAAAACAACACTCGTCGTTTCGGTACTAGACCTTTATCAAGAACAAATATGAAAACAATACTTAATAAACTAAAACATAATACTCTCTAATGATGTCAAGCAAAAGATACTGGCATACAAACATGTACCTCAGTTTTGTAGATTTTCGCACATTGCAATATCCAATAACAAAAGGGGATTTGGGTATAAGAAGGTTAATTGTCTGGGTGGAGACTACCTTAGGGTTTGGTCTCCCCTTTCATGAAATCAGTTGCCTGGATGACCTCGCTCCCTTCACCCGTTCTAACAATGGTATCTCTTCTGTTTCCGTAACATTATTTTTTCTTAAAGGAATGGGTTGTTAGCCCGTTGCCCAACCCCCAACCTGAAGGACCAGGAGGTCATCCTTCGTCTGCCATCTATCCTTCAACCTTTCTGACATGGGGTCCCTACTAGGAGCAGAGCTCCTGTTAGCATAGCTTTCCGGATCATGGAGGTACGCAAGCTCCCCAACACTATAAGATATAGAGGTATAACCGTAACCTCTATATGGTCTTTGTCGATCTGACAAAGGCTTTCGACACGGTTAACAGGGAGGGTCTATGGAAGATCATGGAAAATTTGGATGCCCAGTGAAATTCATCAAGATCGTCCAACAGTTTCACGAGGGCATGATGGCACGTGTACTTGACGAAGGGGAGCTGTCGGAAGCCTTCCATGTCACCAACGGCGTCAAACAGGGCTGTGTACTGGCCCCAACACTCTTCAGCATGATGTTTGCTGCCATGCTCACGGATGTCTTTTGGGAAGGCGACGAACATGGGGTAAAGATTAGATACAGGACAGACGGTAACCTATTCAATCTTCGGAGGTTAAAATCCTACACCAAGGTAAAAGAATCAACTATCTCCAATCTGTTGTTTGCTGATGACTGTGCACTCGCTACCAACTCTGTGGAAGAAATGCAGACTTACATGGACAAGTTCTCAATGGCCTGTGATAGGTTTGGCCTCACCATTAACACCAAAAACAGAGGTCATGTTCCAGCCCGCCCCTAGAGAACAGTATTACGATCCAGTCATCAACATTAAACACCAGCGTCTCCAGTCAACGGACAACTTTGCCTATCTTGGCAGCCTCCTATCCAGATCGGCAAACATAGATTCTGAGGTCCACAATAGGATATCCAAAGCCAGTGCTGCGTTCGGAAGGTTGCGTGTCACTGTGTGGGAACGAAAGGGGATAAGCATAGTCACAAAGCTGAAAGTTTACCAGGCCATAGTGCTAACCACGCTGCTGTACGCAAGCGAGACATGGACAGTGTATATCAGACACGCAAGAAAATTAAACCATTTCCACACAAGCTGTCTACGCAGAATACTAAAAATAAACTGGCAGGACAAAATTCCAGACAGCGAAGTCCTCACAAGAGCAAAGATCCCAAGCGTCAACACCCTGTTGCAGAAGGCCCAACTGAGATGGGTCGGTCACGTTGCTCGGATGCCTGATAAACGCATCCCAAAACAGTTGATGTATGGCGAGCTTGAAGGGGGCAGACGTTCAGCTGGTGGACAGAAAAACGCTTTAAAGACACTCTTAAAGTGTCTCTGAAATGCTTCGATATAGACAATACGTGCTGGGAATCCTTGCGCAAGATCGCCAAATGTGGCGCTGTAACAACAAAGAGGAACCCGAATATCTGAGAATCATCGTATTGTTGAGTGACAGAGAAAACGAGCAGCGCGAAAATACAGAGCACACAACACGCACATGTCTAACCTTGATCATGTATGCCCCACCTGTGGTCGGGGATTCTGTTCTAGGATTAGACTCACAGTCACCTCCGCACACACCAGAGAGGTGCAACAGTACACGTCTGAGATTGTTGTCATCATCGCTTGCGATGGACGGCTATTATAAAGTAATGAATAATGCAGTAATGATGGTCTTATCAATAAATCTCTAACAAATCAATGTCATTTCGGTTTTTCACAAAAATAAAAATTGTAACAATCGTAACTTTAAAAGTTCTTACCTTGTCGGGTGTATTTAATTTGCTTGTTATGAAGATACAATTCTAGTGTTGTTAAAATGAAGTTTACAAATTGATATGTTCCTCTTGTGATTAGCGCACTGATCTTACCAGGGCTGCTAACTCAAAATTGAAAAAATCGGCCAAAAAAGGGCCTGAAAAGCCAAAAATAAGCCAGTAAAAAAACCAGTGTTAATTCATACTCACATCATAAGAAGAACTCCAAATCAAGGTCATCACTATCCTCACCACTGAAACCAGCACCATATACTTTATTAGTAGATAAGTTCTTTACCATATTAGGACAGGCAGTAAAATCCTTATAGCATTTGTTAGATAAGAGCAGTTCTGTTCTTATTCTCGCTATGGCCTCAAGAAGCTGCAGCTGCGTTCTATTTCTAGCTTTTGTTTTGACTGATGATACAAGAGAGAACACCCTCTCAATAATAGCATTACTACCTGGAGTTATTAAACAAGTCAGAGCAAAGGTGGCAAGCTCTTTAAATGACTCGTGTTGAAGAACACAATCCAAAACGTTTCACTGTCGGTTAAAAATCCATCTTTCTTAAATGGACTTCTTCTTTCCAATCAACACAAATTATTTTTCTGTATTGTTTTTCTATTTCACTGATGTTTTCTCCCGCAATATGCATTACTGGTAGTTCTGGAAATAAAAGCCTTGATGCTTGGTTCAAAATTATCATTGGGCTCAGTTTTGACAAAGCGCTAGGAGTCTTTTCAACTTGAAGTTTACTCTGTCCTGTTGATGAAGTCCTCTGTTGGTGCTTTCCGATTTTTCATGATCAGCGAGGCCACTAGCTTTAGTCAGGACTGCACAGTGTCATAACTTACAATAATCGTTTTGTGATACATCAGAAGATCAGTTGACTTATACAAAAGTCTTTTCCAATTGCTATTGTGTTTATGACTACTGTCATGTGATTGTTTCCCTTTTTTAACGCTATAGTTAAAGATAGTTGCCCGTCTGCCCAGCGTGTTCGTAGCACGTTGGACTACGGGTGACTACCCCTCTGTGTGTGCGGGTTCAATTCCGCGGGATGGCAGAAAAAGCCACATATTCCCAGATTTACGGTGTTCGTGGCACTGAACCGAAGGGTTACGATGTCCATGGCACCGAGCCGAAGAGCTGAAAAGCTCAAGTGCTTCTGGATCGGAAAAAAAAAAAAAAGATTCCTAGTGAAGTTACATAAATTCTACACTAAAAAACAGATAACAGGACTGCAGCGCATAGCTCCGAGACAGAAAAAGAGCAAATGAAGGGATTTAACTTTCCATAATCTTTCACAATCTCTAGTACTAAGCATATTTTTTAACAATACCAACTAAAACTAATAACTGGAGAAATGCAACAATAGTTCCCACCTGGAAGAAGAAAGGTAACAAGAGGGACTGCACAAAGTACAGAGGAATAGCGCTACTGAGCCACACTGGAAAAATATTTTGCAAAATACTTGAAAAAAGACTCCGTCACATCATCGAGCTTACTGACTTGCAAATGGGATTCAGGAAGAACAAAAGCTGTACAGACGCGATATTCGCGCCCAGGCAGTTAGTAGAAAGGACTGTCGAATCCGACAAACACCTACACGTTGCATTTGTAGACCAGGAAAAAGCATTCAACCGCGTAGATAGGCACAAGTTGTGGAAAATACTAACAACCTATGAGGTTAATGACCACCTAACCAACCTTTGCAAGAGCCTTTATACAAACAGCCAGTATACGATTAGAACAAACACAGGACTATCATACAATTTTCACGTAGGGTCAGGAGTAAGACAAGGTTGCGAACTATCCCCGATGTTGTTCAACACATATGTCGACCAAATCTGTAAAATAGCTAACACTAAGCGAAGGAAACAACGTCGGAGAACTCTTAAACGAATTTCTTTTTGCAGATGATCAGGCAACCATATCAACAACAGAAGAACGGCTACAACAACACATTAACAGACTCCAGTTAGCATGTAACGAATACAACATGAGAATAAACATCGACAAAACAAAAGTAATGACATTCGCTAGTGAGGAAAGCGCTACCAATATCTGCATGGACAATCGGCCATTAAAACAAGTAAAAGACTCCATATACACGGGGAGCATTTTTCAGCAAATGGAAGAATAACTAATGAAATTCAACACAGATGCAACAAAGCAAATCAAGTGATAGGAGAAAGGGCGCCAATTTTAAAATGCAAACATGTCACCATGAACACAAGAAGAGACCGGTTGAGAAATGAAGACATCAGGAAAAAGTGGGTACAACATCAGTACTAGACTTCATCAAGAAACAACAAATTAAATGGTTCGCAGTAGATTACCAACAGACTGTTCATAGCAAAGAGCAATGCTGCTCTGATACAATGGGTACAAAGCAAAAAGCCTAAAGCGCAAAAGATGGACCTCAGAGACACTATCTACGAAGCGCACACAGTGACCCGTTTTAGAAATCTCTTCTTGACCTGACGGTGTGAGGCAAACAGGATTGAGAAAAAAAGAAAGAAAGACTCAATTTGCTCTTAAGAATTATACACATTTTAGAAAAAAAAATATGTATAGGAAAAAAGATCTAAAATCGGCCAAAAGGCCAAACACTTTTTTTTCCATCAAACCACTTTCAAAAAAGCCAAATTTTTTTTTATCTGGCTTTAAAAATGCCAAATTGGCAACCTTGATATCGCGCCTAATACTTGATCCCATTTTCGTCCCTTAAATGTGTAGTTCAGGAATTCTAACATTGTAAATATACATGCCCCCAAGCCTCGTATTCCTTGTTAACTCGTTCCACATCTAAGTTTTACCAGAGCCAACTATAAAATCTTAAGTTATATAAACTTATCTAGAGTTGACTGTGGTTTTACTGAGTTTTTACCGCAGTTGTTTTCAGAGCGTCCACATACATTTTTTTCGGGAAGGGAGAGCCCCATGAAGCCATTACCTTGGGGTTGGGGGCGCTTGCGTACCTCAATGAATCAGAGTGCTATGCTGACAGGGTTACCCAAGACAGACAAGTCAGAGGAAAAATGTCAGACTAAATTTGGCCTCTTGGTCTGCCAGGTTGGAGATTGTAATGAAATGAAAATCGTGGCATATCCCAAAGGACGTAGCTAGCTATCAACCACAGTAAACAAGTCGTTGATTTTCTAGGCACCACTTATACGTTCAGTAATTTGCTTTCTGAACGGTGAGGTCTATTTTTACCTTTTTGTAAAAATCCCACGGAAACGAATTTGCTTTCAAACTTGCCTACCGTGGGGTTTGAACCAGGTACGCTTGGGTCTGTGATCGAGCTCACAACCGCTTGAGCTACAGACACCCATCCATTAAAAAAAGGACGCATTTACAGAAAGCAAAAACAACTTGTACAAAACCTGGTAAAGTGGCGAACTATTGTTGAGGCAGTTTACTCTACGAGGAGCGGAGAGGAATAAGTCATGGAGGGGGAGGGGATGGAGTCAAAATGAATATTAAAAATTGTGTCGATAGTTTACTACGTGGAAATGTAGAAGATCAGATTTAGATTGGGAGCTTGGTGTTTAGAAATAGCAACTTCTTATGAATGTCTCAACCAACACTAGTTAGCAATACACTAGTTCGTATACTGAGCCCCGTTGGGTTTGCCGGAGTGCTGTGACGATATCCACTCACACCGCAGTCTGCCATTCTGGATATTCCGAAGCATTGACTTTGAGTCGGAAACAACAGCGGCCACAGTAAACGGAGTCTTAGAGAGCCAATAAGGACAGCAATAGCTGCCTTAACCTCCGTTCTCATACTGGAAGTAGTTGTCCTGTATGCTCCATTTTTCTCTGCCTACCATGTTTCTTCTTAGCAACCCTACCATGCGTGCTAGCCAAGAAACCACAGCCTGACTTCTCACCACAATGCGCAAACCCATCGGTATAAACAACATTATCATCTCTTGCATTATCTTCTATCAGCTGCTTAATTGCGAGATCAGCCGTCATGTTGCCTTAACCTCTTCCTTCTTTTCCAAGAGTAATGATAACACTGCAAAGTTCCTTAGCAAGAGAAGCAGTCTAATTCTGGCTACTGTCTGGGAGATGGGGGGTGCTAGACAATCCACAGACACCCCGGTTTTTCAGTGCCATGTCTACAGACATTGACCCGAATCGCAAGAAACTAAGCGACTCTGGGTAGTTACGCATTCTTCCTCGGCCTTATACAGTTTGAGATGCGCTGGTAATAATTATCAAGGATTTATACCTGTAATTGTGTCACTACCAACTGTAGTTTTGTAAAACTGTAATACTTCGTGTTTACCTAGTATAAACGGGTATTTTCCCCTGAAACATCGGCTGGGGCTCTGTTAGGGTTGTTTGGGGACAGATAAAATTGTAGGACCCAAATTTCACCGGAGATTCCCACTCACTGAAACGTTGACACTCTTTCAAAATTATTATAATTACATCATCTTCTTCTGCTTTGCGTTCGATTTCGTACGCTCGTCTAAACCATGAGATGGGTTGCCTCTATGAAGCTACATATCAGTTGGAGTTCTTCGAGAGTTCCCTATAGCTTGCTCTGTAAGCTTTGTTCATGAGGCCATATTTCGTTTCGTTGGTGTATGTATGATGGACATGACTGCAGGATGTGCTCTGAAGTCTGTATTTCTGTCTGGCATGCAGGCTGTGCAGTCTGAGCAGGTTTTATTCTGTGCATGTGGTGGTTGAGTCTGAAATGACCTGTTCTTAGGCGAAAGATTGTTGTGTGCTGTTTTCTGTTTAGTCTGCTGATGGGATCTTGTGGGTGTTTGTCTGTTCATGGGTTATCTTGAACACCTATTATGGACTGCATATGATGGCCCTCATTCGTCCGGTTATCACAGATACATCAATGACTGTATTGGCATTACTGACATACCTGAAGCTGATTTGTCCCGCTTCATAAATTTCATTAAAAGGTTTTCAACCCTGCTATTCGATTTACCTCTTACATCTCCACTTCTTGTTTCACCTTTCTTGACATCCCTATCACCATAAAACACAAATGTGAAGTCAGTGCTGTTCTATGGATCGGAAACATGGAAGACAACAAAAGTAACCATCAGAAAACTGCAGACCTTCATAAATGGATGTTTACGTAGACTAGAGGGACTGAAATGGTATGATAAGATTACAAACGAGGAACTCAGAGAAAGAACTGAACAGATACCAGTGGAGAAAGCTAAGGAAGAGACGCTGGCGATGGATATGACATACA
Source organism: Arion vulgaris (assembly GCA_020796225.1). NCBI lineage: Eukaryota > Metazoa > Mollusca > Gastropoda > Stylommatophora > Arionidae > Arion > Arion vulgaris. The sequence continues at coordinate 33,147,513 of CM036758.1, read as the reverse complement.
TTGAGAAGATCGACCGGAAACATTGCAAGACATGCACTGTTTTGGAACCCGTAGGGAAAGAGGAAGATGGAAAGGCCTAGACAGACCTGTAGAAGAGAGATGGAGGCTGATATTAAAAGATAGGTAAAACATTGAAAGAATTGGAAGGGATGGCAAGAGAGAGGAAGAGCTGGAAGAAGTTTGTTTAAGGCATGTGCTCCGTTGGGAGTTGATAGGTGAAGAAGAAGACTTTGACATTGGATTCTGGCTCTGTCCGTTCCCGGGACACCCGTATGCATATTAGACGAGTAAGAGACTCTTGTCGCTTCGGTTGAACGTTGGTCGAGTTCCAACCCCTACATGTGTGATTGATTGAATGATAGGACCACCATCATTGCATATTTTTAACCATATTTTTTGTTATATTATATCGACACCTTATATTATAACTGTAACAAATATGTCATGAACATAAACATAGCCAAAACTGAGGTAATGAATATAGGAAGGAAACATAATACACTAAACATCTACATCAATGGCAGTACAATAGAGCAAGTACAGGAATTCAAGTACCTAGGAAGTATATTTACAGAGAATGGAAGACTCGACAGAGAGATAGAAACTAGAGTCCAGAAAGCAAATGCAATAACCTACCAACTAGCGCCACTACTTAGACATCCAAACATCTCACTGACAGCTAAACAACAGTTGATCAACAGCATCTTCATACCCACTATGTTACCAATGTCAAACATGGACAATGAATAAGATACATGCACAGAAAATAGCAACATGAGAAATGAGATGTCTCCGCAAAGTCACGAACAACACAAGAATCGACAGAGTAACGAATACCAGCATCAGAGAAAAGGTTGGAATAAGACCGTGCTTGAATTATATAGCGAAACAGAGAATGAAGTGGTTTGGCCACTTAGTAAGAATGCGAACAGACCAAACTGCATATGAAGCTTTCCACAACAGAATATCAGGAAGGAAAGAGAGAGAGGAAGACCGAGGAAAAGGTGGATGGATAACGTAGTTGAATCCTGCCAGAGTACTAAGAAAACCATCACACAAGTCACCAGAGAAGTACAAGACAAATACATAAAACTACGACACTGGGTTAACAACTCGGTAGCAGTGTGCTGACAAAAGCAGAGAAGCGCAAGACAAATACATAAAAACACGACACTGGGTTAACAACCCGGTAACAGTGTGCTGACAAAAGCAGAGAAACGCAAGACAAATACATAAAACACGACACTGGGTTAACAACCCGGTAACAGTGTGTTGACAAAAGAAGAAGATATTTTTTGTAGGAATTTATTTAATTTTTAATCTTTTCTAATGAATTTTGCCATGGCAAAGCCTGCTCTCGATTTTGAAAGGCCAATGGTTCTTTGAAGTGCTCAAATTGAACACGGGACATATCTTTGATCGTCCGTCTCCGATAGGAGTAGGAACTCGATCTCACCTACACTGAGATCAGAGATTTCTAGAAAATATCCAGATCTCTCCACGTGGAAGCGAACCTGGTACCTTTGGCACGAGAGACGAGCACCTAGCCTCTACGCCACAGAGACGCCTTCAGGTGTGTTGCTTGAATACGATGTAGTGCCATGTCTCCACTTTTGCAGACACATCCATTCTGATCATTCTCTTTCGCACTTCATCCTTTGGTAATACCAATGAGCGGATGAAAGGGGAAGGGGGGTGTTTATAGATTTATACATCTGGCCGTAGGGTTTCCTACCTCTGGACATTGGATTACCTGCCCTTGGTCGAGGTTTATACAATCTATATTGGTCAAGTAGGATACATGTCTTTCGAGTTTGTACAGGTCTAATTACTTCCCCTTCACCTGTATCACATATCAGAATACAGTAATTGCCTCCTCGCTTTTCATTTCTACCCATCATACAATTGTTCTTGTGTTGTTGAATTGACAGAGTAACGAATACCAGCATGAGAGAAAAAGTTGGAACAAGACCGTGTTTGAATTATATAGCGAAACAAAGAATGAAGTGGTTTGGCCACTTAGTAAGAATGCGAACAGACCAAACTGCCTATGAAGCTTTTCACAACAAAATATCAGGAAGGAAAGAGAGAGGAAGACCGAGGAAAATGTGGATAGATAACGTAGTTGAATTCTGCCAGGGGACTAAGAAAATCATTACACAATTCACCAGAGAAGCGCAAGACAAATACATAAAACCATGACATTGGGTTAACAACCCGGTCAGAGTGTGCTGACAAAAGAAGAAGATACAATTGTTCAATAGCCTACCCATATCAGAAGCTGATCAGACACCTAACTTCCGCTCTTATTGTGCCCACATCGGGCCATGGAGCAGCAGGTAAGTATTGATTCGTTGTATTCATCTCTAGAACAAATGCTTCTGTTCTGCAACAGCTTGATATTAAACAGAGTTGGCTATTACAAAACATAAAAACAAGGAAAATTAAATATGTCGGACACATCAAACGCCATGAATACCTAGAGAAATTAATTTTGGAAGGAACAGTGCCTGAAAGAAGAACGAGGGGAAGACCTAGAAGACGATGGGTGCAGGATGTCATTGACGATCTGAGAATGACTGCTGCTGACGCCGACCAACTTGTACAGAACAGTTTTTCAGGACTACTGCCATGGGAGCTAAGTTCCGGAAGGGACAAGCTACTTGATGATGATGATGATCCATCTCTAGTCATTCATCCTACTTAGGTCTATGATTTAGTTTTTTTTACTATTCCTTGTATGTGTATTCTTGAAAAAGACTTATAGTCGAAACGAACGTCGGATTTTTGTTAGCTTTATAATTTAATTATTCATTTTGCTGGCTTATGTGTTGCAATACATACGAGTCTTTGTCCTAAATTACCAATTTATTAAGTATCACCGCAGCCTCCCCACGGTTCTCTAGAGTTCAGATCTCTCTCTCTCTCTCTCTCTGACACGATCACCGCCCAGACCGATGTACCAGATCTCCCCATAAATTCTATACATGTGTAAATCTGATTCATGCAGCCTTTTAGCATTGGTGTGTTTTACGTCACATCTTCAGCACCCTTTGGAGCTCTGGTGCTTATCCTTCGGCGATGTATCCGGTTTAAGCCAGCGTTTACTCGGTTCGCTCTCCGTTCTGTAGCCATCTAGTGTTTTTTAGGTAGCTAGCCCCACTCCCAATCTCCTTAGTCGCCTCTTACGACATGTGTGGCAGGTAACAGTGGTTCTATTCTTTACACCCCAATGTGGGCCCCGGTAACCACTCGAGCGCAGTTCTGATCTGATACGTCTCGAGCACCTCAGATTTGTAGGTTTCCGTTCATCGCATTGAAATAGCATCGCATCGAAAGACGAGCTGTGTTATCTTCACGGTTTCAGCGTACATTTCACTACTGCTACAGTTTTCAACATAGTCACATCACTTTCTTTGCGAAGTCACTTGATTTTTATGGGGATTTGGGGTTGGGGGTGGGGGCGCACATTTCTCTAGTTTGCAGTACTAATCACAGCACTTTGAATCATCTATGGGCATCCCTTTGTACGTACTAATCACAGCACTTTGAATCATCTATGGACATCCCTTTGTCAGTACTAATCACAGCACTTTGAATCATCTATGGGTATCCATTTGTCAGTACTAATCACAGCACTTTGAATCATCTATGGGCATCCCTTTGTACGTACTAATCACAGCACTTTGAATCATCTATGGACATCCCTTTGTACGTACTAATCACAGCACTTTGAATCATCTATGGACATCCCTTTGTCAGTACTAATCACAGCACTTTGAATCATCTATGGGTATCCATTTGTCAGTACTAATCACAGCACTTTGAATCATCTATGGGCATCCCTTTGTACGTACTAATCACAGCACTTTGAATCATCTATGGACATCCCTTTGTCAGTACTAATCACAGCACTTTGAATCATCTATGGGTATCCATTTGTCAGTACTAATCACAGCACTTTGAATCATCTATGGGTATCCATTTGTCAGTGAAAAATCTTTTCAATTTGTCTTGGCTTGTAAAATTTCGGACAAATCTACGAATTTTGAAAATTATTTGCGGGCGCTCAGATTTACTCGCGCCACTGTGGTGCCGGGGACCGCAAGGAAAGCAAAGAATAGTACTACTGCAACCTACAAGGCATGTCGTAAGAGGCGACTGATGTAGGACCTAGGAAGCTACCCTAGTAAATAAAAAGCAGAGCAGAAATCGAATCTGCTGGCCTACTTGTAGGCGCATAAATGGCACAACATACAATCACTCTTAGGCTCAGATCACATAGTGGTTAACAAGTGGTCGATATAGAGCGTTCGAAGAAGAAGATTTACTCGTGAAATGAGGACGTGTCCGCAAAATTGATTGATGCTCGTCCATCACGGGTGATGATGACCACACAAATTTTCATCCAAGGGAATGTAGTTGCGCTATGTTTGTCTGTGTGTGTGTAGATGACTAGTGAGCCCGATACGGGCTTGAAATGTTCGTGTACAGTGTGGGCAAGTTTTACTGCCTTTCTGTTTTGACGTCTTTGCTCCATCTGTGCTGTTCTATCTGCCTCGCAGGCCGAGGAACCGTGTCTAAGAAGTGTGCGCCAGGCTGATCTGTCTTGAGCAGCATTCTCCCAGTTGTTGACATCTATGTCAAAAGATTTCATCGAGTTCTTGAGTGTATCTTTGAATCGCTTTTTCTGGCCCCCCTGTGAGCGCTTACCAATTGGCAGCTCACCATAAAAGAGTCGTTTGGGTATTCTGCAATCTGGCATTCGAGCCACATGTCCTGCCCATCTTGTCTGGGACTGCATGAAGATTGTATAGATGCTGGGGAGAGCAGCTATTTTTAGGACCTCTGTATCTGGGATCATATCCTGCCATTTGATGTTCATTATTTTCCTAATACGTCCGCAAAATTACGGACGTATGGCAACCCTCTATAAACATTCTCTATACATTCTTCGTGTCCCGTTTGACACATAAGACTTTAACAAAAGATTTCCATTGTTGCTGTTCTGCTGCCTTTCCACTAATTGTTTTCCATGTCAGACCCCAAATATTTCAACTCTTTTTTCACCATTCTTTTCGACGTTTAAGGGAAGGGGTGGTGGATGGTAAATGTGACGTAGAGGTAATCTGCACGCCTCTGGTTCCAAAGGAACTTGGTTCGTTTCCCGCGTGGAGCGATCGGGATATTTTCCCACAGATCCCTGATCTCAGTGTAGGTAATATTGAGTTCCTAGTCCTTTCGGAGACGGACGATAAAACGTAGGTCCCATGTTCAAGTTGAGCATGTAGGAAGAACACATGACAGTTGTAAATCTAGATAAGAGTATGATATAAAGTCGTTGCCCGAGACAATTTCACACACAAAAATATAATAACATAAAATTTGTACATCACAATCGTCAAAATTACATCGGGGACCCTCGCCGGTGTTACGGAGTTAGTGCACTGTCGATGAGATCTTCCTGTGTAGGAAAGAGATAGGAGCACACATGGTTATGCTGAAGTGCAATGATGATGGTCCTATTAATCAATCAATCTATCTTCATTTTTCCATTAGGCGTCCAAGTTTTTAAAAATTTATTTGATCTCTCTTCTTCAGGAAACCAGTTGCCCCATTGACCTCACTACCTCCACCCAATGCAACAAAGATTCATTTAATCTCTCTTCTTCAGGAAACCAGTTGCCCAATTGACCTCATTACCTTCACCCGATGCAACAACGATTTATCTTGCTACTGTTTCCGTAACACAATATTTTTGTTTACAAGGAAGGGTTGTTAGCTCCTTGCCCAACCTGGAGAACCAGAAGGTCACACTGTGTCTGCCTTATATCCTCCAAACTGCCTGACATGTATCCATCGTCTTCTTATTTTGTCGTCATACTGTTACCGGTTTGTTGTCCAGTGTCGTAGTTTTCTGTTTTTGTCTTGCACTGCTCAAGTGAATTGGGTGATAGCTATTTTTGCTTTTTTTGACAGGATTCTGCTATATCATCCATCCATCTTTTTCAATGTCCCCGTCTCGCCTTCTTTCATGGTGTTGTGTTGTAGAAGACTTCGTATACAGTGGAGTTTGGTTGCATTCTTATTAAGAGGCAGAACCACTTCAATCTTTGTTTCTCTATGTTATTCAAGCAAGGTTCTGTCTTAACTTTCTCTCTCATGTTTGTCCATACCAGTTGCAAAACTCCAGCGCAGTTAGTATTTTCTTCGAAAACCCAGTTTTAAGATGGCGACGAGCGGCCACGTCTAAACCGTGGTAGCAGTGAACTTGGACTATCCTGTCTTATTCCGTTTTTTTTGTGCGGGATCATATTTTCACATTCTGCACGGGGGAAAGTTATGCTCATCGTGGAAATATTGTTTTTGAATGATGATAATGATATAGTGGGATGGGATGGCGTTTGATGTTTCGCCGCTGACTGTTGCCGACATGATGTGTTCGTTTTAGCTTGAGGTTAGGGATAAGGTTAGGGATGAGCCCTAGGGATGAGCCCTAGGGATGAGGCTAAGGTTAGGGATGAGCCCTAGGGATGAGGCTAAGGTTAGGATGAGCCTCTCTTCCTCTGAACATGTGTTGGAAGTCAGCGATACAGTATCAGAAGGCGCACCAGAAACCATAGTAGAAGATCTCACGCTTATATATGATGATTATGAAAATGGAAATAAAAATTGTGGCATATCATTTATCAGACGTAGCCATCAACCACAGTAAACTAGTCGTTGATTTTTCTAGGCTCCACTTACACGTTCAGTAGTTTGCCATTGCTTTCTGAACGGTGAGGTCTATTTTACCTTTTGTAAAATCCCACGGAAACGAATTTGCTTCCAAACTTGCGCACCGTGGGGTTTGAACCAGGTACGTTTGGGTTCGTGATCGAGCTCACTACCGCTTGAGCTACGGACGATCACATGATGATTATACGGTCCGATAAAACTTCTGCTGTTAATCGACCTGCCGAGCCTCACGTAGTTAAGTCATTACATTCTTCTTCTTCTTTGCGTTCGTTCTTTACGATCAATTTTAATCACTCTGTGATATGTTTGATCTTTGCCAAGAACGTGTATACGTTGCACATTGGTTTGGTTGGCCCCTAAACGCTTAGACTTCTACACGTTTAGGACATGTGCATCCGATTTCAGCCAAACCTCCTTATTCGTCTCTTACGACATGCATGGCAGGTAACAGTGGTTCTTTTCTTTACACCCCAAATTTGGACCCCTGTAACCACTTGGGCGTGTCACTACATTCAAAACTACACTGTATTAGGTATGAACTCCGGACAACAGTTAACTTCATCATAACAACAGGAACGACCTCACATAGTCAGAAAGGACGCGATGTGTTGACATACTCGTTGGCGCAGATCATAAAGCCCAAATATACGGCGAGAAATGATCATTAAAAAGTTCAGTGAACACACGAAGGAAGGGAAAATGTAAGGAATTGACTGTCAGCGAGGCAGACTCAAACATTTCCCATAGGCGGAAATTTTCGAATGCGCATGCACTACACGTGTAGAGGTCTACGAACGGAGGTGCAATGTATAGTCGTTCTTGGCTAATGCCAAACATATAACAAAGAGTGATTAAACTGGTCGTAAATAACGAACGAGCGCAAACAAACATCATAAGAACACATCTGAAGTATAATCATTCAAACAGCGATTACAAGGAGAAGAAGCATATCTTTTCCCGTTATGTAAGCTTCCCATCACTACAATGTGGTGTCCTTGAGAAGCGCCCGAAGCGATTACTCATATTTTCAGTTATTAGTTATATGACGACTATTGGCGACTATCATCATGTATGCCTCACCTGTGGTAGGGAATTGTGTTCTAGGATTGGACTCTACAGTCACCTCGGCACACACAAGAGAGGTGCAGCAGCACACTTCAGGGGCTGTTGGCATCATCACTTGCGATGGACGGCTATTATTATTATTATTATCATCATAGCACTTCGGAAATTTCCAGATTTGCTCCGATCTCCGCCTCAACAAATGCAACACAGTCCAGCGACTAAACACGCCAGTTCGATGTTCATTAATCAATCTTGTTTAACCACTAATCATATTTGGTATGTGGTTAATTTCTCTCAATCTGGTCAGCGACTGGGATTCATCATCATCAGGTGCCGTCTCCACATCGAAGGTTGGCTGCAATGAATCTCCAGCATCCTCTGTCTTTCGCCTTGGTGTTGCACACTGCCTTGGTGTTGCACCTGTCCATTTCTTAAAGTTTCCTCCCACTTATCTCTCGGTCTTCCTCTTGCTCTTCCCCTCTCAACTTTCCCCTCTAGTTTATCATTGTGTCATGCCTTTTTGTGTGCCCAAAATACTTTACTTGTCTGAATTTTATTTCTCTTAATAATTGTTTCTTCATGCCTAGTTTTCCTAAAACTTGTTTATTTTTCTGTCCATGAAACTCTGCCTATTCTTCTATATATCCACATCTCACTGGGATTCACAACCTGAAATTCCCTGTTCTGAAATACTCTCAATGTGTAAAGAATGTCCTCTCCTGGGTGAGCTGAAAAGCAACATGTTGCCACACCCAGTCGACCTAAAAACTAAGCTTTGAGGAAACCTGACAGTCCTGAAGCTGACTGCTCAGTTTGTGGTCTTCAGTAAATTGAGAACAAAAATAACAATCACCCAAGCCATCAGAACAGCGAAGACAACAACCGAAAACCACGTTACTGGGCAACAACCAATAGCAGTGTGACGATAAAAGAAGAGGACGAGGTAAACTAAGCGCATGACCAGAGCGAGAGCGCTGAATAAGATATCTTACCCCTTCACAGAGCCTCAAGCTGCCGTACGCCGTGTGCATAGAATGTTTCAAACAGGCCCGTGTGCACCGCTCTGTGACTGCCGGAGGACATTGTGGTAGACGTTTCAAATCGATCCACTAAGTTTTTATTATAGACTATTACGTTTACTTCGAAGCACACAGACATCTCCGTTATCTTCAACTTCTGATACATTTATCATCAACCAACAACAATGCCACCTAAATTTGTAAGTGCTTTCGTTCAACTTTGTATCTACTTTGAATATGTAAATGTTTCTAACTAACGTGCCCACACAAAGTTTTCTAACATTAGTAATGGAGTAACGGTTTGTAAGACTTAGACAGTATATATTATAAACTTTTCAATAAATTAATTGCTTATTAAAGGAATCAGGAAGACGACTTTGGTAGTATTTATGCGGGAGACGCGGTAATCACCGTAATGCAGGTTGCTCTGTGGTTTATGACAGTGAATGAACACGTCACACTGACACTGCAAGTCGACCTCATGAGTCATTAGGACTAATCAGATCTGCTACCACTACTACTGCTGATATCACTATTACTGCTGCTACCATTACTACTGCTGCTGCCATTACTACTGCTGCTGCCACCGCTACTGCTGCTACCACTACTACTGCTGCTACCACTACTACTGCTGCTACCACTACTACTGCTGCTAACATTACCACTCATCCACTGCAGCTACCACTACTAGTGATTGTTCAGTTTATGAATTTTTCAATCCTAAAAATCTTCAATCCTAAAAATTCATAAACTGAACAATCCGGGTAGGAGAACTAACCCACTTGTCTCCACCTCGGCTCTCCTTCGTCTTGCAGAACTAGTTCTCACTCTCAACTCCTTTCAGTTCAATGACCAGTTCTTTGAGCAGATCAGTGGGGTCGCCATGGGTACTAAAATGGGACCCAGTTATGCTTGTCTATTCATGGGTCATCTTGAACACCTAGTATGGAATTCCTATGATGGACCTCTTCCGTCTGTGTATCATAGATACATTGATGATTGTATTGGCATTACCGATATGCCTGAAGCCGAAGTGTCACGCTTCATTAATAACTTTAATGTCTTCAATCCGGCTATTCGGTTTACATCTCACATCTCTACCTCTTGTGTCAACTTTCTTGACATCACTATCACTATCAGCCTATCCACCATCACTACATCAGTATACTACAAGCCTACTGATGCACATAGTTTTCTTCTTTATACCTCTTCCCATTCCCAGGCTTGTCGTGACTCTTTACCATTCTCTCAACTCTTGCACCTTCGTCGCCTCTGTAGCGAGGACGATGATTTTCTCGATAGGGCTCACGAGATGCTTGATTTCTTTCGTAGCGCTATACCCGGATAAGGTGCTTGCTTCTGCTATGCGGCGCGTTCAGCAAATTTATCGCCAGGAGGCTCTCTCTAACCAGCATAGAACTTCCAATTCTGACAGGGTGAAACTTGTCTTAACTTTCCACCCTCATAGTTCCCTTGTGAAGAAAGTCTTATTCCGTCATCTCTCCATTCTTCAGTCTGATCCTGAGACACGTTCAATCTTTCAACACTATCCTTTGGTGGCGTACAGACGGGACAGAAGTCTTAAGGATATGTTGGTTCACAGTCGCCTCAAGCCTAATACCCAGAGTCATTTTGGCACCATCCAGTGTGGCCGGCGGCGCTGCAACACGTGTGCTTATGTAATACAGACCCGCACTTTGTCTTTTCCAAAAGCCACTTTCGTTATTGAAGACAGTTACACTTGCAGTCCCATAATATTATCTATGCCATTATCTGCAAGCGTGTAACAAGGCCTATATTGGGGAAACCAGCAGGAGACTCAGTGATCGATTCGCCCAACACTTGCGCGATATACGCTAAGCCCAATGCTCTGTGACCCTGTAGCTACCCATTTCAATGATACTGGCCATTCAGGAGCTTGTGATGTCCAGGTCACAGCCATCCGATCATGTTCCTCTGATGATCGTAGTCGATTTGCTCTGGAGAACCGCTTTATTTCGTTATATGGTACCTTGCAGCCTCTTGGACTCAACGCATTACATTCCTATGCTTCTTAGTACTTTCTCATCTCATGCCTTGTAATCTATATGTGTATTTGCTTCATATATATAATTTATATTTTCACTTGATTGTATATTGTTTCTCTGCTTTTCCACTTCTAGTTTTGTGTTGCACTCATTTCGTTATTCGTTTTTATTTCCAGATTTTCATTAGATAAATTTGCATGTTGCCTTTATCGTACATTTGTAAGTGTTCTCTATAATTCACTCCTGTTGTGTCGCTTTGCTTGATAAAGGCCTTTTGGTCGAAACGCTGCTGTTTATCGTCACTGTTTCTGTATTTTGTAAAACTATAGTACTTTGTACGTGTTTCACTATTTACCAAGTTTTACTGCAGTCTTCCCCCTATTTAGTTAAGTTTAGTGTACTTTTGCAAGCAGCGCTAATGATTGGTTAAAAAATTATTAGAAGGTAGGAATTGGTTGAAAAATTATTAGAAAGTAGGAATTCGTATAGCCTGATATTGAAGCTACTGGGTGGGGTTTTTCAGTTGGCTGTGGGCTGTTTGTCTGGATAAAGTCTGACTTTTTCAACGTTATGTGGTAACTTATGTATATGGCACAACGGAGTTCCCACCTCAGAGTAATTTGTTTGAAGGCAGCAAACGCAAAATGTTGCAAGTACATCTCGTTCATTCTAAAAATAAAGATAAACACTACCATCTCCACATCGAAGATCTCCAACATTTTATGTCCCTTGTCTAGCTCAGATCAAGTTAAGATCTCCATATTGAAAATTAACTGTAATAAATGTTCAATATTTTCAACCTCTTTCCTTGATGGTAAATGCTTTCATACAACTATTTGTTCACCTAATGTTCTCTTACAAAATGATTGTCTTCCTCTATCACTTCAAGTATGGACTAAAATGTCTCTAAAAATAATTTACCCATACCCTTCATTGTAGATAACCCTGCGCAGCATATCCTGAGCACCTATATGGCAACACAAGTACTGTGATTGATAAGAGCATCTTTGCACTTTGGTGAATCTCTCTCACACACACAGTCACCACTTAGACCAGTGTTTCCCAACCTTTTTTGTGCCATGCCCCACCAAAGCCTTAAAAAAAAATCGAATGGTCCCCCCCTCCATGTGACATTAAAATAAAATTTTAGTTTCCAAAAATTGAATTGCTCACTGTAGAAACTTAAATGATAGGTTTTAGGAATAAATCACTAGGCAGTTGTTGAGAAAACATAGTAAGTAAATTTTTAAAACATAATGGAGAACTGAAATTCAAGTACGAAATAATTTTAAGGGCCGATGTTTCAATATTATTTTAATTATTAGTAATTATTTATTACTTACACTTAGTGAGATCTTTGCGCTTGATGCATGCTGCAAGGATATTTTATGTTATGTTCCAATTTAGTTAGCTTCAGTCTCAAGTCTCCCCGTTGTGTTACATCCAACCGATTTCTTTTTTTATCAGCAAATCAGTTATAGCACCAAATCCACATTCAGCTAAATATCAAGATGGATATGGTAATAACAGTTTTCTTGCACATTTGGTTGAATTTGGATATATGATTTCTATTTCCTCACAAAGTCACACCATGGTTCTTTTTTGTATTAAATGAAGTTTTAACTGACTCATCATTTTGTATTTCTGCGAGTTATTCTTGATACTGCATATTTGAAATATCAGACAAATACGCTAACATTTGCTGCAACATCCAAGCTGGAAAATCAATTTATTTCAAATCAGAAAATCGTTCTTTTAAATCAGCCGATAGAATTTTCAGATGATCGACAATAACAAGTATAACTGTACGAGTCACTTCACATTTCTGAAGCCAATGAAACTTTTCCAAATTTTTGTTGCAAATATATTTCTGACATAATTCAATAAAGGTAATGAAACCAAATATCTTTGCTTTTGTATCAACAAGAGTTATATTTGTTTCTTGAAGTTGGTCATTTAATATATTTCGTTTTTCAAAGATGTCGGCTAGATAACTCACAAATACTTTACCATTGACCGTTAACAGATACTTCGTTTCAGGTTTGTCGCTTAAAAAAAATCACTAAGAGCATCAAATAGTTCCATAAATCTCTTCAAGCAGTTCCTTCGAGAGCCATCTTACTTCAGTGTGAAGTAAAAGTCTCACATGGTCTGCATTTTGTTCTTCACAAAATAGCATGAAGAGGAGCTCACATTTGACATTAGCTTTAATAACATTGATACACTTTATAACTGAATTTAGTACTTCGTTTAGGACAGGCAAAATATTTTTAGCTACCAAATTTTCCCTGTGAATAATACAATGCACAAGAAGCATTTCTGGATTCTCATCTTTCATCAATTTTAAGCAGCCATTTTTCTTGCCTATAACAGGAGCCCCATTTGTGGCACAAGATGTTAAATTTTTAATTGGTCTATTTTTGACATCTAAGTAATTATTTAGCTTATTATATACATCTTTGGAGGCATCAATCAATTCATTTCAAATCAATTTATTGGAGGAAAAAAATCAATTTATTTCAAATCAGAAAATCGTTCTTTTAAATTAGCCGATAGAATTTTCAGATGATCGACAAAAACAAGTATAACTGTACGAGTCACTTCACATTTCTGAAGCCAATGAAACTTTTCCAAATTTTTGTTGCAAATATATTTCTGACATAATTCAATAAAGGTAATGAAACCAAGTATCTTTGCTTTTGTATCAACATGAGTTGTATTTGTTTCTTGAAGTTGGTCATTTAATATATTTCGTTTTTCAAAGATGTCGGCTAGATAACTCACAAATACTTTACCATTGACCGTTAACAGATACTTCGTTTCAGGTTTGTCGCTTAAAAAAAATCACTAAGAGCATCAAATAGTTCCATAAATCTCTTCAAGCAGTTCCTTCGAGAGCCATCTTACTTCAGTGTGAAGTAAAAGTCTCACATGGTCTGCATTTTGTTCTTCACAAAATAGCATGAAGAGGAGCTCACATTTGACATTAGCTTTAATAGCATTGATGCACTTTATAACTGAATTTAGTACTTCGTTTAGGACAGGCAAAATATTTTTAGCTACCAAATTTTCCCTGTGAATAATACAGTTGCAGTTTCAGTTTGGAATATCTTCATTGCACTCCGGACATGTCCATAGGTGCTCTGATCTTCTTCGCAATATCTCCATCAGCGTCCAGCGACTGACCGTACCAGTTCTATTTTGATTGATGAGCCGACTCGTATACCTGTTGTACCGTTCTTTTCTTGCCACACCAATCTTCAAACCCAGTTCTCGCAATCTAGTAGTTGACGTGGATTGGTTTAGATGAAAGTCTTCTCTGCGGCCACGCTCTATGAGGGCGCTTACGATGTCAGCTCTGTCCATTGGCTGGCCGTCTGATATAGCGGCAGAGCCAGCCAGCCTGTCTGCTCTCTCATTGCCAACGACACCCGTGCCCCGAACAAAGACAAGTGTAATTCTGCAAATTGTTGACGCCTGCAGTGATTCAGTCCATTGCCTGCGCACCGAACCGGCCTCCACCTTTCGGATCATACTCAATGAGTCACTCAAAATGCACGCATGAGTGTAGTTTTGTGACTCTAGCCAGAGTAGTGCATTGGTCACCGCCAGTACCTCCATTGTCATGCTGCTTGTTGTCATACTGAATGCACCACTGGCTTCCTTGACCATTCTGCCACATGAGCTTGCAGAGAAGGCCCATGCAGACTTTTTGTGACGAACAACCGATCCATCCGTGTAGATCACAACGTCGTCTGCATTGCAATTTTCATCGATGATGGCTTTGACGCTGCATTCAACGCGCTGATTTCCCTCTCTGCAACCTTTGTCAAATTTAATGATTGTTGAAAAGGTGTTCCAGTATATTGGAGGCATCGGTATCCATTCTTCTCCATAGTCAATATTATTGAGCCCGCATACCAGCTGAACAGTATCTGCGCACGGCCAACCCATGACTTGCCCCGCTTTAACCGATATCCACCACTGGAGCTGAGCTGTTCATGCAATGGGTAATCCTTTTTGGCACTTATTTTGAGATAGGCACATGCTCTGGCTATCTTGACTCTATACTCCATGGTTGGAAAATCCAGGAGAAACCTCATCGCCACACAGGATGTATCCCTTGTGCAACCGAGGATGATGCGCATAGCTTCGTTCTGTATTCTCTCGAGTCTTTCAATTTGCGTTTGCTGACAGTGAGGATGGCCATTGCATATTCAATGGTGGGGAGGACCAATGTCTGATACAGAATAACAAACAGTCGTTGCTCGATGTTAACAGCCGCCATGACTCTCATTGCCGCCAAACCTTTTCGTGCCTTGACAATGACATACTCAACATGTTCCCTGAAACACAGACTGCGGTCAAATGTCACACCCAAAAATGTCATCGATTTATCTATGGACAAAACACTACCGCGAAGTGTCACACTAGGCGTACATGCGTTAACAGTGTGATTATTAAGTGAGAACCATGTCACTGCTGCTTTGGTAGGGTTAACTAGTGCACCAGAGACATCACACCAGTCTGTGATGCGGTCGAGTTCCCTCTGTATCTCACCGGCAATTGCATACCTGTCTTTCCCTTGTCTATACACTAGGATGTCATCAGCAAATGACAGAGTTCTACCTCTGCCATCGAGTTGTTGTTCTGTGATTGACACTGTGTATATATTGAACAAGACATGGGAGAGAGGAGAGCCCTGTGGCAATCCGGAATGTACAGTCACCGGTTCAGAAAACCAACCACCACATCGCAGTACAACCTTCCTTTTGAACAGCGCAGCAGCTATCCATCTTATGTATAGAGGATGCACCTGAAGTTTGAGCTGGTGCATAAGATAATCATAGGGCACTCTGTTGTATTCGTCTTCCAAGTCCACCATTGCTGCACATGTTTCAATACCTGCATGGAAACCTTCAAAGACATCATAGGCGAAGACCGCAGCGTTGCACCATGTTTCTTTCCCAGATCTGTAACCCCCGAGAGTGGGTGGGAGGATATTGCGATTTTCAAGGTCCCATGCCAGTCGACGTGCCACGATTTTCTCAAGAAGCTTGCCTGTCGTGTTTTGCAGTGCAATAATTCTGTAGCCGGCTATCTGAGAGTGATCTTTGTTGGGTTTCGGCAATGGTAGTAGGTAGCTATGTAGCCACTCCTCCCTGATCTCACCGTCCTGGATGCTGACGTTGAATTCTTTTACCAATTCCTCGATGTCGTCTTTTGATAAATCAGTAATATCCTTGTATCGAATGCCATCAGGCCCTGGCGCAGTGCTTCCAGACGTTTTCATTGTTGTCCTGATGACCTCCGCAGTTATATATAGCTCTTCATCCACCACAACAGCGCTGCAAAGCTCTTCTATGGTCCCCTGTGTCATAAGTCTTTCGGCCTCGTCATTGTGGTCTGTCTGCTGTATATAGCGTTGAGGAGAGCTGTACCCTTATTTTCGTCTTAAAGACACAATTTGAACACAGAATCTATAGTTTTGATTGTCTTTATTTGCACAAGAAGCATTTCTGGATTCTCATCTTTCATCAATTTTAAGCAGCCATTTTTCTTGCCTATAACATTAGGAGCACCATTTGTGGCACAAGATGTAAAATTTTTAATTGGTCTATTTTTGACATCTAAGTAATTATTTAGCATATTATATACATCTTTGGAGGTAGTGGTGCTTTCTAATGACTTACGCAACAACATTTCTTCAGCACAATTTCCTTTATCAATATATCTTACGTAAGTTATCAATATGGCTTCACTGTCTCTCAAAGTTGATTCATCCAATGGCACTGAGAATTTTCTTATTTTCAGCTTTTTAACAAGTTGTATTTCAATATTTTCACTCATTTCGTCCGTTCTTTTGCTAACAGTATTGTTACTGAGTGGCATAGCTTTCACGTCTTTGTCATCTTTTTCCAAAACCGTTTTATGAAATGCTGATATTGATTGATTAAATTCACTCCTATAGAATGACTTTTCACACATTTAGCAATGCGTAAGGAAATTTGATAACTAACCTCAAGATTACAATTAACAATTGCAGTATGAGCAGTAAATAGAGAATTTAATATTGCTCTTTTTTCAAATTGTGTCTTTAATTAAGGTTTGAAAGTAATTCAGATCTGAATTAATATGAGCACTAGGTTTCGCCTTCAAATGCGCCTCAAGGCGAGATCATTTCTTTGGTTCGTTAGTCAAGAATTGTTGGCATAAAAGACATTAATGTGGAATACATTAATAAAATAATATTTCACATCAGGGAATATACGTTTGAGAAAATTAGATTATTGTAGCATGACTATTTTGAAGAAAGAAAAAAAAATCATTAACAAAATTTATACTCACATTTATGTGGTCAAATCTGCTCTTCTGAAAAAGTATGCGGTGTTCTCTTCTAATTAGCTTTAATAAATTCTAACCTCCAATAGTTATGTCACGTAAAGCACTACGGTTCTCTTCTGCTTTTCTCGTATAATCTTGCCTAACAGTCCTGTATTTTAGCTGTTCTGTGTCTAGTTCTCTATTTTTATTCTAGCTACCTCATAGCTGATCTGTGTTCGCCTCTATCTGCTCTATTATCCCCTCTTCTTACAGTCCATCGTTTATATATATGGGTGAATATTCTATTACTTTACTATTCCATAACTTTGTTCTCAGGACTGCGATTTCCCACATCTGTTACTCTCTTGGAAAAGACTCATTTTACTTCGACTAATGATATTCTTCTGTCATTGTCTAAAAATTTATGTCACAACCACACCTTCTCAATCTGTCGCTGAACATGGAAAACAAAATCTCATGACATTAATCTATAATCAGTATATAAATGCTCTTCGTTAACTATACAACTACAAAATGGTACTCTAAGGATGACTGTGTAATCCAGCTGCACAATGAGTATCCATTACTCTGGTAATCAAACTAATGGACTATAACTTGTATTTGAGTCAAACCCCCCTGATGCTTCTTGGTTCCTTTTCCCATCGTACCTAACATACCAAGCCAAATCAAACTTCGGACCTGCTTTCTATGGCGGAAATATGATATGCATGACTCTTGTCCAATACTGTCACATACTCAAGATTGCACTGTATAAACTCATTTTGGTCTTCGTGACAAGGTTGGAAAATGTTAGACGCATAATTTAAAAAAATATGACT
Source organism: Arion vulgaris (assembly GCA_020796225.1). NCBI lineage: Eukaryota > Metazoa > Mollusca > Gastropoda > Stylommatophora > Arionidae > Arion > Arion vulgaris. The sequence continues at coordinate 33,129,501 of CM036758.1, read as the reverse complement.
CGATTTTAACACAATAACACATGCTTTTCCGCTTTCAAAGCTTTGTTAAAAGGAGGTAGAAATGTACCTAGATATAAATACTTTCCGTTTATTGAAGATTTTTTAAACTTTAGTAAAGTGATTGTTAAGCAACATTTGTTTTTGTCAACAGACATCCAAAAGCCGATATATCGATTTTGCAACATCATAAACATTAGTTAAACTCTGAACGAGTCCATTACCCCTAAACGATGAAAATGCCCCCTGTGGGCTCCCATGTTGGGAAACAGGGACTTAGACTGATGTACCAGATTTCCCCATAAATTATTCATGTGGAAATCTGATTCATGCATCCTTAGCATGGGTGTGCTTCGTCACATCTTAAGTGCCATTTGGAGCTAGTTCTGCGATGTGTCTGGTTTTAGCCAGCATTTACTGGGTTCGTTCTCCGTCAGCCTTGGGCTGTCCCCGGACGCGATTTTCTTTTAGGGTAGCTGCCTGTTAACAACCTTCCCTCCCGTTTTGTTGAGTGTCATCTGCACAGCTTGCCAGTCTTTTTTTTTGGACTACTTGGTTTGCCTGCCATCCAGTTTTGTTTACGGTTTGCTCCGCTAGCCTTTGATTGTCCCCAATCGAACTACAAGGCAGTAGTAGTTCTCTGTGAGGAAAACGCGTTAATGTTCTCTGGATGGAGACCCCATCTTCGAGGCTCGCCACCATTTTGTTCACCTCACGTTTCTTTGGGTTCCCTTCGCCCATTTCTGCTTGTGCCTTTGTCCACCAACTGGGCCCACCCCTTTTCTGTTCGTCACTTGTGCTCACATTGTTCTACTGGAACTTTAGTGTATAATCACCTGCGCTCCAATCACTTTTTTAACATCAATATCATGGTGGCAGGGCTGGACCCCTTATTTGAGTTGAAAAGGTCCAGGTGTAATTATTTTTAAATGATGAAAATTTGTAGAAATTTTATTATAATTATTAAAAGTAAATTTCATTGGGCAGCCATATACCAGCCTACTCTGATTGATTTTCAACTGTCAAAGGTTCTTTTAGGAGCTCAATTTGAACACAGAATCTATAGTTTTGATTGTCTTTATTCAATAGAACTAGCAATTTCATCTTGTCTTTGTTCAATAGAACTAGCAATTTCATCCAACTCACATCAAAATCGAGGCTCGTTATAAACGATCACTCTATTCAGAAAACGGACAATAATTTTGAAGCATGGGCTAACACCGCACTGTGTCATTCGGTTCAGGCATGCATTTTTTGTGTGCAAATCCTTAGGATTATTGGTGGAGCTACAGATTTCGTGATTTATGCAATATTCTCGAAAGGTTGCTTAGTATTTTTACAGATTGCGAAGAGGGACCCAAACTATATGGGAGAATAAGGAGTCTTAAATACCCCAGGGAAAGCATCAGAGCTAATGAATATGATCAATAAATAGACAATGAACAAGTATTAGGGACTTCTGGAAAAAAACAAATTGCCAAACACAGGATTCGAACCGCAAACCGTTATTTTTCTTATGGTACTCTGCTGCCTAGCCCTACAGACTGAGTGTTTTCAAAAACACAACCAGCTAGCTCATCAGAGGAGCTCGTTTGCAGGGCTATGAAATGGGTGAAAATGAAAATTGTAGCATATTCTTTACATAACTTCACCATCAACCACAGTAATTGAGATTTCAATTTTCTGGCACCCTTATATACGTTCAGTAGTTTGCCATTGCTTTTTGAATGATGGGGTCTATTTTTACCATTTGTAAAGATTCACGTAAAACAAATTTGCTTCCAAACACTCCGCCGTGGAATTTGAACAAGGTGCACTTGGGTTGTGATCAAGTTGACTACCGCTTACGCTACAGAATCCCACAGGCAATGAGAACGTAAGAAATAAAGGTTTGGCTATTTGTTGTATCCAGAAGCCACTAATACTTGTTCACGGTTTATTAATTCAAGCTATATAGGGCAACCTGGTTTTAAAAAGTACATCCTTCATCTTTATAAACTTACCTTTTTATTTTTGGAACATCTTCTGAGCATGGTGTACAATCTGATTCTTTCTCTCGCTTTGCCACTATGAATTCAGGCGCAAGAGTGCCTGGTATGATGCTTCTGACTCTCTCTCACGATCATTATTTTTGGCCATTTGATCATTCTTATTGTGATATATAAACAGCCTTTGTCAAGAACATATTTTTACGTCACATCGTTCAGCGCCATTTGGAGCTCTAGTGCTTATCCTTCAGGGACGTGTACGGTTGCTGCCAGCGTTTACTGGGTTCGGTCTCTGTCAGCCTTTGGCTGTCCACAGCCTACCTGCAAGGCAGCAGGTTGCTATTTTCTTTTAGGGTATCAACCCTTAGACAACCTGCCCTCCCGGGTTGTTGAGCATCATCTGCCCAGGTTACCTGTCTTTTTGGACTACTTGGTTTGCCTACCGTCTAGTTTTGTGTACGATTTGCTTCGCTAGCCTTTGATTGTTCTCAATCTAACTACAAGGCAGTAGTAACGCTTCTGACTGATTTTTGCATGAAGGTATGCTTTCCTTATTATCAGTGTCCCACCTAAGCTTGCAGTGGAAGCAAAGAATAGTAACACTGCGACCTACAAGGCATGTCATAAGAGGCGATCGATAGGTGCCTAGGGAAGCTACCCTAGTAAATAAAAAGCATAGTGGAAATCAAATATGCAGGCCTACTTGTAGGAGCATAACTGGCACAACGTACAACCACTCTTAGACTCCGATTATATACAAATCACAAAGAGTGGTTTAACAAGTGATTGACATGGAGCGTTCAAGCAGAAGTTCCCTCCCCATACAGGCTTGCATTTTCCAATTTCAGAGGTAAAGATTTTATTTATTATTATTGAGGCCATCAGAGCAGACTCTTACCTTTGAAGTTAGAGCCTGTATGGCAGGGAACATTGATTATAAGGAAAGCATGCCTTCACACAAAAATCAGTCAGAACTATCATGCCCACCCTGATTACATATAAATTCATAGCATGCAAATGCAAAAAAGAAGAGCTGACTCCAATGAAAATGAAATGTTCACCCTTTGTAAAGAACTGAATATATTTTGTTTATACCTCTACCTGCAGGGAGGAGGAGAGAAATGTGGAATCTGTGAGAAGAGTGTCTACGCCAGGAGAAGATTGAAGCCGGGCTTACTGTCCATAAGAATTGCTTCAAGTGTTCCACTTGCAAAATGCCGCTGAAGTAAGTCCAGATTGCAGATTTGACAAGTTTGTTGTTGTTTTGGGTTAATTTATGAAACTCTGAACATCGTTACTAACCACCTTCCAATCTCTATCTCTGCCATCCAATGCTGCTCTGAGATTCTAATGGCTCTTAGCCTTCCAGTGTTGCTCTGTGTTTCAGTGACTCTTCAAGACCAGTAGCTCTGGGACCTTAAATGTCTCTGAGTCTTCAATGGCTATTTGCCTTCTAGTGGATCCATCCCGCTAATGGTTTTTTTTTTGGGTTATCAAAGACTGCCCTGCTCTCTGCCATCCCCTGGCTACTGACTGCCTTTAACTTCAATTGCTTTGTCCTTCAGTGACTCTCTACCCTTTAATGAGTGCCTTCCAATGACTCTGCACTTCAATGACTCTTCGCCCTTCAATGACTCTGCACTTCAATGACTCTGCACTTCAATGACTCTTCACCCTTCAATGACACTCTGCACTTCAATGACTCTTCACCCTTCAATTACTCTACCCTCCAATGACTCTGCACTTCAATGACTCTGCACTTCAATGACTGCACTTCAATGACACTCTGCACTTCAATGACTCTTCGCCCTTCAATGACTTCACCCTTCAATTACTCTACCCTCCAATGACTCTTCCCTTCAGCTGCCCTTTCCCTCCAATGAATCAGTCCTACAATAGCTCTTTGAAACTTCAATATTTCTATACTCTCCAATGGCTCTCTGTCCTCCAGTGGATCTCAGAGACCCCAATGGCTCTCTTCCCTTTCCAATTCTGAGAATTTAATTTACAAGGGCAGTTGTTGTGTCCGGGCCTTTAATTCTCTGAGCCTGCTTCAAATTCTTGCTTCTGCGTTCTCACTAGATTGGGATTTAGGATTCTCTAATAAAGGCAGTCGTCTACCTCAGATTATCAGCCACGCCATACAGTTTGTCCATGATGCTGGAGTAAGTGGGCCACCTCTTTCTTCTTAGGTCTACATGCTGGGGGCAGTTCTGTAGGATGTGTTCTGTTGTCATACTCGCCAAGCCACAGGGACACAGGTCGTTGGTGCCTATTTTGAATTTAGTGTACAGGTGGAGTCTCATTCTGTTGTGACCCGTCCAGAGGCGAAGTATGGCTGTCTGGTCCCTTCTGGACAGTTGGTAATATCCATCGTTCTTGTTGTATTTTGGGTGTTTTTTTATCCCATTTTGCCTTCTAGTGCCCTTTGGTGATGGTTTTGCTTCTTCATAGCTAACCAGGTTGTCATCTTGGGGCATTCCTGCTCCCTCTTTAGCCAGTCTGTCAGCATCTTCATTCCCTTGATCTTGCAGTGTGAGGGTATCCACTGGATTACTACCCTCCCAGAATCATGGGATAACTGGGCTAAGGTTGACCTGAGATGACTTAGTTCTGTGTTCCTTTCAGATTTTAGTGCCGAGATAGCGGACAATGCGTCAGTCAAAAGTACTATTTTTCCATGTATTTGGTTCATATTTTGTAGTGCCATTTTTGCAGTTGCACTTAAGGCCTCTACATCAGTCCTGAAATTGGTTGAGAACTTGCCGGTGGCCAGAGCTAAGGTTAGTTCTGCTCCATTTTTTAGTCTGAGGACAACTCTTTCTCCTCCATTGTGGGTGGCATCTGTAGCAGAGCCATCCGTGTATGCATGTGTCCATGAGTCCATTGGGTAGTTTTCTTTTATGTATTTTTCTGCGATGAGCCTTCTCTTCAGGTCTGTCTGTGTTCCTTTCTTGCCAATGCCACTTATTTCTTCTGAGAGCTCTGGGATACTGCGTGCCCAGGAGGAGGTGGTGGCTGGTTGAATGTGTCTTGGTTGAGCCAGTGCCAATATTGGATCTTTGTGAGCGAGTTCTTTGGAGTTTGCCATGAAGTTACTTCTTTTTAATCTGCCCCTACCGTAGCTGTTGATTCGGAAGTGCATTGGATGGTTCGTCAGTCTCTTGATTTTTTCTCCTTGTGGAAGTACCTTCATGTTCCGTCTGTCCTCCATCGGCTGGAGCCCTGTCACAGTTTCCAGTACTTCTATGGGGTAGACTTCATGGCTCCAGTGATGATCCGTGAGGCCTGATTTTGCACTCTGCTTAGCTTTACAAATTGTGTCTTGGAGATTGTGGCCCAGGCTGCTATGCCATACTCAAGTACTGGTCGGACTCTTCCAGTGTACCTCCTTTTCAGAATACCTCCATCTGCACCCCCAGGTGGTGCCTACTAGTTTGTTCATAATCTTCATTCTCTGCTTTGCTTTTTTCCAGCTTTGTCTATCTGTGTTTTCCAAGTCAGTCTGCTGTCCATGATTCTCAGATATGTTGGACATTCCTCCATTGGGAGTAGGTGGTCATTTATCTTGATTTTCACCATTTGTTTCTGCTTGGAAAGGCTGAAGACTGAAAATAATTTTATTTTCATTTATGGTGAGCAGCCAGGTACTGGTCCATTTTTCTAGCTTTTGAAGTGAAACTTGTATCCTTGAGGTGGCTACTGCTATCGATTCTTCTTGTGTCCACAGTGCCAGATCATCAGCGTAGATTGCACCATGCACTCTGTTAGGGATGTCTTCCATAAGATCATTCATAAAAACAAGAAATAGTGTGGGAGACAGGACCCCTCCTTGGGTGTCCTTGGAGAACATCTTGTTCCATAATAGTGTTCCTGCTGAGTTATCCCTGGACCTGTACTCTGGCTGTTCTGTTTTTTAGATAGTGACATATCCAGCCATACATGCGTCCTCTAATTCCAAGTTTGAGGAGTTTGATTTTTAGTCCCTCTCTCCAGACCCTGTCGAAAGCTTTCTCCATATCAACCCATATTGTTAGTGTCTTTCTTTTCTTGGAATCCATCTTGATCTCCTGGACAATGTAGGTTACTTGGTCTTCTGTTGATCTGTGCCAACGGATTCCACTCTACTGTGGTAGTATCAGTTGTTTTTGCTCCAAGTTCCACGAGTCTTCTATTTACTTCTTCTTCTTCTTCAACGTTTTCAGACATCGATTTGTATACTTTTAAAGTAGTTAGTGGTCAACTCGAGTCCATGTACATCTCCGTATAGCTTGTCTTGGACTGATATGGGGATTGGCCATGTGTTTTTCTCTGTTCCATGTACGTTGGACATTCTTGCAGTATGTGTGTCTCTGTCATCTTGCTGGTGCCACATGTACATATGTCAGATGGGCCTATTTTATACTTGTTAAACAGATGGTACCTCAGTCTATTGTGCCCTGTTCGTAGACGAAAAATGACAACCTGTTCCTCTCTACTTAGTTGGTGGTAAGCATCGTCCTTTTCATGCCCTGGGTGATCTCTCAGCCATTTGTTCTTGTAGGCCATTTTATCCGTACTTTTGCTTCCTCATATGTCATACTGGTGTCTGTCTGTGGTAGCCTGCTTCCTGCTTTTGCCAATATGTCTGCAATCTCATTTCCAGGTATTCCGCAGTGAGATGGTATCCACTGTATTACCACTCTAGAGAAGATGTTGCATACTTGGTGTAGTGATGCTTGCAGTTCCTTCAAGTTGTTATCGTCTTCATTTTTAGAGCAGTAATTACTGACAGGGCATCAGTAAGAAATACCAGGTTTTCATTTACATGTTCCTCTGACACTATGGCTTCTGCTGCCGCTTTTAGGGCCTCTGCCTCTGCTCTGTAATTGCTGGAGAACCTTCCTGTCGCTAATTTTAGCTTCCTGAGTTTCATGTCACTGAGCACTATGAGGGCTCCTCCTCCTCCATTTTCAGTTGCATTTGCTGCAGACCCATCTGTGTATACATGGGTCCACCTGCTGTTAGGAAAGTGTTCCTTTAGGTACTCGGTGGCCAGGAGTTTTCTTTCTTCACTTGTTTGTTGGTTTTTCCTACTATCCCTGTGATGTTCTTATTCAGCTCTGGGAATTTTGTATCTTTCCATATCTGTCTTGTGTTGGTGTATTTTAGTGGTTTGGGGTAACTTCAGCACATGATGGTTGTTTGCTCATCATCATCTTGGTTGTCGCTGCAAAGTTGGTTCGTTTTAGTCTGCCCTTCTAACCCATTCATTCTGTTGTACATTGGGTGATCTTCTAGTCTCTTGAACTTTTCTGCTTGTTTTTGTGCTCTGCTGTCTCTTATATCCTCCATTGGTTGTAGGCCGGTGATCTTCTCCATTTCCTGTATTGGAGTAGATCTCATTCCCCTGTAATAATTCTCATAGCTTGGTTCTGAACACGGTTGATTTTATTGAAGTTGGATTGGGCTACAGTTGCCCATGCAGAGATTCCATAGTCCAGTGTCTGGCGAACATATCCCATATAAAGCTTCTTTAAAACATTGTTATCTGCCCCCAGGTTGTGCCAGCTAGTTTTTCATGATTGCCATCCTGGATTTTGCTCGGGTTTTGTTTTTTCAATCTGAGCATGCCATGTCATGCGCTGGTCGAAGGTGATTCCAAGGTATGTGGGGTTTTCTCTGGGAGCAATATATGGTTATTTAGTAGGAGCTTTGGACTTTGGGGCTTTGTTGATAGGGAGAAAATCGTATATGTCGTTTTCTTTTCATTGGCTTTGATCAGCCATGTATTGGACCATTGGTCTAGGGATGTGAGGGCCTGTTGTATTCTGCTTGTTGCAGCGGTAATGCGCTCCTCTGATGTCCACAGGGCCAGGTCATCCGCATACAAGGCGTGGTGGATCCTTCTGGGTATGTTCTCGGTTATGTCATTGATGTATATGAGGAACAGTGTTGGCGACAGTACTCCACCCTGAGGAACTCCTTGTTCTAGTGTTGTTTTCCTGCTGGTGAACTCTTGCACTTGCACTTTAGCAGTTCTTTTTCTAGATACTGTGATATCCATTTGTACATTCGTCCTGCTACTAGGTTTCTGCGCAACTTCACTTTTAGGCCAGCCTTCCACACTTTATAAAAAGCCTTCTCCAGATCTACCCGTACTGCTGGCGTTTGTTTTCCCTCTTGAAAAGCATCCTCTATCTCCTGGGCGATGTATGTCACTTGATCTTCTGTAGATCTGTGTTTTCGAAAGCCTGCTTGTTGGGGGGAGTAGCAAGCCCTTTTCTTCCAAATGCCACATTAGTCTGGTGTTGATCATGCGCTCTAGCAATTTTCCTACGCAGCTCAGTAGGCTAATTGGTCTATAACTGCTAGGGTCTGTGGGATCCTTCCCGTCTTTTTTATCGGTATCAATATAGCTTCCTTCCATTCTTTAGGTATAACGCCACTTTTCCAGCTACAGTTAAATATTTCTAGTAGCTTTTTTTTCGCTTGTCGTCCCATTTCTATTATCATTTCATTAGTTATCCCATCATTGCCTGGTGATTTTCTTTTCTTTAGAGAGCGTAATGCTTTTTCTAATTCATGTATTGTGAATTTAGTTGTCATGTGCTCCTCCGGGGACCTTGAATGAGGTTGTGGGCCATTAGTTCTTCTTTTATGGTTTCCTTCCTTTCTTCAGGAACATCTATATGATTTACTTGTGTAAAGTGCTCACTAAGGATATTGGCAGCTTGTTTCCGCTTAGCTGTTCATCATTCTGTTTGATGGTGATTGTGTGCTTGTATTTATTTTCTTGGTTTAGTGCCCTGGCTAGTTTTCACAACTTATTTCCATCTCTGTCTAGGTTAAGGCTTTGTGTTTTTTCTATCCATCTGTTTCTAGCATTTTCGTTTAGTGTTCGTTTGTATCTTGCCGAGGTGGCTTTAAGTTTAATGTTTGCTTCTGTTGTTCTTTCTATTTCTGCAATGTTTCTTGCTTTCGTTAGTTCTACTTCTAGTTGTTCTAATTCGTCCGTCCAGAATGGGCTGTAGTTTGGTCTCGCACCTCGAGGGATGGACTCGGTGGCTGCTTTTTTGGAGGGCTTTGTTGAAGTCTGCAACCCCAGCTTTTAGCATACTCTTGCGTATGTTTAGAGGTTCACAGTATAGGTCTGTCAGGAGTGCAAATTTTCCCCAGTCTGCTCGTTTGTAGTTCCATCTTGGTAGCAGCTTTGGTTGCTGTGGGAGTATGCAACATTTACGGCCAGCTTTACCGGTCTGTGATCACTTCCTGCGAGTTGGTCCAGCACCATTCTGTCAATTTTGTGGTGGATGTCACCTGTGCTAAAGGCCAGGTCTGGTGTGGAGGTGGTTTTCCAGGTTCTGGAGTAGTAACTAGGTTTATCCTCAGCATTGTTGATTAAGTGTAGGTTGCTGTCTATCTCCCAGTCCTCCACCTCATCACCTCTGTTATTTGTATCCTGGTAGCCCCACCGCTTGGAGTGACTATTAAAGTCTCCTACTACTATGCAGTTTGTTGGTATTATGTTCATGTTCTCCAGTACTAAGTCTTTGTTTGGAGGGCAGTAGATGTTATAGATCCGGGTGCTCCCAATTGGGGTTGTTGCGTCTATCCCTACAATTTCTGACTGTCTACTAGCACATACTGTTATTTCTTGACATGCAATCTCATTTCGGGCGAGGATCAGGACTTCACCTTTGCGTCCTTCCCTGTCTAATCGGAAGGTCTGATGTCCTCTAATGGAAAATCTGTGGCTAGAGTTTAGGTGCGTCTCTTGTATGCATGCTATGTCTATCTGCTCCTGTTGTAGATATTTTGTTAATGGGACCTTCTTCTTTAGTACTCCCTCTGCATTCCACTGCATAATGTTGAATGTTCTATGATTTGCTTCACTAGTGTTTGTCCCTGCTAACTGTCCCCTGGCTCGGCGGCGTGGATCGATCATTCCTGCCGTCTGTCGAGACTCCGGTTGACCACTACTCTTTTTTGTATACTAGTCGATGTCGTCGTAAAACGAATTGCGCTGCACATTGTGCACCCGTCTTCTGCGGCGTTTCTGTCAGGCTGTCCACCTTTAGCCTTAATTTATTAACCTACAAGGCAGCAGGTTGGACTCGCACTTAGCCCATCGCCACGCGGTGCGCTACCTATCGATAATAGGTTACGCTATTCTCCGATACGGCGCCGGCACGCTCAGGGCCACAATGTACGGTCAGGCGTTTGCTCTGACCATACATATACAAACACGGACACTAATCAACACGTTTTATCCGCTTTTAGTAGCCAGAAACCGCGTAAATCACACCGCAATCACAAGAAATCGCGCACAGTTTATCCGTTAGGAATTTTCACACCCGACATGTTGGCGACCGGAAATCGAGTCCCTTCTATTTACGAGTCTCTCCATTACTTTTTCAACACAACTAAGGAGGTTAATCGGACTGTAACTGCCTGGGTCAAGTCTGTCTTTTCCTTGTTTAGAATGGGTGATGTGATTGCTTCTTTCCATTCACTAGTTATTTCTCCAACTTTCCAGCTTGCATTCATAATTTTTAGCAGCTTTTTTTTTTTTTTTTTTTGCTTTTGGGCCTAAGTTGATGAGCATCTCATTTATGATGCCATCCTTTCCTGGTGACTTCTTAAGGTTAAGACACTGGAGTGCTTCTTCGCTTCAAATGATTCCATACGTCTGCTATCAGCTTGAGTGGATGATATCTATAGATGCTTCCATCCTCCAGGATCTTACATGCATCTACTGTCCTGGACATTCAACTGCTTGTGGTAATTACAGAACAGATAGGCTTGCATCAAAAGCAACTGTAGTTAGATGTTGGAGATGGATAAGAGTGGACAAGGTGGCTAGTAGTGCTTCTATTGAAAGAAGGAAAAACATGACATTGTTAAAAAAATTAATTTTGTTTTACAACACTTTGTTCTAATTATCTGATTGTACGCTGGAAGATTCTAGAGGACAGAGGAAATATGGCAGCTTGACCCGACGCTGTCTACACGCATGTACAGGTCGCTGGTTTTATTTTCTCAACAGAATAAACTTTTGAATGTATGAAGGTATCAAACACAGTGATGGTTCATAAGACATTACAGAATGGTCCATCAGGACTGGTTCAATAAACCAGTTACTTAGCAAAATTGTCTTACACTTCATTGCATGTTCACATCTTACTTTATTTACTCGGGCAGTTGTTGTGTCTGACTCTCAGTCGATGCTTCACAAGATCCAGAACGGCAGGTTTCGGTATGAGTGGATGTCGTCTATAGAAGTTTCTAACCTCCAGAGGCTTACGTGGATATACTGTCCTGGGCCAGCGGTGTTTACGGTAATGAGAGAGCGGACAGGCTTGCATCAACAGCATCGATTGTTGGGGAGTTGAAGATGGATAAGGGGATATTCTTCGGTCTCTTCGCGACTGTCTGTTGGATGAGGACACTAAAAACGATGTTGAATCGATCAAGCGATTTAGGCAGTTTGGAGTTACCCGTTGTTCAAGTCGAACTGGATGCCTGAGAGACAGAGTGAGAGGTGTGTTTAATCAGCGAGCCACAGGAACCATCAGTATGCATAATCTTCGATATCTGTTGGGGAGACTGAGCCTCTATGGGTCTGCCGGAATGCAATGACGTCAGTTTAGTAACCAATAACCAATCTTACAAATGTTTCTTTTTGACATTACCTCTGAAGTCGGAAGAAGGCATACCTGTATGGCGGAGGACACTGAAAATAAGGAAAGCAGGCCTTCACACAAAAATCAGAAGTGCCATATCTTGACTACGCCTGAATTCATTGTGGACGCGTGCGCCAGTGTGTCGAGGGCTCGCAAGGAGCAAAGAATAGTAATACTGCAATCTATAAAGCATGTTGTAAGAGGCGACTGAGGTAGGGGCCTAGGGAAGCAACCAGTGTAAATAAAAAGTCACAGACATCGGATGTGCTGGCCTACTTGTAGGCGCATAACTGGCACAATGTACAATTGCTTTTAGGCTCAGATCACTCACAGATCACAAAGAGTGATTTAACAAGTGGTCGATATGGAACGTTCGAAGAAGAAATCTGACAATACTTTTTTTGTTGATAGAACAGTTTACAATATTATCTTGGTCACAGCTTGCCATTTCTTTCCTGTTCACAGATTGCAAAATTACGCCCAAGCCGGCAAGGTCCTTTACTGCAAAAACCACTACCAGTCCGAAGTGGTTGCCAAGAACTCGCAGATTGTATCATGACAGGGCTTGCCCGAACCAAGCCACGGGAAACTAATAATTTTGTATTAGTTGGTTTTCTTTTTAAACACTAATTTTTGTAGTCAGTAGTGAGAGAGTGAGTAATGTTAGCACATTGTGTTGTCTCTTTGTTTTTTTGTTGCACTTCAATTTAATCGAGATCTGAAAAGTAAAACAGTTTAAAAGTTTGTGGGGACTGGGATATATACTTCTTCTTCTTCGAACTCTCATGTCTTCAGACTCAGAACGGGACACTGGATTCAGAGCACACATCCATAGTATGGGTCTTGAAGACTCGGCTGCCTGTACCTGTAGAGCCCCAAAGCAGTCCCCATAGCACATCTAGAGTGCAAGACTGTCCCAGCCTGAGCAGTGTGAGAATGGAAATCTGGCCAACAGAAACAACCGTTTCAGAACAAACTATGGGGGAAACCAGTGAAGACTTCAAGCACGCCGTCCTGTTTATGACACATACCAGAGTAGCCGCATAGCAGAAGTTTAATGCAGAAGAAGAAGAAGAGAGAAATGAACATTAGTATACAAGACTCATGGAATGAAGAACAAAAAAAAGATCTTTATATATTTCACATAAGGTAAATGGTGGAATAGAAGAAGTTATATTTCTATTTTTATATTCAGAGGAAAATTAGCCGGCATTTCAACCACAGATCTATCGGTTATATTGAGTATACACAGTTTGCATGCATGCATTTTTTAAACTCACAAGCACATGTATCTTATATTTAACTTTACACAAATTATTTTTGCATATATTTTGTATTAGCATCTTTAAGTTAAGATGTTAGGTTACTGGACAGAGGTGATAGCACTCCAGGCAGACTTGTAGCTTTCCAGGAAAACTCATAGGTGCCAAGTCTCTCTATGTTAGCATCCTTAACTTAAGATGTTAGGTTACTGGACAGAGGTTATAGCACTCCAGGCAGACTTGTAGCACTCCAGGAAGACTCATAGGTGCTCAGTCTTTCCATGTTAGCATCCTTAAGTTAAGGTGTTTGGTTATCGGTTACTGGACTAACGTCATAGCACTCCAGGCAGTCCCATAGGTGCTCAGTCTCTCTGTATTGGCATCCTTAAGTTAAGATGTTTGGTAATTGGTTACTGGACTGAAGTCGAAGCACACCAGGCAGACTCGTAGCACTCCATCCAGACCTGTAGCACTCCAGGCAGTCTCATAGGGAGGTCAATCTCTGCACTAGCATCATTAAGTTAAGATGTTCGATTACTGGACTGAGGTCATAGGACGCCAGACAGATTTGTAGCACTTCAGTTATACCCATAGCTGCTCAATCTCTGTGTGCTATCATTCTTAAGTTGTTTCTGTTATTGATTCCTAGAACGACGTGCAGACTTTATAGACAAGCCCTAGCTGTCCAAGAGCTGACACTATTTAAAATAACAGAAAGACATCATTTTCACAATTTCCACTTTAGTTTTATAATCTGACGCATGCCTGTGAAATTTTTATGGAGTAGCTGAGTTGCCCAAATAAAACTACCCCTTCTCAATTTCGCTGATAGAGTCCAGAGGAGGGCAATCACAACGTCTGGTATCAGTTTGGGGGGCAGGAGCTGCCGGTAGGGTATTATATCATGCCTGTCTACCCACCTTAGGGGCTCCACTCTGGATTTTCTGTTTGGGTTTACTCCCAAATCCTTTGCCCTCTCCTGAGGCTTCCACAAAGTAGTAGGGTTATATAAGCTCATATCTTGGAGTCAGGTTCTTTGATATCAGGTTTAAACATACTCATATAACAAGACTGGGTGTCTTCTAAAGAATAAGTATCAGGTAATTAATTTTCTTCGGGCATATATAGCAGAGGGGAGGTTTGGAACATTTGGTGACAACTGGTAAAATACAGGGAAGGAGATATAGTGGAAGGCAGAGGGGAAGGAGAGATAGTGGAAATCTTGTTGGATGGTCTGACATCGTGGCTCGGGAAAAGGTCAATGTCAGAACTTATTTAACTGCATCAGGGAGAGAGAGAGTTGTGGAGAAACATGATCGCATACACCAGCAGTCACGAAACATTTTTATAATTAAAAATGATCACGTGCAAAGGGAAATAACCAAGTTAATACAGTAGGGATATTTTTTTACTTTACACATTAATTGTTTGCCCATTTACTATATTAGATATATAAGAGAGAATTTAGATAGCAAATATATTTCTACATGGTGCCTTATTATTTTTTTCTTTATTTTCTCTTTGCAATACTTCATTTTAAACAAATATTTGGTCTTTCTAATTTATGTGATGAAATTGTTTCTCTTTAATTTATACAGTTAATTCTTTCATGGTGCTATATTTGATTCCATATATTTATTTGGTTTTTGTAAATTCTATTTTTTAAGTTACCATAGGTTAAAAATTGCTTGTCTTCAGTTTTATGAACTTTGAATATTTACAATTTTCGAAAATAAGTGATACATTTTTTTATTAATGCGGTCTTGAATTAATTTCTTTTTTTTTTGCTTGAAGACACAGTTGAAATATTATTCAGCAGTTTGGTGGCTGTGAGGAATTTACAATAGACTGAACAGTCACCTACACTAAGACTGGTTCCATCACCCACATGTGGACAGACAGCCAAACACATCCTGCAAGATATCTGATGAATCAACTCGGAAGTAGCACTAGCCAACAGAAATAAACATCCATACAAAGCTGTTTGGAAGCCTTAATGGACTAACAAACACAACAACATACATCTAGAATACTGGACTCATTGTATAAACATTGAACAACAACGAACAAGAAGTAGATCATGTCCTGAGTCGCAGCATATTTACGATGGGTTTCCATCGTCAGAAAGCTGCGCACTTGTTCGCTCTCTATCCACAGGTATAGTCAGTATCATTCTGTTATCAGTTATATGAGGATTATCATCATAACACTACGGACATGTCCATAGGTGCTCCGATCTCCGTCTCAAATAGTATCATTCTGTCTTCCTTCCAACCATGGAGGGAGCTCATACATATTATTCAATATGACAGAAGTTTGTACAGATGGGATAAAGAAAAGAAAATTTCCAGTAACTTTTCACACTTTAGAGTATGAAGCCCCTTCACTTCACATTTTGGGGCTCTAGTGTGCAGGAGGTATGAGGGCCAATTCCTTTTCTTGCTGGTGGATTGAACCCCCAACCCTCTTGTGTCTGAGTCGACATATACGAACAATTGCGCGTTAGGCAATTCCGTCCACACAGATGTGATACTGAACACAAAAATCAGTTTATAGAACCGCATCTATGAAGCTGTACTGTAGCATGATTCCAGATTGGAACTGATTCAGAGTTGGTTATCTTGTACCATCTGATGTTCATAGTCTTGTGGAGACATCGAAGGTGAAAGATGCTAAGTCTCCTCTCGTGCCTTGAGTAGGCTGTCCATGTCTGCTCCGAGAAATACTGATCTGCTAAACAAGCAAAATATCATATCTATCTGCTTGATAATTTTTGTATTTGTTATATCGCTATATAACTAATAAATGTGGATATTATTATCCATCACATCAGATATTTGTTCCTGAAATGTGTGGATTAAATAGATCTATTTCAAACAATTTGATTGATGTTTTTAATCAATTCTATTATTAGTTTAAATGTGTGGGTTCCTGTACAGAAGAGGACAAATGGAGATATATACAGAAAGAAATCAAAATCAACAGAACTGACAAGAAAACAAAGATCAGAATACTAAGAGCATGCATATTCCCAGTAACAACATATGGATGTCAAGCATGGACATTTAACAAGGCAGAGGAAAAATATATATGTGTTTTTGAGTATAAGTGTTAGAGAAGAGTCCTCCGTATATCATGGGCAGAGAAGAGAATAAATGGATACCATCCGGAAAGAACTGAAAATCAAAGAAGACCGGATGATGTTACAAATAAGAAGCATCTTCCTTGGTCAGTTGGTCTGCTGTTTCTTTCTTCTTTAACTTTCAACTCCCAATGGAGCACAGGCTTTAACAAACTTCTTCCAGCTCTTCCTCTCTCTTGCCATCCCTTCCAATTCTTTCCACGTCTTACCTATCCTTTTAATATCAGTCTTCACCTCTCTCCTGAAGGTTTTCTAGGCCTTCCCCGGCTGCTTCCCTATGGGTTACAAAACAATGCCTGTCTTGCAATGTTTCCGGCTGCTTTTCTCAATGTGTCTTTGTTTCCTTTCTTCGTATGCCACATTTGATTCAGTAGACCTGGCAACTTTCTTACTTCAATGTCTTAGTTACTTATCTTCATTTCTTTAGACTGTTCTACAAGATCTCTCCATATTTCTTTGTTATGACCAGTAAGTTCAGTAACGCAGTTAAAAACATGGATATTTAACAATGCAGTGCAAATACATTTATGTGCTTTTGAATATAAGTGTTATAGAAGAGTACTCTGTATATCATGGATAGAGAAAACAAATAGATCTATCCAGAAAGAACTCTAAATCAAAGAAAACAGACTGATGTTACAAATAATGAGAAAATTTAAGTATTTTGGACATATAAAGAGACATGAAGGGTTGGAGAAGACCAATATGAAGATGTCCAGGCAAAGAGAAGAAGAGAAACACTGAGCATAACGGCTGTCAAAGTGAGATATGTGGCCTATGAGAGAGAAATATCGAAGGACTTACGGTTTGACCACTGATTTCTTGCAAAGTGTCAGGCATATAGAAATCATATATGTCAGTGACCAGTACCATTCTCTCTCGATCACCTCCCAGACCGATGTACCAGACCTCCCCATAAACTCTACTCATGTGGAAATATGATTCATGCAGCCTTGGCATTGGTGTGTTTTACGTCAGATCTTCAGCACTATTTTGAGCTCTGGTGCTTATCCTTCGGCGATGTGTCCGGTTTTAGCCAGCGTTTACTCGGTTGGCTCTCCGTTCTGTATCCATCTAGTGTTTTTTACGGTGTGGGGCAGCTAGCACCACGCCCAACCTCCTTGGTCGTCTCTTACGACATACATTACAGGTAACAGTGGTTCTATTCTTTACACCCCAATTTGGGCTCCGGTAACCACTCGGGCGAGTACAATTCTGAGACAGGTTCTATGAAGATAAGGACAGTCTTAGACTGACCGCTGTTTTCTTTACAAATTGTCCGTCCCGTGAGGACCAGAGAAAGTGTACATGGCAGTCACCAGTAGGCCTACCAATCTGAGAGAAGGTATATGGAGATATCAAGTCTTAGACTGACCACTGCTTTCTTCCATGTGTCGGAAAGTAGTAGTGGTAGCAGTACCAGTAAGTAAAGAAACTAGTAGTGGTAGCAGTACCAGTAAGTATAGAAACTAGTAGTGGTAGCAGTACCAGTAAGTAAAGAAACTAATAGTGGTAGTAGCACCAGTAAGTAAAGAAACTAATAGTGGTAGTAGCACCAGTAAGTAAAGAAACTAGTAGTGGTAGCAGTACCAGTAAGTAAAGAAACTAGTAGTGGTAGCAGTACCAGTAAGTATAGAAACTAGTAGTGGTAGCAGTACCAGTAAGTAAAGAAACTAGTAGTGGTAGCAGTACCAGTAAGTAAAGAAACTAATAGTGGTAGTAGCACCAGTAAGTAAAGAAACTAATAGTGGTAGCAGAACCAGTAAGTAAAGAAACTAGTAGTGGTAGCAGTACCAGTAAGTAAAGAAACTAGTAGCGGTAGCAGTACCAGTAGGTAAAGAAACTAGTAGTGGTAGCAGTACCAGTGACTAAAGAAACTAGTAGTAGTAGAACCAGTAAGTAAAGAAAGTAAAGGAACCATTTTTTACTACCTCAAGGTATGCTGGGAAATACGATGTTAAGTCGTATTTTCATTAATCATGCAGATGGGTAATAGTCAACATCAGATGGCGCTTACTCTAGTGCGTTCTGCACATTAAGCTCGAGTGGACTAGAGCTCTACGTTAATATTCCATGCCACTGTGGAATTGAAGCCGAATCACAGCTAAGCGAGTTGACAATAATACCTGCCAGAGGGTTGACTAATCTACTGCGCATAAAGCGAGTTGACTAATAACTACGCTGCTGCATAAGCGAGTTGACTAATAACTCGCTGCTGCATAGAAGCGATTGACTATACACGTGCTGCATAAGAAGCGAGTTGACTAATAACTACGCTGCTGCATAAGAAGCGAGTTGACTAATAACTACGCTGCTGCATAAGTAGCGAGTTGACTAATAACTACGCTAGTTGATCTGCGCATAAGCGAGTTGACTAATAACTACGCTGCGCATAAGCGAGTTGACTAATAACTACGCTGCTGCATAAGCGAGTTGACAATAACTACGCTGCTGCATAAGAAGCGAGTTGACTAATAACTACGCTGCTGCATAAGAAGCGAGTTGACTAATAACTACGCTGCTGCATAGAAGCGAGTTGACTAATAACTACGCTGCTGCATAAGGCGAGTTGACAATAACTACGCTGCTGCATAAGAAGCGAGTTGACTAATAACTACGCTGCTGCATAGAAGCGAGTTGACTAATAACTACGCTGCGCATGAAGCGAGTTGACTAATAACTACGCTGCTGCATAGAAGCGAGTTGACTAATAACTACGCTGCTGCATAGAAGCGAGTTGACTAATAACTACGCTGCTGCATGAAGCGAGTTGACTAATAACCTACGCTGCTGCATAGAAGCGAGTTGACTAATAACTACGCTGCTGCATAAGGCGAAGTTGACTAATAACTACGCTGCTGCATAAGAAACGAGTTGACTAATAACTACGCTGCTGCATAAGAAGCGAGTTGACTAATAACTACGCTGCTGCATAAGTAGCGAGTTGACTAATAACTACGCTGCTGCATAAGAAGCGAGTTGACTAATAACTACGCTGCTGCATAAGAAGCGAGTTGACTAATAACTACGCTGCTGCATAAGAAGCGAGTTGACTAATAACTACGCTGCTGCATAAGAAGCGAGTTGACTAATAACTACGCTGCTGCATAAGAAGCGAGTTGACTAATAACTACGCTGCTGCATAAGAAGCGAGTTGACTAATAACTACGCTGCTGCATAAGAAGCGAGTTGACTAATAACTACGCTGCTGCATAAGAAGCGAGTTGACTAATAACTACGCTGCTGCATAAGAGCGAGTTGACTAATAACTACGCTGCTGCATAAGAGCGAGTTGACTAATAACTACGCTGCTGCATAGAAGCGGAGTTGACTAATAACTACGCTGCTGCATAAGAAGCGAGTTGACTAATAACTACGCTGCTGCATAAGAAGCGAGTTGACTAATAACTACGCTGCTGCATAAGAAGCGAGTTGACTAATAACTACGCTGCTGCATAAGAAGCGAGTTGACTAATAACTACGCTGCTGCATAAGAAGCGAGTTGACTAATAGCTACGCTGCTGCATAAGAAGCGAGTTGACTAATAACTACGCTGCTGCATAAGAAGCGAGTTGACTAATAACTACGCTGCTGCATAAGAAGCGAGTTGACTAATAACTACGCTGCTGCATAAGAAGCGAGTTGACTAATAACTACGCTGCTGCATAAGAAGCGAGTTGACTAATAACTACGCTGCTGCATAAGAAGCGAGTTGACTAATAACTACGCTGCTGCATAAGAAGCGAGTTGACTAATAACTACGCTGCTGCATAAGAAGCGAGTTGACTAATAACTACGCTGCTGCATAAGAAGCGAGTTGACTAATAACTACGCTGCTGCATAAGAAGCGAGTTGACTAATAACTACGCTGCTGCATAAGAAGCGAGTTGACTAATAACTACGCTGCTGCATAAGAAGCGAGTTGACTAATAACTACGCTGCTGCATAAGAAACGAGTTGACTAATAACTACGCTGCTGCATAAGAAGCGAGTTGACTAATAACTACGCTGCTGCATAGAACGAGTTGACTAATAACTACGCTGCTGCATAAGAAGCGAGTTGACTAATAACTACGCTGCTGCATAAGAAGCGAGTTGACTAATAACTACGCTGCTGCATAAGAAGCGAGTTGACTAATAACGCTACGTGCTGCATCAAGCGAGTTGACTAATAGCTACGCTGCTGCATAAGAAGCGAGTTGACTAATAGCTACGCTGCTGCATAAGAAGCGAGTTGACTAATAACTACGCTGCTGCATAAGAAGCGAGTTGACTAATAACTACGCTGCTGCATAAGAAGCGAGTTGACTAATAACTACGCTGCTGCATAAGAAGCGAGTTGACTAATAACTACGCTGCTGCATAAGAAGCGAGTTGACTAATAACTACGCTGCTGCATAGAAGCGAGTTGACTAATAACTACGCTGCTGCATAAGCGAGTTGACTAATAACTACGCTGCTGCATAGAAGCGAGTTGACTAATAACTACGCTGCTGCATAAGGGAGTTGACTAATAACTACGCTGCTGCATAAGAAGCGAGTTGACTAATAACTACGCTGCTGCATAAGAAGCGAGTTGACTAATAACTACGCTGCTGCATAAGTAGCGAGTTGACTAATAACTACGCTGCTGCATAAGAAGCGAGTTGACTAATAACTACGCTGCTGCATGAAACGAGTTGACTAATAACTACGCTGCTGCATGAAGCGAGTTGACTAATAACTACGCTGCTGCAAAGAAACGAGTTGACTAATAACTACGCTGCTGCATAGAAGCGAGTTGACTAATAACTCGCTGCTGCATGAAGCGAGTTGACTAATAACTACGCTGCTGCATAAGAAGCGAGTTGACTAATAACTACGCTGCTGCATAAGAAGCGAGTTGACTAATAACTACGCTGCTGCATAAGAAGCGAGTTGACTAATAACTACGCTGCTGCATAAGAAGCGAGTTGACTAATAACTACGCTGCTGCATAAGAAGCGAGTTGACTAATAACTACGCTGCTGCATAAGAAGCGAGTTGACTAATAACTACGCTGCTGCATAAGAAGCGAGTTGACTAATAACTACGCTGCTGCATAAGAAGCGAGTTGACTAATAACTACGCTGCTGCATAAGAAGCGAGTTGACTAATAACTACGCTGCTGCATAAGAAGCGAGTTGACTAATAACTACGCTGCTGCATAAGAAGCGAGTTGACTAATAACTACGCTGCTGCATAAGAAGCGAGTTGACTAATAACTACGCTGCTGCATAAGAAGCGAGTTGACTAATAACTACGCTGCTGCATAAGAGAGTTGATATACTACGCTGCTGCATAAGCAGTTGACTAATAACTACGCTGCTGCATAAGAAGCGAGTTGACTAATAACTACGCTGCTGCATAAGAAGCGAGTTGACTAATAACTACGCTGCTGCATAAGAAGCGAGTTGACTAATAACTACGCTGCTGCATAAGAAGCGAGTTGACTAATAACTACGTTGCTGCATAAGAAGCGAGTTGACTAATAACTACGCTGCTGCATGAAGCGAGTTGACTAATAACTACGCTGCTGCTAAGAAGCGAGTTGACTAATAACTACGCTGCTGCATAGAGCGAGTTCACTAATAACTACGCTGCTGCATAAGAAGCGAGTTCACTAATAACTACGCTGCTGCATAAGAAGCGAGTTCACTAATAACTACGCTGCTGCATAAGAAGCGAGTTCACTAATAACTACGCTGCTGCAGCTCTTCTTATGTCGTCACAATTCTACCAGGTTGTTGCCCAGTGTCATGGTTTTCTGTTTTTGTCTTGCACTGTTCTGGTCGCTTGGGTGATTGTTATTTTGCTCTTTGACAGGATTCTTTCATGTCATCTTTTCGTGGTCTTCCTCTCGTCTTCTTTCCTGATGTTCTGTTGTAGAAGACTATACTTGGAGTTTGGATGCATTCTTAAGTGGTCAAAACAACTCCATTCTTTGTTTCTCAATGCAATTCAAGCAAGGTTCTGTGCCAACTTTCTTTCTTATATTGATGTTGGTGACTACTGCAGCTCGTTATCAGGATAATGAAACAAGGAATGACAATGGGTACAAAGCAAAAGGCCGGCCACGCAAAAGATGAACCTCAGAGTAACAGAGGTGACGAAAGAGACTATCTATGAAGCGCATACAAGGGTCCGTTTCAGAAATGTCTTCTTGACCTGACGCTGTGAGGCAAACAGGATTCGTGAAAGAAAAACAGAAACCAGGAAATCAGTGTGAGATATCTTGTCCACTCATTTTGACATCAACTATGTCACGAGTCAGCTCTAACGATCTTCATATGATCAAACAGATCTGATACCATGATAAAATAGCCCGCCTGCCCAGCGTGTTTGTAGCGCGCTGGACGACTTGTGACAAGCTCCCTGTGAGTGCGGGTTCAATTCCGCGTGTTGGCAGAAAAGCCACAGGTTCTCCAGATTTACGGTGTCTATGGCACCGAACCAAAGAGATGGAAAAGCTCAAGTGCTTCTAGATCAAGGAAAAAATGAAACTCCAGATGTGATACTTTAAAATGGTTTTTTTTCTGTTTTGTAAAATCTTAGTTTTCTATCTCTGTACAAATGTATTATTCCAAAAACGACGGAAATTCTTCTCAAGGACCTCCTTTTCGCTGACGATGCTGCCTTAGTCGCCCACAGTGAGACTACACTACAATGCCTAATCAATAATTTGTCAAAGGCATGCGACCGATTTTCTTTGACTATAAGTGTCTCCAAAACAGTTGTACTATGTCAAGGAGGTAACACAACAAATATCACTTTAAATGGTAACCATCTAACACCAGTTCAAAAATTTTGCTATCTCGGGTCCATGGTCACAGCTAGCCTTTCTCTTGATGAAGAAATCAACGCTCGTGTAGGGAGTGCGGCTACTACATTCGGCAAACTATCAAAGCGAGCGTGGGACAACACAAAACTGACATTGCAGACGAAGATTCAAATACATCGAGCCTGTGTAATTAATTCTTTACTATATGGCTCAGAAACATGGACAGCCTACTCAAGACACGAGAGGAGACTTAACATCTTTCACCTTCGACTAACATCAGGTGGTACGACAAGATAACCAACTCTGAAGTACTGCAACGTGCAAACCTGCCTTCCATCATGGGCATGCTCGGCAGTAGACGACTAAGATGGTTGGGGCATGTGAGAAGAATGGAAACTTATCGCTTACCAAAACAAATGTTGTTCTGTGAACTTTTGGAGGGAAAGAGGGACCAGGGCAGACCACTGCTCAGATATAAAGATGTCTGCAAAGCCTCAATGAAAAACTTTTCTATAGGTCCCAGCACATGGGAAGGACTAGCTGATGACAGAGTTGTGTGGAAAGCCAAACTACGAAAGGGCGCAGAGTCTTTGAGAAGAGACTTATGTATGAGCTGAATGACAAGAGAGAAAAGCGAAAACTCAGAAGTTGTCACAGTAAAACACTTGCCAATTGTTCGTCTGTAAAGACGAAAAAGGCCATAAACAAATGTGTGTCCTGTTGGATGATATCCGGCCGTACTTACTAACCTACTCGTCTCCTTCTTCTTCTTTGTGTTCGTTCTTTACTACCAATTTTAATCACGCTTTGTGATATGTTTGATCTTTGCCAAGAACGTGTATACGTTGCACATTGGTTTGGTAGGCCCCTAAACGCATAGACTTCTACACATTTAGGACACGTGCATCCGATTTCATCCAAACCTCCTTAGTCGCCTCTTACGACGTGGCAGGTAACAGTGGTTCTATTCTTTATACCCCAAATTTGGGCCCCGGTAACCACTCTGGCGACTAACTTACCTACTTATTCCAATAGTATCCTCGTGGAGCATAGGGTATCAACAGTTGTTCGTCACTTTTCACGGTCTCTGTTTTCTTTATGGCCTCACAGGACAGTCTAATACTCCTCAGTTCCTCAAGAAGGCTCCGTCTCCGGGTCTATTTAGGATGTCCACTTCTCCATTTTCTTTGCGGGTTCCACTCAAATGATTGTCTAGTGACACTCGACTGTGACTTCCGTATGGTATGTCCGACATATCACCATTTTCTCCTTGTAACACTCTGGTCGAAATTCGGATGTGCCTGTCCTACATGCCACAGGGACTTAACGAAGGTACAACGTACTCACAGTCTCGACTCAAACCACACAGATAACAAAGAGTAGCTAACGTGGTTGACAAGAACGAAAGCACACAACAACAAACACACCTCAGCTAAAAATGATATTTTTACAAAAAGCACTACTTCTACTTCTTCTTTGCGATCGCTATTCTGATGATTATACCGTCAGACGCGTTCTTGTGATGAAGTCGACTGTTGTCTGGAGCTCATTTCTGGTGTAGTTTCGAATGTAGTGTTGTGTTGTAGGGCCAGCATCCCTTTAGGGACATATAGGGACAGTCTTGTAGGACACGTTCAAATCATTACTTAAAGCCAAGTCGATTGGGAAAATTCCGTATTGGTAGGAAATGTATCTAAGGGGACATAAGTAGACAGTCTTCAGTACGTTAAACATTTTATCGTTTATTTCCCTTGAGAAAAGAGTGCTTTGTCCATCTGTCTTCTTTTTATCAGTGTCTAATGTCTCGAGACGTCTTGAGAAGCTCACGTTCTCGTTGCTGTCGTCTAGCGACTGGTGTCTTGAAGTATCACGAGCAGCTTTATTAAACAGATATTTATGCCTGTAAAAAAGTTGGATCCTAGCAGGTGCTACAATATATTAAGAAACAACAGGTCAAATGGTTCAGTCATGCAACTAGTTTACCACAAGGCAGTCTCCCACAAAGAGCACTAGCACTCAGTTACAACGGCAACAGACCCAGAGGATGACCACTTAAACGAAGAATCAACAGAATATCCAAAGCACTAAATTTCACCTCGTGCAAAGTGTATAAATAGGTCGCACTAGGTGTCCCTTTTTTCGGCATGATACCGAAAGGCAAAACAGGGATAGATAATAGATAGATCTATGCCTGCGTATCGTTTCTGCCACTGTCCTCATCATCCATATCAATACAATGATCTTCAGCGTCATCATCCCACGGGATCTCCAGCATAAACGTCGAGTTCTCCCACACGCAAATGTGCTGAACCATACACAGAAAAAAAGTTGTTCTTGTTGACCACAACTGATCTGAAGAAGAAACAAGATAGAGAGCGTTTATACATGGAGTTAGATCAAATGTGAACAAATGAAACATATGGGACCCGTGAACCCTTATAAACCCTTAAGTACCAAAAACATAAAAAATTAAAATAGGTTGCGAAGCGATAACTTCACCTACTTTGTTCTCTCTAGTATCAATCAATCAAGTGCAGTGACTGCCGGCGCAGGCGACCATGTCTCTCCACGGCTCTCTATTTTCCTGGCTCAGCTAATCAACTCTGACATCGATCTTTTGTCCAACCAATATGTCAGACCATCCAAAATCTTCTCCCTCTGTCTTCCACGATATCTCTTTCCATGAATGTTACCAGTTGTCACCAACATTTTTGAAACCTCCTCTTTTGCATTATATGCCAGAAGAACCTTTATTGTCTGACTCTTCTTCTTTTGATCAGATTTCTTTGTTTACAGATCTGTTTTAAAACCTCATCATAAGATTTCTTTGTTTGCAGGTCTGTTTTAAAACCTCATCATAAGATTTCTTTGTTTACAGATCTGTTTTAAAACCTCATCATAAGATTTCTTTGTTTACAGGTCTGTTTTAAAACCTCATCATAAGATTTCTTTGTTTGCAGGTCTGTTTTAAAACCTCATCATAAGATTTCTTTGTTTACAGGTCTGTTTTAAAACCTCATCATAAGATTTCTTTGTTTGCAGGTCTGTTTTAAAACCTCATCATAAGATTTCTTTGTTTGCAGGTCTGTTTTAAAACCTCATCATAAGATTTCTTTGTTTGCAGGTCTGTTTTAAAACCTCATCATAAGATTTCTTTGTTTGCAGGTCTGTTTTAAAACCTCATCATAAGATTTCTTTGTTTGCAGGTCTGTTTTAAAACCTCATCATAAGATTTCTTTGTTTACAGATCTGTTTTAAAACCTCATCATAAGATTTTTTTGTTTGCAGGTCTGTTTTAAAACCTCATCATAAGATTTCTTTGTTTACAGGTCTGTTTTAAAACCTCATCATAAGATTTCTTTGTTTGCAGGTCTGTTTTAAAACCTCATCATAAGATTTCTTTGTTTGCAGGTCTGTTTTAAAACCTCATCATAAGATTTCTTTGTTTGCAGGTCTGTTTTAAAACCTCATCATAAGATTTCTTTGTTTGCAGGTCTGTTTTAAAACCTCATCATAAGATTTCTTTGTTTACAGATCTGTTTTAAAACCTCATCATAAGATTTCTTTGTTTACAGGTCTGTTTTAAAACCTCATCATAAGATTTCTTTGTTTGCAGGTCTGTTTTAAAACCTCATCATAAGATTTCTTTGTTTACAGATCTGTTTTAAAACCTCATCATAAGATTTCTTTGTTTACAGGTCTGTTTTAAAACCTCATCATAAGATTTCTTTGGTTGCAGGTCTGTTTTAAAACCTCATCATAAGATTTCTTTGTTTGCAGATCTGTTTTAAAACCTCATCATAAGATTTCTTTATTTGCAGGTCTGTTTTAAAACCTCATCATAAGATTTCTTTGTTTACAGGTCTGTTTTAAAACCTCATCATAAGATTTCTTTGTTTACAGGTCTGTTTTAAAACCTCATCATAAGATTTCTTTGTTTGCAGGTCTGTTTTAAAACCTCATCATAAGATTTCTTTGTTTGCAGGTCTGTTTTAAAACCTCATCATAAGATTTCTTTGTTTGCAGGTCTGTTTTAAAACCTCATCATAAGATTTCTTTGTTTACAGGTCTGTTTTAAAACCTCATCATAAGATTTTTTTGTTTGCAGGTCTGTTTTAAAACCTCATCATAAGATTTCTTTGTTTGCAGGTCTGTTTTAAAACCTCATCATAAGATTTCTTTGTTTACAGGTCTGTTTTAAAACCTCATCATAAGATTTCTTTGTTTGCAGGTCTGTTTTAAAACCTCATCATAAGATTTCTTTGTTTACAGATCTGTTTTAAAACCTCATCATAAGATTTCTTTGTTTGCAGGTCTGTTTTAAAACCTCATCATAAGATTTCTTTGTTTGCAGGTCTGTTTTAAAACCTCATCATAAGATTTCTTTGTTTGCAGGTCTGTTTTAAAACCTCATCATAAGATTTCTTTGTTTGCAGGTCTGTTTTAAAACCTCATCATAAGATTTCTTTGTTTGCAGGTCTGTTTTAAAACCTCATCATAAGATTTCTTTGTTTACAGATCTGTTTTAAAACCTCATCATAAGATTTCTTTGTTTGCAGGTCTGTTTTAAAACCTCATCATAAGATTTCTTTGTTTACAGGTCTGTTTTAAAACCTCATCATAAGATTTCTTTGTTTACAGGTCTGTTTTAAAACCTCATCATAAGATTTCTTTGTTTGCAGGTCTGTTTTAAAACCTCATCATAAGATTTCTTTGTTTGCAGGTCTGTTTTAAAACCTCATCATAAGATTTCTTTGTTTGCAGGTCTGTTTTAAAACCTCATCATAAGATTTCTTTGTTTACAGGTCTGTTTTAAAACCTCATCATAAGATTTCTTTGTTTGCAGGTCTGTTTTAAAACCTCATCATAAGATTTCTTTGTTTGCAGGTCTGTTTTAAAACCTCATCATAAGATTTCTTTGTTTGCAGGTCTGTTTTAAAACCTCATCATAAGATTTCTTTGTTTACAGGTCTGTTTTAAAACCTCATCATAAGATTTCTTTGTTTACAGGTCTGTTTTAAAACCTCATCATAAGATTTCTTTGTTTACAGATCTGTTTTAAAACCTCATCATAAGATTTCTTTGTTTGCAGGTCTGTTTTAAAACCTCATCATAAGATTTCTTTGTTTACAGGTCTGTTTTAAAACCTCATCATAAGATTTCTTTGTTTACAGGTCTGTTTTAAAACCTCATCATAAGATTTCTTTGTTTGCAGGTCTGTTTTAAAACCTCATCATAAGATTTCTTTGTTTACAGGTCTGTTTTAAAACCTCATCATAAGATTTCTTTGTTTACAGGTCTGTTTTAAAACCTCATCATAAGATTTCTTTGTTTACAGGTCTGTTTTAAAACCTCATCATAATTTGTTTTCACTGTCCATGGAATTGTCAGCTTTCTTCTGTAAATACTCTAGTATGAAAATAAGGAAAATCACGGCATATCCTTCTACAGAACGTCACCATCAACGCTAGTAAACTAGTTGTTGATTTTCTGGGCACCACTTATATGTTCAGTAGTTTGCAATTGATTGCTGAACGATGAGGCTTATTTCTACCGTTCGTAAAAATCAGAGGAACAAATTTGCTTCTAAACTGCCCGCTGCGGAGTTTGAACCAGGTACTCTTGGGTTGTGATCGAGATCACTACCACTATGCCACAGACGTCCACGACGCAAGTATAACCACTTTATAAACCACCCTTTGTCTCACTCTAGTATAACCACTTTATAAACCACCCTTTGTCTTACTCTAGTATAACCACTTTATAAACCACCCTTTGTCTTACTCTAGTATAACCACTTTATAAACCACCCTTTGTCTTACTCTAGTATAACCACTTTATAAACCACCCTTTGTCTTACTCTAGTATAACCACTTTATAAACAACCCTTTTTCTTACTCTAGTATAACCACTTTATAAACCACCCTTTGTCTTACTCTAGTATAACCACTTTATAAACCACCCTTTGTCTTACTCTAATATAACCACTTTATAAACCACCCTTTGTCTTACTCTAATATAGCCACTTTATAAACCACCCTTTGTCTTACTCTAGTATAACCACTTTATAAACCACCCTTTGTCTTACTCTAGTATAACCACTTTATAAACCACCCTTTAGTTTAGTCGTCGGATCACCATCACTGCACGTCGAACAAATTAGTCCATAAGTGCTCCGATCTCTCCCTCAGTATGTCCATCAGCGTGTGGCGACTAACGACACCGGTTCTTTGTTGGTTTACAATTCTTCTTTGTCTGCCAGCATAGCGTTCTTGTCGAGCTACACCACACTTAACTTTGAGTTCTTGCAGTCTGGTTAGTGTTGTGGATGCACCGCTATTACGTGAATCATGTACACGCCCTCTCTCCCTTAGGAATTTATAATATCAGCCTGGTCCATTGCTCGTCCGCTTTGGACAGCAGCCATACCTGCAAGCCTATCCGCACGTTCATTCCCCTTACACCTGCATGCCCTGGTACAAAAATAAAACTGATCTTTGTAAACCACCCTTTGTCTTACTCTAGTATAACCACTTTATAAACCACCCTTTGTCTTACTCTAATATAACCACTTTATAAACCACCCTTTGTCTTACTCTAATATAACCACTTTATAAACCACCCTTTGTCTTACTCTAATATAACCACTTTATAAACCACCCTTTGTCTTACTCTAGTATAACCACTTTATAAACCACCCTTTGTCTTACTCTAGTATAACCACTTTATAAACTAGCCCTTGTCTTACTCTAGTATAACCACTTCATAAACTAAGCTTTGTCTCTAGTATAACCACTTTATAAACTAGCCTTTGTCTCACTCTAGTATAACCACTTTATAATCCACTCTTTGTTAGCTCTAGTGTAACCACTTTATAAACCACCTGTTGTCTCACTCTAGTATAACCATTTTATAAACCATCCGTTGTCTCACTCTAGTATAACCACTTTATAATCCACTCTTTGTTAGCTCTAGTATAACCACTTTATAAACCACCCGTTGTCTTACTCTAGTATAACCACTTTATAAACCACTCTTTGTTTTGTCTAGCAAGTGGGAGACAAAGGGTTCAAGAAAGAAAGCACAGATCTGATCCGTGTTACCCTTAGATCTGACATCATGCTTCAGTATAACTGAACAGATGTGGTACTATAATCATGCGTTTCCAGTGTGCAAAATCTGACATGTAGCCATCTTTACAAATTTATGTACAAGAAGGTCATTGCATCGGACTTTTCCAATATGGCTCCGTCCAT
Source organism: Arion vulgaris (assembly GCA_020796225.1). NCBI lineage: Eukaryota > Metazoa > Mollusca > Gastropoda > Stylommatophora > Arionidae > Arion > Arion vulgaris. The sequence continues at coordinate 33,099,392 of CM036758.1, read as the reverse complement.
GTCGGCAGAAATAGCACGCCAACTCCGTATCTCCTGCAACAATAATAGGAATTTCATGAAAATATTGAGCATGTGACTTTACAAGTTTGTGACTACACAAGTCTAAATGTGAAGAATTGATTTCGTTGCACTGGGTTTCCACATACGGCTCTGTCCATGTCCGTAGAAATAGCACGCCAACTCCGTATCTCCAGCAATAATCCTAGAGATCGGATGAAAAAAATTGCACATGTGACTCGTTTCGGAATCGAACTCACAACTTTCAGAACGCTAGGCAAACGCCTTAATACGTTGCCATGGAGACCCCTCTATAAATTTGTGTTCTATTGTATAATATAATTGCAACCTCTGAGGTTGGAAAGAAGTTTGATTTATCGATCCATCAATCGACTGTTAGAATAACCCATTGATTTATCAATCAATCAATCGAGTGATCGATTTATTCGTAATAGTTGATTTACTGCCCTATATAGTGATTAGTGATTTATCTATCTGTTTATCAATATTTGAGGATCTAAACTACATGTACTTTGAAGTCGAAGGCGCGCCTGTATGGCGGGGGACACTGATTAAAAAGGAAAGCAGGTCATCACGCACAGATCAGTCAGAAGCGCCATACCATGCGCCCTGACTACGCCTGAATTTATACCGGGCGAACGCAAGAAGAAGAAGGATCTATCTGTTCGATTGATTGATTGATTGTTTATATACCTTGTTTGATCAGTCACTGATGAATCTGTCGTGAGATCTGAGGCTGCTGTTGCTCTGCCATGTATTTGTGGTGTGGTGAAAAGTGGTGTATATGTTGTTGATTCTGGAAAAATTGATGATGGGGGTTCTAGATTCGCTGTTTTTGGAGAAGTGGTTAGAACAGGAGCAGATGCGGTGATGTTGCCTTCCCACAGCTCAAGCACAGGTGTTGTAGGTGTTACAGGTAAGACAGGTATTGTCGGTTTTACAATTGTGACAGGTGTGGTAGGTATCACAGGTCTTGAAGGTATCACAGGTACTCGAGGTACAACAGGTATTGAAGGTCCGACAGGCTTTAAAGGTATCACAGGTGTTGAAGGTATCACAGGTATTGCAGGAGCGACTCGCTTTGCATGTATTCCTGGTGCTGCAGGTGCGACAGGCTGTGCATGTATGCCAGGTGCTGCAGGTATTGAAGGTATCACAGGTGCTGCAGGTGCGACCGATGGTGAAAGTATCACAGCTGCTGCACTTGCGACTGGCTTTGCATGTGCGACAGGTACTGTATGTGCGACAGGTGTTTCAGGTATGACAGGTGTAGCAAGTGATGCAGCTGAGTTTATTACTGAAGTTCTCACCGGAGGTTCCCAACTTGAGGTTGTCGGTGATGAAGTTTCAAAAGAATATATCGATGAGGATGTTGCAGAAACTGGCGCTGTGGTGACCGAAGGGAATATCTCGGAAGTTTCCATAAGAGATTGGGTAAACACTTCTGTAGACGGTGTCACAGAAAATATTGATGACGATGTCGTGAATGGTGTCACGGAAGAAGCAGATGAGGCTGTCGTTGAAGTGGTAGGATGGTTTGTTAGTGAGTCAGTGGTGATGGTTGTAGCTCTATGAATACTGGGTTCTGTGTGACAAATCGAAACAAGTAAATTGTGCAGGCAATGTGTGTACAAATCAAAATGTAATAAGTAAAACCAGACAAATGTCACCAATATTGAAAAACAAGCACGTCAAGATGGACATCAAGAGAGTAATGTACAACACAGTTTTGTTTAACCAACTCTGTGCTATCAGTGTCAGACCTGGACACTGACAACAAATCAGAAAAGAAGAATCCAAACGACAGAGATGAAGTGTTTACAACGAATTCTAAATGTGACAAGAAGAGATAAGATCAGAAATGATGAAATCAGAAGTAGAGTTTGATCCTTGCTGGTGCTACAGTATATTAAGAAATAACAGGTCAAGTGGTTAGGACACGTGTCAAAGTTACCACAAGACAGTCTCCCACAACCAGCACTAGCACGCAGATACAATGGCAACAGATCAAGAGAATGACAACGTAAACAATGGATCGACGGAATATCCGAGGCACTAAATTCCACCTTATACAAAGCGCATTAGGAGGCTTGCTCCAGGTGTCTCTTTTTTCGACCTAACGCCGAAAGGCAAAACAGGATTAGAGAATAGATAGATACAATTAGAAGTATGTGTGTGTGTGCGTGCGTGCGTGTGTGTGTGTATATATATATATATATATATATATATATATATATATATATATCAAAGGGATGTATTAATTATATTAGCTACTAAAATAATAAAACCAGATTTTGAATAAAGTTTAAAATTATATTAGCAGAGAAAAGAAAAAAAAACAATGCATGATGTATTTGCCGCCAACATATCATAATGAAATAATACTAACCAATCAAATGGCTGTTTGTTTTATGCCCTGCTCCATTGTTTGCGCCCTTGACCTTGAGACTTAGAAAACGAGGCATGAACTTGAAATGTCGTTTTTTCGACACAGAACGAAGTTCTTTGACAATGTCACTGTAGGGTTTTTGTTGAGCTAACTTCAGAGCAGTCAATCCTTTACTATTTCGAGCATCAACATCGGTGCCAGCTTTCAAAAGGGTCTTTACCAGCTCAAGATGTCCTGATTTGGCGCAATCGTGCAATGGCGAATTCTTTGAAGCATCAAGTATATTTGGATCCGCACCAGCTGAAATTAAAATATTCGCGATTTCAAGATGTCCAAACTGAGCGCAGAAGTGAAGGGGTGTTTGCCCGTGCTTGCTCTGCATATTAACCGTCACATTAGCTTGTAATAACATCAAGATACACTCTCTGTTGCCCTTAATGACGCCAAAATGTAAAGGCGTACGCCCTAAATTGTCGGGTGTATTCACATCAGAATTCATCTCCAAAAGAAATTTAGTAATTTCTTGATTCCCCTCGCTAACGCTGTAATGAAGCGATGTACACCCCTGATTATCCTGCATATTAACACGTGTACCGAAGTTAATGAGATTTTTAGCGATAAGGAAACATCCTTTAGTCACGCTTAAATGCAAAGGTGTACACTTAAGGTGGTTAACCGTATTAACTTTGCATCCAGCGGTTAGTAAGGACTCCAATACTTCTTCGTTGCTTGCATCGGCACAGTAATGCAGCGGCGTATTTCCAGAATTATCTTTTGTATTCACCGTAGCTCCTGCTTCTAATAATATTTTAATTGTCTGTTTGTTACCTACTTTAGCACTTTGATGCAGTGATGTGACGCCATCTATATCTGGTTCGTTGATAAGGCACCCATAATTCACCAAAACTTTGCATATATCAGCGTTGTTCTCCTGTGCGCCGTAGTGCAAAGCAGTGCGTTCAAATTTATCCTTTTGATAAACATTTGCCCCGCTTCGAAGCAGACTTTCACAAATTTGAGTATGGCCCGCCTTTGCAGAAAAATGCAAAGGTGTGAACCCATATTTGGTGGAAGCATTTACACTAGCTTTTGCTTGTAAAAGAACGTTAACTACATCTAGATGTCCATGTTTACTGCTATAATGTAGAGGAGTATAGCCTTGTTTGTCACGGACATCAACGCTAGCCCCATTCTGAAGCAGCGCTTCGACGTTCTCCTTACTGCCAGTTTGTGCTTGAATGTGAAGTAATTTAAGTCCACATTTATGAACAGAACGCATTGACAAATAAAACTGTTTGTTTAGATTTTCGATGTCTGAATTTTCCGAATTAAACATTTGGTCGACAGATGATAGCTTATTTCGTGTCTCCTGTTCCATATATCAAAATCTCAACACGTCGCTCTGTTTCAATACTGCAAGCTAATTCTGGAAAAGAAAACAAAAGTATGCAATGTTAACTGATAAATTGTATTCACTGTATACAATGGCTGCAAACGTGAGAATAAACATTGGCAAAACCGAAGTAATTACGTTAGCTAGAGAGGAAAACGCTACCAATATCTCCATCGACCATAAGGAAGCGAAGTGCATGGGCATTTACCTGGGAGCTTGTGATATATAACTGTTAAGGAGGACAGAGTGACGAAGATGAAAATGTGAACCGCCAAACACAAACAGTTTGTTAGAGGCACGAGACATTTGGTTAATCAACACAGATCGGATGTGATTAGAAGTTATACGCTGGTAAAGATAGTGGGGTGGAGATTTGAGCATCTATGAACCTGTTCGGAGTGCTGTGATTAGAAGTTATACGCTGGTAAAGATACTGGGGTGGAGATTTGAGCATCTATGAATCTGTTCGGAGTGCTGTGATTAGAAGTTATACGCTGGTAAAGATACTGGGGTGGAGATTTGAGCATCTATGAATCTGTTCGGAGTGCTGTCATTATGATCCCCACTATCAGTTATAAAAGGGCTATCATCATAGCACTCCTGACATGTCCATAGGAGCTACCAATCTCCGCCTCAACAGATCCAGCAGCGTCCAGTGGCCCAACACGTCAGTTCGATGTTGATTAATCAATCGTTTTGCACATTTGCTACGTCGTTCTTTTCTTGTTGTACCAATATCTACACCCATATCTCTCAATCTGATCAGCGACTGGGATTCACAACCCCGAAACTCCTCTGTTCGGAAAGATTCTCTCAATGCGTGAAGAATATCATTTGGATCCATTGCAGCTCCCTTTGACATCATAGCCATGCCAGCTAATCTATCAGCTCATTCATTACCTTTGACATCATAGCCATGCCAGCTAATCTATCAGCACATTCATTACCTTTGACATCATAGCCATGCCAGCTAATCTATCAGCACATTCATTACCTTTGACATCATAGCCATGCCAGCTAATCTATCAGCTCATTCATTACCTTTGACATCATAGCCATGCCAGCTAATCTATCAGCACATTCATTACCTTTGACATCATAGCCATGCCAGCTAATCTATCAGCACATTCATTACCTTTGACATCATAGCCATGCCAGCTAATCTATCAGCTCATTCATTACCTTTGACATCATAGCCATGCCAGCTAATCTATCAGCACATTCATTACCTTTGACATCATAGCCATGCCAGCTAATCTATCAGCACATTCATTACCTTTGACATCATAGCCATGCCAGCTAATCTATCAGCACATTCATTACCTTTGACATCATAGCCATGCCAGCTAATCTATCAGCACATTCATTACCTTTGACATCATAGCCATGCCAGCTAATCTATCAGCTCATTCATTACCTTTGATATCATAGCCATGCCAGCTAATCTATCAGCACATTCATTACCTTTGACATCATAGCCATGCCAGCTAATCTATCAGCACATTCATTACCTTTGACATCATAGCCATGCCAGCTAATCTATCAGCTCATTCATTACCTTTGACATCATAGCCATGCCAGCTAATCTATCAGCTCATTCATTACCTTTGACATCATAGCCATGCCAGCTAATCTATCAGCTCATTCATTAACTTTGACATCATAGCCATGCCAGCTAATCTATCAGCACATTCATTACCTTTGATATCATAGCCATGCCAGCTAATCTATCAGCACATTCATTACCTTTGATATCATAGCCATGCCAGCTAATCTATCAGCACATTCATTACCTTTGACATCATAGCCATGCCAGCTAATCTATCAGCACATTCATTACCTTTGATATCATAGCCATGCCAGCTAATCTATCAGCACATTCATTACCTTTGACATCATAGCCATGCCAGCTAATCTATCAGCACATTCATTACCTTTGACATCATAGCCATGCCAGCTAATCTATCAGCTCATTCATTACCTTTGACATCATAGCCATGCCAGCTAATCTATCAGCTCATTCATTACCTTTGACATCATAGCCATGCCAGCTAATCTATCAGCTCATTCATTACCTTTGACATCATAGCCATGCCAGCTAATCTATCAGCACATTCATTACCTTTGATATCATAGCCATGCCAGCTAATCTATCAGCACATTCATTACCTTTGATATCATAGCCATGCCAGCTAATCTATCAGCACATTCATTACCTTTGACATCATAGCCATGCCAGCTAATCTATCAGCACATTCATTACCTTTGACATCATAGCCATGCCAGCTAATCTATCAGCTCATTCATTACCTTTGACATCATAGCCATGCCAGCTAATCTATCAGCTCATTCATTACCTTTGACATCATAGCCATGCCAGCTAATCTATCAGCACATTCATTACCTTTGACATCATAGCCATGCCAGCTAATCTATCAGCTCATTCATTACCTTTGACATCATAGCCATGCCAGCTAATCTATCAGCTCATTCATTACCTTTGACATCATAGCCATGCCAGCTAATCTATCAGCTCATTCATTACCTTTGACATCATAGCCATGCCAGCTAATCTATCAGCTCATTCATTACCTTTGACATCATAGCCATGCCAGCTAATCTATCAGCTCATTCATTACCTTTGACATCATAGCCATGCCAGCTAATCTATCAGCACATTCATTACCTTTGACATCATAGCCATGCCAGCTAATCTATCAGCTCATTCATTACCTTTGACATCATAGCCATGCCAGCTAATCTATCAGCTCATTCATTACCTTTGACATCATAGCCATGCCAGCTAATCTATCAGCACATTCATTACCTTTGACATCATAGCCATGCCAGCTAATCTATCAGCTCATTCATTACCTTTGACATCATAGCCATGCCAGCTAATCTATCAGCACATTCATTACCTTTGACATCATAGCCATGCCAGCTAATCTATCAGCTCATTCATTACCTTTGACATCATAGCCATGCCAGCTAATCTATCAGCACATTCATTACCTTTGACATCATAGCCATGCCAGCTAATCTATCAGCTCATTCATTACCTTTGACATCATAGCCATGCCAGCTAATCTATCAGCACATTCATTACCTTTGACATCATAGCCATGCCAGCTAATCTATCAGCTCATTCATTACCTTTGACATCATAGCCATGCCAGCTAATCTATCAGCTCATTCATTACCTTTGACATCATAGCCATGCCAGCTAATCTATCAGCACATTCATTACCTTTGACATCATAGCCATGCCAGCTAATCTATCAGCACATTCATTACCTTTGACATCATTGCCATGCCAGCTAATCTATCAGCTCATTCATTACCTTTGATATCATAGCCATGCCAGCTAATCTATCAGCACATTCATTACCTTTGACATCATAGCCATGCCAGCTAATCTATCAGCACATTCATTACCTTTGACATCATAGCCATGCCAGCTAATCTATCAGCACATTCATTACCTTTGACATCATAGCCATGCCAGCTAATCTATCAGCTCATTCATTACCTTTGACATCATAGCCATGCCAGCTAATCTATCAGCTCATTCATTACCTTTGATATCATAGCCATGCCAGCTAATCTATCAGCACATTCATTACCTTTGACATCATAGCCATGCCAGCTAATCTATCAGCACATTCATTACCTTTGACATCATAGCCATGCCAGCTAATCTATCAGCTCATTCATTACCTTTGATATCATAGCCATGCCAGCTAATCTATCAGCACATTCATTACCTTTGACATCATAGCCATGCCAGCTAATCTATCAGCACATTCATTACCTTTGACATCATAGCCATGCCAGCTAATCTATCAGCTCATTCATTACCTTTGACATCATAGCCATGCCAGCTAATCTATCAGCACATTCATTACCTTTGATATCATAGCCATGCCAGCTAATCTATCAGCTCATTCATTACCTTTGATATCATAGCCATGCCAGCTAATCTATCAGCACATTCATTACCTTTGATATCATAGCCATGCCAGCTAATCTATCAGCACATTCATTACCTTTGATATCATAGCCATGCCAGCTAATCTATCAGCACATTCATTACCTTTGACATCATAGCCATGCCAGCTAATCTATCAGCTCGTTCATTACCTTTGACATCATAGCCATGCCAGCTAATCTATCAGCTCATTCATTACCTTTGACATCATAGCCATGCCAGCTAATCTATCAGCTCATTCATTACCTTTGACATCATAGCCATGCCAGCTAATCTATCAGCACATTCATTACCTTTGATATCATAGCCATGCCAGCTAATCTATCAGCTCATTCATTACCTTTGATATCATAGCCATGCCAGCTAATCTATCAGCACATTCATTACCTTTGATATCATAGCCATGCCAGCTAATCTATCAGCACATTCATTACCTTTGATATCATAGCCATGCCAGCTAATCTATCAGCACATTCATTACCTTTGACATCATAGCCATGCCAGCTAATCTATCAGCTCATTCATTACCTTTGACATCATAGCCATGCCAGCTAATCTATCAGCACATTCATTACCTTTGACTACTTCGTGCTCAGTGACAAGAATGAAGGTGATTTCTCTGACCCATGTCTGCACCAGTACATCCATGCCAGCTAATCTATCAGCACATTCATTACCTTTGACTACTGCGTGCTCAGTGACAAGAATGAAGGTGATTTCTCTGACCCATGTCTGCACCAGTACATCCATGCCAGCTAATCTATCAGCACATTCATTACCTTTGACTACTGCGTGCTCAGTGACAAGAATGAAGGTGATTTCTCTGACCCATGTCTGTACCAGTACCTCAACCCAGTTTTATCTCACAATCTCACTTCAATCAATCAAGTGCCGTGCCTGTTGATGTAGGCAATCATGTTTCTCTCCAACTCACTCTCTCTCTCTCTCTCCTTGGTGTAGTTAATCAGTGCTGACGTCGATCTTTTGTCGAACCACGATGTCAGACCACACAACTGTTCTCCTTTTTTCTTTCCCAATCTCTCCTTCCCTGAATGTTACCCGTTGTCACCAAATGCTCTAATTCTCCTCTTCGCATTATATGTGACAAAAACCTTGAGTGTCTGATTCTTATTCTTTTGATAAGGTTTCTTTGTGTGCAGGCCTGATTTAAAACCTCATCATTTGTTTTCTTCGCTGTCCATAGAATTTTCAGCATTCTTCTGTAAAACTGCATCTCCGTGACTTCCAATGATCGTATTGATTACTTGTTCATTGTCCATGATTGGCAGCCATTCATAATTATTGGTTCAATATAGCACTGGAGTATTCTTTTCCACAGTGTCGTTGGTACTGAGCTCACGCATAGTGTGTTTTTCGATTTCATAAAAGCTGATTTTGCTTGAGCTATTCTTTCTTCTACTTTTGTCGTCACACTGTTACCGGGTTGTTGTCCAGTGTCATCACACTGTTACCGGGTTGTTGTCAAGTGTCATCACACTGTTACCGGGTTGTTGTCTAGTGTCATCATACTGTTACCGGATTGTTGTCTAGTGTCATCACACTGTTACCGGGTTGTTGCCCAGTGTCGTGGTTTTCTGTTTTGTCTTGCGCTGTTCTAGTGGATTGGGTAATAGTTATTTTTGCTTTTTGACAGATTTCTGCTATACCTTATTTCCTTAAATTCTGTGGTAGAAGACCTTATATACAGTAGGTTTTGGTTGCATTCTTATTAAGTGGCCAAACCACTTCATCTTTTGTAAATCAAGCAAGGTTCTGTCCCAACTTTCTTTCTTATGCTGATGTTGGTGACGTTTGTGTTTTCTGGTGTTGTTGGTAACTTTTCGTAGGCAACACATTTCACATGTAGTTATTTTTCGCGACTGTGATTTGTTTAATTGTCCATGTTTGGCCCCGGTAACACAGAGTAGCCATAACAATGATCATCTGTTGCTTAGCTGTCAGTGAGATGTTTGGGTGTCTTAACAACGTGGCTAGCTGGTAGGTTACAGCACTTGCCTTTTTGCACTCTAGCCTCTTATCTCTCTGTCTAGTCTTCCATCTTCTAGGAATATGCTTCCTATTCTACTGAGTTATTCTACTCCTTACTATACATACCAAGCATTATATGCGACATGTCACTGTCAATTGAGGTCAGAATGAGAGTTATACAATGCTACATAGATCCAATACTGACATACGGATGTGAGTCCGGGACAGTAAATAAACAGACAGAAAAATCTCCAGAGGTCACAGAGATGTGATTTTACAGAAGAATGATGAGAATCCCATGGAGTGGTAAAATGACGAATGTGGAGGTGTTGAATGAGGTCAAGACCCAGAGAAAACGTATTGTCAATATAAGAGAGAGGCTGTCATCATTTTGTGGACATGTGATGAGAAGGGAGGTTTAGAACACATTGTGACAACCGATAAAATCGAAAGACAAGACGAGAGAAATTTTAGACAGCCTGACTTCATGGCACGGAAGAGCGTCAACATCTGAGATGATAGCAAACACCAGAGTCAGAGATTTGTAGAGATCCATGATCGCCTACACCAGCCGGCACCTGATGATGTTGATGATTATAACTTACCACTTACCAGACATGAATTCTGTTTCCCACACATCACCATGGAAACAGTAAACACAATTTTCCGGCAAAACAAAATGTATTCCCACACGTCTAAACACTGTCTAGTTTCAACAATTGCGCCGACTTAAAATCTTTCCCCAAACAAATCTCGATGCTAATTCTGGGCATAGTATATCTTGTATTGATAATATTTAAACCATACTCCACCCAGTAAATGTTGAAAAAGCACTTACTGTGACGTATGATTCAGCAATTCGATAGCTAAATGTGTTGTTTTAAAGCGGTTCTAAAACTGTTGATTAATAGGACCATCATTATTGCACTTTGGTGAATAAACATGTGTGCTACGATATCTTATCTCATACAGGACTATCTCAGTGTAGGAACTCTGTAGCACCAGCGAGAGTCCTCGACCTAATTTTTAAGGGGTAAAATTTGTAGGAATATTATTGTAAAATTTTAAAATAAATTTTTGTCGGACAGCAGCTTTGATGCCTACCCTAACCGATTCTCAGCTGCCAGGGACTTTTTGCGTGTTTAACTTTAACACCGCTGTGAAGTCAGCCGCAGTCATGCAGCCTAATATGACATTTCTAAGTGATTTTTAAGTGAAGACTTTCTTTCTTTATCACAAGTGTGCTTCGCCATTCAGATGAGCCTTACTCCGACTTCAGAGGTACTTGTAATTCAGATCTCCAAGTAAAGGATCAGGGTCTCTTGACTGTTGAAGAAAAGCACATAATCTAAAGATGAAGGACTGACTACATTGCATCGGACTTTATCCCGTATGTTGCCACTCTAAGCATAAATGACATGAAATTTGCCAAGACATTATATAAAGCATGAACTCCGTAGCTTCAGCGACAATGAGTCCATTGTTCCAATTTTGCCAGTGAGATCTTTCAGTTATTCAAAGTTTTTGCAGCATTTTTTTTATGCCTCTTAAAGCCCTATTGTACTGCACAAATTGCTGAAAGCTGCTGAATAACCGTTTCACTTCAGCATTAGAATTTAGCAACATTAATCAACTTAGGGCGAAAGCTGCAAGCTCATTGAAGGGGTTACCTCCCGAAGAATCTTTAAATACTTCAGACCAAAATCTTTCAGTGGTTGCAATATCAGTCCATTTAACCAATGTATGCTGTTGTATTGAATCTCAATTGATGACTTCATTTCTTCATCGAAATATATATATGGCCCTTTTCATCTTTACAGACGGTCAGTAGGCAAGTGTTTTACTGTGACAACTTCTGAGTTTTCGCTTTTCTCTCTTGTCGTTCAGCTCGTACATAAGTCTCTTCTCAAAGACTCTGCGCCCTTCCGTAATTTGGCTTTCCACACAACTGTCATCAGCTAGTCCCTCCCATGTGCTGGGATCTATAGCAAAGTTTTTCATTGAGGTTTTGCAGACATCTTTATATCTGAGCAGTGGTCTGCCCTGGTGCCTCTTCCCTCCGAAAGTTCACAGAACAACATTTGTTTTGGTATACGATAAGTTTCCATTCTTCTCACATGTGCAAACCATCTTAGTCGTCTACTGCTGAGCATGCCCATGATGGAAGGCAGATTTGCACGTTGTAGTACTTCAGAGTTGGTTATCTTGTCGTACCACCTGATGTTCATAATCTTGCGGAGACATCGAAGGTGAAAGATGTTAAGTCTCCTCTCGTGTCTTGAGTAGGCTGTCCATGTTTCTGAGCCATATAGTAAAGAACTAATTACACAGGCTCGATATATTTGAGTTTTCGTCTGCAATGTCAATGTTTTGTTGTCCCACGCTCGCTTTGATAGTATGCCGAATGTAGTAGCCGCACTCCTATACGAGCGTTGATTTCTTCATCAAGAGAAAGGCTGGCAGTGACCGTGGACCCAAGATAGCAGAATTTTTGCACTGGTGTTAGATGGTTACCATTTAAAGTGATATTTGATGTCTTACCTCCCTGACATAATACAACTGTTTTGGAGACACTTATTGTCAGAGAAAAGAGGTCGCATGCCTTTGACAAATTATTAATTTGACATTGCAGTGTAGTCTCACTGTGGGCGACTAAGGCAGCATCGTCAGCGAAAAGGAGGTCCTTGAGAAGTATTTCCGTCGTTTTTGTCTTGGCTCTTAAGCGAGCCAAGTTAAACAGTGAACCATCAGATCTAGTGCGGATGAAAACATCACCATCAGCGTCCCCTAAGGCGTGGTTCAAAGGACTGCGAAGAAGATACCAAAGAGAGTGGGGGCAAGGACACAGCCCTGCTTGACTCCACTCTTAACCTCAAAACTATCAGATGTGCTGCCATCGAACTGTATGCTGGCTTTCATGCCCTCATGGAAGGAAACAATCAATTGGAGCAACTTTGGGGACAACCAATATACTTCAATATTTTATAAAGACTTGGCCTGCTGACTGTGTCAAATGCCTTAGTCAGATCCACGAAAGCAATACATAGAGGCTTGCTCTGCTCTCTGCACTTCTCTTGTAGCTGTCGAAGGGTAAATATCATGTCAGTTGTTGACCGTCTAGCTCTGAATCCACATTGTGACTCTGGAAGAACACACTCCGCCAGTTTCTGTAGTCGTTTTGAAAGGACTAGTGCAAAAGCTTTGCCTGTTACGCTTAGAAAGGAGATGCCTCTGTAGTTGTTACAATCCCCCTTATCCCCTTTGTTTTTATAGAGGGTCACTATCTTTGCATCCCTCATGTCCTGAGGAAGTGTTTCCTCTCTCCAGCACTGAATAAGGAGATTGTAGAGGTGGGGCAGCAGGACATCCCTATTGTATTTGAGGATTTCTGCAGGAATGTTGTCTAGTCCTGATGCCTTGCCATTTGAAAGTTTGTTGATTGGTTCGGAAAGTTCCTGCTCCGTGGGTTCGGTATCCAGCTCGGTTTGGTCATGATGTTTCGGTATGATCTGATCGAGGACTGGGTGTGCTGGTTTCTCCACAGAGTAAAGATTGGAATAGTGTTCCACCCATCTTTCGAGCTGTTTAGTCATATCTGTTATTGGCTCACCTGTTTCTGATCTTAGTGGTGCAATTTTTGTTATGTTTGGTCCCAGAGCTACTCTGACATTTTCGTACATTGCCTTGGTGTTGCCCATATCTGCAGCATTTTGTATCGCAGAACATAGATTTGACCAGTATTCATTTGCACACCTCCTTGACTCTCGTTGCAATACTGATTTTGTGTGCTGAAGATGGTCCTTTGAACTTTGCGAAAGGGTTTATTTTTGTAATTTATTAGAGCTCTTTTCTTTTCCTCAAGTAGAGGGCTTAGGGTTGTTTCATTTTGTTCTACCCAGTCTTTGTTGGAGAATTTCTTGGTGCCAAAGGAGTCAATGGCACAGTCATATATGTTAGATTTTAGAATGTTCCCCTTTTCGTCTACGCTACATTCTCCCATTTCATTCTCACACAGAGCAGTAAACGCCTTTCTGAAAGTCTACCTATTCTCTGTCATCCCCATTTTGGTGACGCTGACTTTGGGTTTGGGTGGTCTTCTTGTTGAATAGGTTTTAATTGGAAGTATTTTGACTTTGCTGATAACTAGTGCATGATCTGTATCACAGTCCGTGTGGAAAGTACGTGTGATTTTCACTGTGTTGAGGTGTTGTCTGCGTGTGAGTACAAAATCAAGCTGGTGCCAGTAACCTGATCTTGGGTGGCACCATGACACCCTGTGTCTGTGTTTGACAGAAAAAACGTATTTGTCACACATATGTTGTTTTGGGAGCAGAATTCAAGCAGTCTTTGACCATTATCGTTGATATTTCCAATGCCATGATGACCCAGGCATACTGGCCATGACTGGTGATCAGATCCTATGCGTCCATTTAAGTCGCCCAATATAAACAGTTGCTCATCTACTGGAAATGAATTAACGACATTCTGTAATGAGTCATAAAACTTGTCTTTATCTTCTGCAGACGCTGCTAGGGTTGGTGCGTAGACACATATGATGTTTAGGAGTCCACTTTTACATTGAGTCGTAGTGATATTACTCGTTCTGATGCAGCTACTGGTGTATGAATAGCTTTCACAAGTCTATTGTGCACGGCAAAGCCGACTCCATACAGTCTAGGTTGATTGGTGCTTAGGCCCTGCCAGAAGAATGTGTAATTCTTTTCTTTTACTGAGCCACAGTCTGGAAGCCTGGTTTCCTGTAGCGCGGCTATGTCTACCTGCAGTCTCTCAAGTTCTCTGTCTATGACAGCTGTTTTCCTGATGTCTTTTGTTTTCGTCGGGTCTAGGTTGACAAGTCCGGGACACATGGTCCTTACGTTCCATGTGCCAAATCTAAGAGGTTTATTTGTCTTGTGTCTCTGTAACTGTTGCTTTCCGTGTTGTGCTCGAGCCGAAAAAAAGATGAAGTGTCGTCTCTCTTTGTGCCTAGCCTGGGCAGCTGATATGGAGAATGTGCCTTGCCCATTTTGCACAAACCCCCTCTCTACCCTACTGTTTTTCCAAAGGAAAGACAAAGTCTATACGTTTGGAATCCAGCAGGGTTTGCAGGAGATGCCAGAAGATGGCAAGGAATAATTCTATTCATCGAAATAATTCATCGAAATAATTCTATTATATTCTTAATATGTGTCAATGTATTTTGTACTGAGAACAAGCTTATATTCTTCAAAATATCAATGTTTTCTGGCAGACGATTATGCAGCTCTTTGTACAGTCTAATCTTCTTCTTCTTCTTTGCGTTCGTTCTTTACGACCAATTTTAATCACTCTTTGTGATATGTTTGATCTTTGCCAAGAACGTGTATACGTTGCACATTGGTTTGGTAGGCCACTAAACGCATAGACTTCTACATGTTTAGGACACGTGCATCCGATTTCAGCCAAACCTCATTAGTCGCCTCTTACGACATGCGTGGCAGGTAACAGTGGTTCTAATCTTTACACCCCAAATTTGGGCCCCGGTAACCACTCGTGCGTACAGTCTAATCAAAAAGTTGAATGCCATTTTTCAAATGTGACTTACTTGAGAAGCTAGAATATTTTTGCTAATCATCAATTGCCCAAGTCTTTTCTCAAATCTAGAACCTACAACGTACCACACTTAAAGGAAGAAATTCATTACTCCGATCTCGCTGTAGTAAATTTTCTGTGTTTGTCCGTCTTGTTATTGTCGATTTTCTGATTCATGGACCAAGCTAAAATAATTATATAAAAATGCTAATTTTGTCTTAATGCTCATTTTCCTGCTAAATCCAAATCTTTAATGCTAAATCACGAAAAATGATGCTAAATATATCATTAAAAATGCTAAATTGGCAACACTGCATGTGACTTTGAAATGGAATTCGGGAGGCAAGAGAGGTACGGGACGACCTCGAGAGACACGGAGACGAACTGTAGATAAAGAAAGAGAAGAGGCGGGAAAGATCTGTAATGAACTAAGCTGTCTTGTTAAAGGCAGATCTGGTTGGAGAAAATTTGTCGATACCTTAAGCTTCAAGGGGAGTTAAGAGAAGAAGAGAGGTACACACTGTACTATTTGAGAACCGCGCACATCTAGTGGAAAGTAGGGTAGGTTCAACCACACAAACAATGGCGTACTGGAGATAAGTTTTCAAGTGACTTCTTTCATGCAAATCATGTGTACATTTTCAAAGCGGTATTTCTTTAAGTAGCCAAACTTACCTGCAGTTATGTTTAAATGTTTTTTGTTTGCCCGCAATGAATTTAGGCGTAGTCTAACACGCAGCTTCTGACTTATGCTTCCATGAAGCCTTGCTCTACTTATCATAAAAGTACTCGATTCGCTCCCCCGTGGAGCTATTATGATATTTTTCCAGAGCTCAGTATAGGTGAGATCGAGTTACTAGTCCTATCGGAGACGGACGATAAAACGTAGGTCCCGTGTTCAATTTGAGCACGTAAAAGAAACCCTTGGCAGTTTCAAATCGAGAAGAGCATGCTGGGCAACATTCATTAGAAAAGTCTTTTTAAATATACATTTCTACAAAATATCTTTACCAAATTCAAAATGACACCGGAACCCTTGTCGGTGCCACGGAGTTCATGCACTGCCGCTGAGATCTTTCTGTGTAAGAAAGAGATTGGAGCACATATGGTTACTCACTGAAGTGCAATGATGATGTTCCTACTAATATCAATTTACTTATCACCAGTGCCCCTCGCCATTCAGGCAGTGCCTTACTCCGAATACAGAGGTAACCGTGTAAGAAAGAGATCTATATGATTGTTGCTGGAGCTACGGAGTTCGTGCTTTGTGTAACACTCTCGGCAGACGGCGTGACATTTTCTACCGACCTGGAGGGAGCACATATGGGGAAACCGGTATAATGACGTCAGTCCTTTGCCTTTAGACACATTTTAAAAACAGAAATAGATCAGAGCACATATATGGTTATTCCCTATCTTCTTCCAACGCTCATATTGATCACTTGTTAACCACTCTGTGTGATTTGTATGTGATCTGAGCCCAAGAGCGATTGTACGTTGTGCCAGTTATGCGCCTACAAGTAGGCCAGCACATCCGATACTTTTTATTTACTAGGTAGCTTCCTAGGTCCTACATCAGTCGCCTCTTACGACATGCCTTGTAGGTCGCAGTGGTACTATTCTTTGCTTCCTTGCGGGCCCCGGCACCACACGACGCCTGGGTTATTCACCGAAGTGCAATGATGATAGCTCTGTCAATCAATCAGCTCTACATACAATTATCAAGACTAAATAATTGATGTTTATTTCGTAAAATCATAAACGGAATTTAAAAAAAATAATCAAGTGCCGTGCCTGTCGGCGCAGGCGATCGTGTCTCTCTCCAACTCGCATTCCCTGGTGGAGTTAATAAGTTCTGATGTCCGGAGTAGTTGCATAGCAGAAGTTGGGCGCAGCAAAAGTTCTGAAGTCGATCTTTTGTCGAACCACCCAATATCTCCCTCTGCATTCCACGACCCCTACGTTCCAGAATTTTACCCGTTGTCACCAAATTTTCAAAATCACAACTTCGCATTGTATGGCAGAAGAACACCGACTGTCTTCTTCTTCTTCTGTGTTCTCACTAGATTGGGATTTCGGATTCTCTAATAAAGGCAGCCGTCTGCCTAAGATTATCAGCCACGCCATACAGTTTGTCTTGGACGCTGATGTAAGTGGGCCACCTTTTTCTTCTCAAGTCTACATACTGGGGACAGTTCTGTAGGATATGTTCTGTTGTTATACTTGCCAAGCCACAGGTCGTTAGTGCCTATCTTGAATTTAGTTTAGTGTACAGGTGGTGTCTCATTCTGTTGTGACCCGTCCGGAGGCGAAGTATGGCTGTCTGGTCCCTTCTGGACAGTTGGTAATATACATCGTTCTTGTTGTGTTTGGGTGTTCTTTATCCCATTTTGCTTTGTAGTGCCCTTTGGCGATGGTTTTTGCTTCTTTATAGCTAACCAGGTTGTCATCTTGGGGCACTTCTGCTCCCTCTTTAGCCAGTCTGTCAGCATCTTCATTCCCCTTGATCTTGCAGTTTGAGGGTATCCACTGGATTACTACCCTCTCAGAATCATGGGATAACTGGGCTAAAGTTGACCTGAGATCACTTAGTCCTGTGTTCCTTTCAGATTTCAGTGCTGAGATAGCGGACAATGCGTCAGTCAAAAGCACTGTTTTTCCATGTATTTGGTTCATATGTTGTAGTGCCATTTAGTGTTGAGGCCACCTCAGTCCTGAAATTGGTTGAGAACTTGCCTGTGGCCAGAGCTAAGGTTAGTTCTACTCCATTTTTTAGTCTGAGGACAACTCTCCCTCCTCCATTGTGGGTGGCATCTGTAGCAGAGCCATCCGTGTATGCATGTGTCCATTTGATAGTTTTCGTTTATGTGTTTTTCTGCGATGAGCCTTCTCTCCAGGTCTGTCTGTGTTCCTTTCTTGGCCAATGCCTCTTATTTCTTCTGAGAGCTCTGGGAGACTGCATGCACAGGAGAGGGAGGTGCTGGCTGGTTGAATGTGTCTTGGTTGAGCCAGTGCCAATATTGGATCTTTGTGAGCAAGTTCTTTGGAGTTTGCCACGAAGTTACTTCTTTTTAATCTGCCTCTACCGTAGCTGTTGATTCGGAGGTGCATTGGATGGTTCGTCAGTCTCTTGAATTTATCTCCTTGTTGAAGTACCTTCATGTCCCATCTGTCCTCCATTGGCTGGAGCCCTGTCACAGTTTCCAGTACTTCTATGGGGTAGACTTCATGGCTCCAGTGATGATCCGTGACGCCTGATTTTGCACTCTGCTTGGCTTTACAAATTGTGTCTTGGAGGTTGTGGCCCAGGCTGCTATGCCATACTCAAGTACTGGTCGGACTCTTCCAGTGTATAACCTTTTCAAAATGTCACAATCTGCACCCCAAGTGGTGCCTGCTAGTTTGTTCATAATCCTCATTCTCTGCTTTGTTCTTTTTCCATCTTTGTCTATCTGTGTTTTCCAAGTCAGTCTGCTGTCCATGGTGATTCCCAGATATGTTGGACCTTCATGGTAATTCCTCCATTGGAAGTAGGTGATCATTTATCTTGAGTTTCACCATTTATTTCTTCTTGGAAAGGCTGTGAAGGGAACACCGATTGTCTGATTCTTATGATCAGGTTTCTACGTGGGCTAGTTAGCAACAATCAATCACATATTTACAAATCATCATCATATAGCTTGTCCCAAGTAGAACGTTGCCACCCTAACAGTCCTTTGGAATTTCTCTCTTAGAAAGGCTAGATGTCTTGTATCTGCAGCCGTCATTCTCAAACCATCAGTTGCATTCTGAATCCATCTTATCTGTGGTCTTTCTCTTTGCAAGGATGCCTCCTTCCATGATGGTCTCCAAACCTTCGTGTCTCATTATATGTCCAAAATACCTCAATTTTCTCATTCTTATTTGTAGCAACAGTCAGTTTTACTTAGATTTTTTTCAGGATAGATCTATCTGTTCTCTTCTCTGTCCATGATATACGAAGGACTCTTCTGTAACATTTATATTCAAAAGCACATACATGTATATGTTTTCCCACTGCCTTGTTAAATGTCCACGCTTCACACCCAAATGTTGCCACTGGAAATATGCATATTTTAGTTGTACCTGTTGTCACCAAATTTTCCAACTATCTTGTAAAAGAAGCGTAATACATATATATATATATATATATATATATATATATATAACAATACAATTTTTCATAGCCTTTTCAGACCTTAGGGAATGAAGTCACTTCACATTTCTAGGCCCTAGTGTGTAGAAGGTAGGTGGGCTAATTCCTTTCCTCCCATGTTGAACGTTGAGTTTGGGATTGAACCCATAACTCTCTATTATCCGAGTCGATAGAACGCTTATGAATTATGCTAATCCATCCACGAAAACAACCAGTGAGCCATTCCAAAAATAGCTTTACTAAGGAGTGTCTTTCGATTGTGCTTCATTTTGCTAGACACAGAATAGTCAGGTATGATTCAATCAAACAGTGTTTGTACACACAACATGCTATAAGCTTATCTTAGTGTGCTTGTATATTAGAGATGAGACAATATCATATATACACAAGTATACACATATAACAAACATGCATACATCATTCAAAGTAGCTTCATGTTTATTGTCAGATGAGAATAAGGAGTTTTTTTGTAAGAACCCCCAGAGGAAGCAATGAATATGATCAATAAATAGACAGTGTACATGTATTATAGAAGCCACAACCAGGGAAATTCATAGCATGCACCCAGGAACACCTGGAGACGGGAGTTGGAGACGGAATGAAAACAAATGGGGAGAGAGTGGAGAGATCTGGAACGGAGAGCCTTGAATAGGCAGGCTTGGAAGGCCTTGGTTGCGGACCTATGCTTCCCTAGGGGCAAAGGGTGAAGAATACACATATTAGGAGCTTCAGGAAAAACAAATTACAAAACACAGGATTCGAACCACTAGGAAATGGGTGCCCTAAGATGTAAGGGTAAGTGGTTCAAATCCTGTGTTTGGTAATTTGTTTTTTCCGGAAGATCCTAATACTTGTACTTCTTCTTCACTTTTCAACTCCCAATGGAGCACAGGTCTTCAACAAACTTCCTCCAGCCCTTCCTTTCTCTTGCCATCCTTCCATGCCTTACTTATTCTTTTATAGCTTAGTTTCAGAAAGTCAAAAGCATGGATTAAGAGTCAGACACAATCTTTCTTTCTTCTTTCTTTTCCTCAATCCTGCTTTATCTCACATCGTCAGGATAAGAAGAGAATCCTAGAACAGGCTTTTGTGTGCACTTTGTATAGTGTCATTCCCCGCCTGTTATCTCTGAGGTCCAATTTTTGTGTGGACATACTTTTGCTTTGTATCTACTGTATCAGAGTAACATTGTTCTTTGAGTCTGTTGGTAATTTGCTTATGTGGCTGAAGTATTTAATTTGTAGTTTCTTGATGAAGTTCAGTACTGATGTAGTATCCACTTTTTTCCTGTTGTCGTCATTTCTAAACCGGTCACAACAATGGTCTTTATTTAGCATGGCCCTAGAAAGCAACAAAAAATGGATTAAGAGCCAGACACAATATTGGCTCTCTTTAGCACAACCCCAGAAAATAAGTGCAGAGCTGCAGTCGTTGTTTCAACTCCATCCCCATGTTGTTGGAGGTTGCTGTTAGAAAATCTCAGCACTACTTGTCAACAATCCAGCTGTGAATCTCCAGCCTGATTTACCACCATGCAACCCATACCTTAACATGGCCAATAACAGTAGCCAATGAGCGAAAAATCATAATGACAGAGATGAGGTGTCTTAGAATAGCTGCAGGTGTGACAATAAGAGACAAAATTAGAAATGAAGAGATTAGAAGAAGACTGGATGTGAAACCAGTCATGCATTTCATAAAAGAACAACAGATTAAATGGTTTGGACACCTGACCAGAATGCCCTTCCACAGAGAGCCACACAGAAAAAGTATAATGAGTACAAGGAAAGAGGAAGACCACGCAAAAGATGGAGCGACTGCATCAAGAACAGCCTTACGAAAATGAATATCAACTTACAAAGTGCCTTAAAACAAAATTAGAAATGAAGAAATCAGAAAAAGACTGAATGTGAAACCAGTCATACAATTCATAAAAGAACAACAGGTTAAATGGTTCCACAAAAATGAATAGTTAATGAATAAAATGAAAATGAACTTACAAAGTACCTTAAAACAAGCACACGCACGATCACCATGACCCCCAGCATTTCTATAAAGAAGTAAATGGTAGAAGAGAAGAAGAACCCATACCTACATGATGTTTTTGAATATGAGCTCTTAAAATCCATTTCTCATCACATTTTTTATTGCAATGTTCACATTTAAAGAGGTTGCCACTGTGCCAGCGTAAATGTCGAACCAAAAGATGCTTGACCTTAAAAATCTTCGGACACTGATCACACATAAAAGGGTGGACACCAGTGTGGATTCGGATATGAGCTTTCAGCTTGCTTGCTTCATAAAAGGTGGCGCCACATGTAGCACAGAGGTAAGGTCTGTTGTTTGTATGACGTTTGACATGGAGAGCAAGGTTTGTATTGGATCTGAAAGATTTACCGCAGTAACAACACTGATATGCCCGAGTGTCCGAGTGCACTCTTTCATGAAGTTGAACTTGGAAAGATGTTGCAAAACAGGAATCACAATGTGAACATTTGTACGGTTTCTCACCTGAATGCGTACGATAATGAATTTTCAGCTGGTAACGTCTCGAAAAAATCTTCCGACAAATTCCGCAAACAAATATTGCCGGCTGTTTATCATGCCGCTCCATGTGGTTATCTAAATACTTCTTAGCAGTAAAGGATTGAGGACATAGGCTGCATGGATATGGCTTTTTATCTGTATGTGTCTTCATATGTCGCTGGAGCCTGCTTTTATTCGGAAAATCTTTGTTACAAATTTCACATTCATGTCTTAATTTACTCTGAGCTTTTATGTTCACATTACTATTATTTAAATAATTTGTTTCTTTTTGTGTATTTTCATCCAAACCACATTCTATATTTTTATTTTCTTGATTTAACCCTATTTTAATTTTATCACACTCAATTTTCTTAATTTCCTTACTTGAAGAGCTTGAATCAACTCTCTTTGAATCGAAAAACACATTTTTACCACCTGAAGGAACTAAATTAGGATCAACTATATCATCCACTTTGATATTCTCTCCTTTTCCTGTATTAAGATTGTTCCGCTTAATTCTGTTTCTCAGTTCTTGTTTTCCATTTCTATTTTCATTAAAACAAATGGAACCGCTAAGTTCAGATTCACCAGAGAACATTCCACTGACTTCTTGAGAAAAATTATTCATACTTTGTTTCTGACTAATTTTTGTATCTAAACTAATATGTGGTTCCGAGTCCATTATTTGTACAGAACTAATATTTTGTTCCAAATACTGTTTTTGTGTCGAACTAATATTCTGTACCGAAATATTTTGAAACTGTGTCTGTTTATTTTTGGATATTTGCAAAATTGACTCCTTATGCTTCAAATCAGCATATGCAGCTTCCATAGAATCTTTTCTTTCACTCTCTCCTGAACAGCTTGAAGTTATAGTTCTAGAAGCAGCAAGGTTCTTGTTTTGGCTCGGAGCAGGGCTACAATCCATGACGCTGTTGGAAGCATTTCTGCATTTTGTTAAGCACGCAGTTCTGCGAGGCCTCTGTCTGATCTCCAATTTAGACTTGTCAGATTGTTCCAATATTTTTTCAATGACTTGTCTACTTCCTGTCACAATTTTCTTTCCTTTCAATTCATTTTGCTCAAGCAGAGATGATTGTACCTCATCTGAACTTTCAACTTCAACTTCATCCCCACTAAACTCTTCATCACAGACATCCAAAGTATTGTTCTTACACAGGGACTCTGTATCGTTCATCGTTTCCAAAGAGCCTGAAATCAACTTACTCATTGAATCCAATCTGGCAAGAAACTTTTGACCTACTTCTGACTTGTAAATAGAACTAATGCCAGATTCTTCTAAATTTTGTAATTTATTTAAATCTTGAAGTTTTACCATTTGTTCAATTATATTGACACCCACAAACTGGCATGATATCTGACTAAACTTATCTGGCAAGGAGTTTACGGTGAATTTATCAGAACCACCATCAATATTTACACATTCTGTTGATCTTGTCGGCGAAATATGTAAGCAATCGATAACTGGAGAATCTGACGTCTGCAAGATACTATTCTTCAACGTGATAAGATTATCATCTGAAGGTGTATCATCTATCGTGGGCAAAGAGAGTTTAAGAGCACCAGAATCACAACAGAGATCATTGGAAACATTACAATGTGGCACATTTAAACAAGTTATTGGTAAATTAAAACTCTGGATAGTATCTGCGTGACTGACTATATCATACTGACTGCTAGCAAAAGCATCTTGTTTAGCCTCGTGTGCGGAAGTCTCAATTTGAATCGTTTTTCCGTTGCTTGTGAATGACTGAATCAGTTCTAAATGTGGGCTTGAAAGTGGATGCTGCGTTTGAAAATACAAAGGCCAAGTTTCATTATTAACACAGGGATCCATGCCGTAGTCATGCGAGACTACACGGGCAGGCTTATGATGGATAATGCTAGAGTTTGAAAATGTAACAGTCTCCGTCCTCTGACCTGCATTGGCTGAAAGAAGTGGTAGATGATTGGGTAAATTAGATGACCCTGCTGTAGAATTGAACTTGCTGAATAATCTTGCTTGTTGATTTGAATTTAAAGTGTCACGATGATCAAATAGTGCTTGAGGTAGTTTGACTGACGTCTGCTGCTGTAGAAACTGCTGGTTTGATTGCATGGCTTCATTTTGGTTTAGATACTGCTGGTTTGATTTCACAGATTCAAAGTGTGGTAACTGTTGACTAGATTTGACCCCCATGGGGTGATGAGGTGCTGGAATGGAAGAAACGGTGTTGCTAGGCGGTTGATGGGAACAATCCACTGCACAAGTTGATAATGAGGATAGTAATGGTTGAGTAAATGATGCCTGTGACCCAATTACCTCATCTGATGATGCCTGTTTGTAATGCAGTGGCTGCATGTTGTTGCCAAATGAAGCATGGTTACTCACCTGATTCCATGGACATCTTTGGTGGTCAACATTTTCTTGGACAGATCTACTTTCATACTGTTGTTGGATGTCAATATATCGTGATGGATGATGCTCATAACTTTTTTGACAAACCTCTGGATGATGATGAAGTGTTGCCTTGGGAAAAATCTGATTACCCTCCATTAAAATATTCTCTGGCCGATTCAAAACTCGTTGATAAAAGCTTGGATTATGATGAAGCTGGCGTTGTTGATCGTGACCTAATTTCTGGAACTGATGATGAGGATATTCTGGTTTGGAGAAAAGATTCCCGGAGAAAGTACCACCATCTTTGAAGCTTTCGTTGTCTAAGTATGTTTCTTGAAGTTCAGAAACAACTGAAACATATGGAGGCATTTGTAAGTTGGGAAAGCCTGTTGATTCATGGGTAGAGTTTTGTAAAAACTCAAAACTTTCTCTTTTTTGTTCATATACAGACCCAAGTGATTTATCTGAAACAATATATAATATAATCAGTCAGAATAATATTTCAGGAGAAATTACAAAATCTAATCTGTGCGTCCTAATACTCTCACGTAATATCTGTTCACTGCAAGCGATAATGGTAACAGCCTCAGACATGTTTTTGCATCTCTTTGGTGTGTGCGGAGGGGACTGTAGAGTCCAATCCTAGAACACAATCCCTTACCACAGGTGAGGAAGATATGATAAGGGCTAGACATGTGGGCGTTGTGTGTTCTGTCTTTTCGCGTAGTTTGTTTTATCTGCGCCTTAACGATTCTCAGTCATGCTAGTTCCTCTTGTGTTGTGACAGTGCCACATTTGGAGATCTTGCGCAAGAGATTTCCAGTACATATAGTTTTTATCGAGGCATTTTAGAGACACTTTAAGGCTGTCTTTGAAGAGATTTCCTGTTCACCAACCTGACGTTTGTCCATATCAAGCTCGCTATACATCAGCTGTTTTGGGGTGCAAGCAACGTGACTAGTCCATCTCAACTGGGTCTTCTGCAACAGAGTTGCATACTTAGAATTGTAGCTCTCATGATGACTTTGGTACCTGGAATTTTACCTTCTTCTTGTGATCACTATTTGGGTATCAGATGTGCTCTTATGATGAAATCAACTGTTGTCTGCGCCGTGTGGTGCGGGGCCCTAAGGAATCAAAGAATAGTACCACTGTGACCTGCAAGGTATGTCATAAGAGGCGGCTGAGGTAGGGGCATAGGGAAGCTACCCTAGTAAATAAAAGCGCCGCAGAAATCGGATGTGCTGGCCTACTTGTAGGTGCATAACTGGCACAGCGTACAATCGCTCTTAGGCTCAGATCACACAGAGTGGTTAACAAGTGATTGATATGGAGCATTCGTAGAAGAACTGTTTCCTGGAGCTCATTTCTGGTACCATGTAGTTTTGAATGTAGTGTTGTAGTTCCAGCATTCCCATCTAGGGAGGACATACAGGGGACAGTATTGCAGGATATGTTCAGTGACTTGATCAGAAATACAACAGGGACACAGAAGGGATGGAGATAATCGTAGCCTGTGTAGATGTTTGTTCAGTCTGTTATGCCCTGTCCTAAGTCGGAAGATGATGGTCTGTCCTTGTCTGTAGAGGGTGTGATAGTCGTCGCAGGATAGTTTAGATACTTTTCTAATGTCCAGCATAGCTCTTTTTATTAATTAACGTCACCTGTTTCATCATAAAAACGCATCTAGCTGTATAATCATCAAAACAACAATCACAAGAATAATATGAAAAACAAACAAGGGAAGTAATATAGTAACCTGTGACTGGAAAATATTCAATGGTTGATGGGTGAGTTATTTCTCTTCTTCTTCTGCTGGCATCAGGAGTGATCTCTGTTTGTTGGCAGACTACAGACTCAGGAACTTTGACATTTTTCTGTCTGTTAACCTCTTCTGTTACCTGAAAGCAGATATTGATTTTTAAAATCATTAATTAAAGTAATAATTATTGGAAGGGGTTCCTGTGGAAAAGTGTATGCTAGGAAATACTTCTCTTGGTTCTTGATACTTCTTCTTCATCGAATGCTCCATATCGACCATTTCTTAAACCACTCTTTGGCCCATCTGCCCAGCGTGTTCGTAGCGCGTTGGACTACGGGTGACTATCCCTCTGTGTGTGCGGGTTCAATTCTGCGGGATGGCAGAAAAAGCCACAGATTCCCCAGATTCACGGTGTTCATGGCACCGAACTGAAGATTACGATGTCCATGGCACCGAGCCAAGAGCTCAAGTGCTTCTGGATGGGAAACAAAAATCACTCTTTGTATGTGATCTTGCCTGTGTGGTGCCCGCAAGGGATGCAAAGAATAGTACCACTGCGACCTACAAAACATGTCGTAAGAGGAGATTGATGTAGGGGCCTAGGAAGCTACCTAGTAAATAAAAGCATCCCAGAAATCAGATGAGATGGCCTACTTGTAGACACATAACTGGCGCAACTAACAATCGCTCTAAGGCTCATATCACAAACAAATTGCACTGAGTGGTTTACAAGTGGTTGGTATGGAATGTTCAAAGAAGCAGTATGTGATCTGAGCCTAAAAGCGATTGTACGATGTGCCAGTTATGCACCTACAAGTAGGCCAGCACATTCTATTTCTACGACGCTTTTTATTTACTAGGTAGTTTCCTAGGATCCCTACCTTGGTCGTTTATTACGATATGCCCTGTAGGTTGCAGTGGTACTATTCTTTGCTCCCCTTGCAGACCGTTTCTATGTACAAAGCTTTACATCCACTTTTTTACTTTTGGTCTATCCCTGTGCACCCTACCATACAGACAGATAGGGCATGTCAGCACCTTATTGACTAGGGGCTGCCTAGTTTAAGACAGGTGGTACAAGCAACTTGTGGCACACTCCCCTTTGCAATTTGGAAGGATTTATAACCTGTGACTGTTGTTTTCCATGTTGTGTCCAAGACGAAAGCAAGTATGACGTGTCCTCTCCATCTATGCTTAGCATGGGCAGCTGAAATGGGGAATGTGTCTTGTTCATTTTGTACAAACCCCCTCTCTACTCTACTGTTTCATCCAAAGAAAAGACAAAGTCCATACGTGTGAAATCAAGCAGGAAATGCCAGAAGATTGAATGGAATACACACATAACCATCAACTGCCTGTGGGTCCCTCCTCCCGGATTTATGCTCAAAGAACCTTGATTGTCTGATTCTTATTCTTTTTATAAGGTTTCTTTATGTAAAACCTCATTGTTTGTTTTCTTTGCTGTTTGTGGAATTGTCAGCATTCATCTGTAAAACCACATCTCTGTGGCTTCCAACGATCTTATTGATTGCTTGTTTCATTGTCCATAATACGCTACCATACCATACATAAGTATTGGCTCAATATAGCACTGGAGTACTCGTTTCCACAGTGTCATTGGTAGTAAATTCATGCATAATGTGTTTTTCATTTTCATAAAAGCTGCTTTCACTTGAGCTATTCTACTCCTAATCTCTGTTTTACATCTTCCATCTGATGTTAGGAATGTTTCCAGATACTTGAATTGATGAACTTGTTATGTTATTTATTTTGATATTGCATTGTGGTGTTTCCTCAATGTATACATTTTAAATTCACTAACACATTGGTGTGTCACAGTTAACGTAGTCGATAACAATCTACGCTAGTGATCATGTGCAGCGAATATTCCGGGGTTGAAGGCCAGCTTTGGTCCAGAAAATTCTTGGTGTGCACAAAATATGCAGGCAGACTACAGGTTTCCTGATCCTTTATCAGGTGATCTTCTTCTTTTTGCATTCCTCTTCTTGCGTTCGTAGGCGATCTAAATTACATGTACCTCTGAAATCGGAGGAAAGCAAGCCTTCATGCAAAAATCAGACAAAAGAATAAAACCAGGCACAAAAATTACCATTTGGTGAAGTCCTGTTGTGATCAGATCAGAACTTGCAGCTCTCATTAAGTTATCTTGTTGCTCGGATACTTCGTAATGTTTTGCTCTTGGACTAAATTCAGGGTGCATATCTTGTCGCACACATAAATCATCGCACTGTGCTCCCTTTACCAAGCTCGTAGAAACCTCTGTCAAATTTTCACTGGAACACTTTTGTATCGTCTTTGTAACTGCATTCATCAAATTACTTCTTGTGGGTAAAGGAATTATATGCCAGCCATTTTTATCAACAAGAGTGGGCGTGTCTTTGTGACTTTTGACTAGATACAGTTTTTCTGTAACATTTTTACGAAAATCTGGATCTGAAGAACAATCTTTTAATTTATGCTTGAAATTTGAATATAGTCCCTTGTTCTGAAGTTTTCTTTGCTTCTGCATTGTCATTACCACTTTAAGTTTGCAACTTTTTGAGTTTTGTAATGTCCGAAAACTTTTGTTTAAAGGGGAATCATTACTGAGTTGAACATTGCTAATTTGTTCTTGGTCTTTAGATGATGACTTATTTGACAATTTAATGGATGAAAGTTTGTCATGAATATTCCTGTGATGTTTTTTCAAAGCATAGGATTCACTAAACTCTTTAGGGCATAGTTCACATTTGAATGTATTTCCTGTATGAATACGTAAGTGTCTGGTTAACGCGTTTTTTATTCGGAAAGTCTTCGGACACTGTTCACACATAAATGGCCTAATTCCTGAATGAATGCTCTCATGCTGTTTCAGCTTTTCTTTCTGTTTAAAACTTTTGTTACACTGGCTACATACGTAAGGCGACTCGTTCGTATGTGTCTTTATATGTTGCCGCAACCCTGATGAAGAACTGAATTCTTTGTTACAATATGTGCAGCAGTATGGCTTCTCTCCTGTATGACGTCTCTGATGAAGTTTCAATTGAAATTTTGATGCAAAATTAAGTTGACAGTATGGGCATTTAAATGGACGTTCACCAGAATGTATCCGATTGTGAATACGTAGACGAGTCATAGTTGGAAATGTCTTGCTGCATACTGAACATGAAAAAACACCCGGCTGCTCATGCTTACACAAATGTCTAAATAGTATCTTCTTGTTAATATAAACACGATTACAAATGTCACATTTAAACTTCTGTTGTGGTAAATGTGACTGTAAAATAATGTCACCCATTGCAAAGACGGTAGGAGAATATTCGATGCTCTAAATCATAAACAATATATCTGATCGACTGTTCAAAAGAATTTGTTGTAGAAGTACCAAAACAGTCTATAAAATGGATAACACATATTTGACTTGCATGTCATATTGTTTTGTTGGAGTTAACAAATCGGATTGTAACATTTTTACTATTATGGAAACTTATTATCTGATGAGCGTGCCTGACTCACAAATAAAAATGATAGCATAACTTCTCTTTTCTGTCGCAAAAGTGCTTCAGACACGAAAAGCAGAAGAACCGTGTGTGGTTTTCAACATTCCTCAAAATATATTTGGAAATTCAACAGTTCCAGATTAACCATTGCTCTCTTCGATCACTTCAAGTTGAGATCTCATATTGTAATGTAATCTCCTGAAAATCTTTAGCAAAACTAAATTGAGCTAGTCAACGTGAGTACTTTCTAAACTTTCTTGTACCAGTCCCATGAACTCACTTTTGCAGCGTTTGATCATCACAAGCAACATGTTTATGCGCTTTGTTAAAGGACTTTCACTAATTCACTAATTCTGAAAATTGTTGTCTCTGAAGTTACTACACTCGGACCGTATTCAGCAACTATTCACTTCATTGTTCACTTGATGATCCTCTTCATTGGACATGTCGATAATTGCTCCGATCTCCTACCAACCAAGCATGTATTTCAGTGAGTTTAGACTTACTCCCGTTCTCTGTGCTTCCTGGGTATCTACTTGGGTTTCTCTCATGGTTTTCCCGTCTTGTCGCACTTATCGGTATGCACAACTTGCGCAACCGTAACAGAGAATACCCTTTATCTTCTTCTTTGAGACTTTTAGAGCGTATGTTTTCTCTTATAGTTATATAGCATTGATGATGTCTTATTCACCAAGTTCTAACTTCCATCAGTTGCAACAGTTTGTTTACAAAGGGAACTAATTAGATCAGCAGAAAGTCGCTTATAGCGTTGTGACAGTAGCCAAATTAGCTTTATTAAAATATACATCCATTTATCTTAAAAAAATAACATTGATAAAAAAACAGCAATAATTCAACTTTGTTCTTTTATGTCAATTTTTAAATTATACTTTATAAATATAACGCTTAGTGTTGAAGCGGTCACCGTTTTAAAATATATTCACGTTATTATTATTTATACAATTAAAGAACACACATTTACTAAAAGAAATAATTTCGAAGCAATTTGCAAGAAGCAGTTGAATTAAACAATTTATATCTTATTGTATGAAAAATTTTACTCTTAACTCTTTATTTATAATTTTATTTCCTATTCTATAGCTGAAACTTGTTAAACACTTAGAAAGCGATACTTCTTTACTACGAAACATTAACTGAAAAATGTGATTCCGGGAATTTTCTCGAAAGAGACGAAAAATACCACACGGTGGTAGAAACTTACAGCTTTTAAACCTTAATTTCAATTTAAACGCTCAGTTACAGAGCAGACAGCAACCAATTGTATAAATTATGACGCACGCATCTGTTGACGAGGTTTGAGTAATAACTAAATTAGAAGACTACTGTCTGAAACTAGTTTTAGTTATATTTCACACACATTTGTCTTTGACGATTTGACCACCTTTGTGAGACTAGTCAGTGTCTTACACTTACAGTCTTTGCTGCGCTGAGTGCAATTTCTTTCAAGTTGTTGCTTTGCTTCGCACTCGTTTCGCAGTAGAGTAGGGTAGTTTTAATATAGATCGCTAGAGTGAAGTGAGACTATACATTGTAAATATAAATATGTCGCGGATGTGACAAATTAACAGAGAAAAACGTTTCCCCAGAACACTGACGACTGATTGACGACTGACACGCTTTGGCGTCTTGCAAATGCAAGGGCTGCGGACAACACGTAACACAGCAAAATCTCTCATCGTGCTTGTCAAACTCAAACATCTTGGGCAGTGGCCTCCCTTCGCATAGAGCCCGATCAATCATCAATGACTGACTTTTACACTGTGCATCTGTTTTCCCTTAATTACTGTTTTCCCCAGGTCGTAATTATTAATTGCCACATTTTCTGGTCAGCCTCTAACTTAGTCAGTCCAACTGCGTCCAAGGGTCCACTGCATAACATTTCTTTATGATGACCTGCTCCAATAAGGACCAATATAATATTAGCGACCCTATAAGTTCCATGTGTTGAAGTTAGTTGAACAATGGCATGTTATTAGTTATATTTTGTTGGCAAACAAATTGAATGAGCTACTATGTTTAGGCACTTTCATAAAAATCTTTCGTTTGGTGAACTCCGAATTTCCCATATAGTTTTGTAACCTAAAGCAGTGCCACGCGACGATGACAACGGTGGATTTACCCTACTTTTTATTTTCGAGATTCCTGCATGTTTCCGACATATATATATATATAGAATGTTTTTGCGGTCTAACCTTTCTTCAAATTGTTGTGTGAGAGTTGGAAGAAAATTCTGCTTTATTTCGATACTACAAGCAAGTTAATAGATAATGGTGAGTTTCATTGCAATTATCTTATACTTTGTGTAACATGTTGCGAATTAGACAACATAATTTGAAATCACCACCCTGTTTAACATAAGTGTATGAATTTTGGAGCATGCCCTATAACGCATATTTTTGTAGTTCAATTTCTTGTGAGCCATGTGTAAACTGAAATTTCGTTTTATGCATCGGCGGCCATTTTTTTGGGGTAAGAATTTTGTATTATTAAATAACTAAAATGATTCTGCCCATATTAATTAGTATTATTAACTTATATTAACTGCAAGAGTGTAAATCACACAACAAATATTTGTGTTCTAATGTTTAAATCAATTATTTACAAGATTGTTAATCTGTAAATCTTGTTATTAGTTTAAAACCCGACTTTTTTAAAACTGGATATATTTCTAATTAATTCTTATACATTAAACAATGTTTTTATTTCTGCAGATTCACTGATTTTATCATTTTTGAATTGATTTAACTTTGACCATGGTTAACAAAAAGGGTATTGCAGATCTTATTTGAAGCAGTGTACCCAGTTAAAGTCGTAGCACAGCTGCTGCTGTTGTACCGCTGCAGATCATAATAAGAGATGACTATTTCTGAGGTGGTAAAGGCGGTATTGCGGTTGTGCTTGCAACAGAAATTGGTAAGTATGGTAATAAAATGTGCCTTATGTCTTGTATCATACACTACACACTTTGACAAACTGATGAGATACACAAACAGAACTTTAACTGATTAGCTACGGAATTGAAATACGCCTACGGGTTGCGGCTGAATTAAATTTAGGTCCCATTTTCAGGTGTATGTACAAATTCAGCTGCAGTTTTCTTATTTATTAACAGATGTTTACAAGTAATATACCATTCTATAGGTAAATGAATATACTTTAAGATAGATCTAAAACAATTGTTAATAGAAAGTTTGTAAATGTAAAATTATTATTTACAGCAGAGAAGCATTAAAAGAATATAAAATTCCAACTTACCTTCAAGTTTAGAATTTCCAACACATTTAATACTTATCATTTGATGGTTACCACACATATATATATATACATCTACACAGTATATCTAATAATAAGAACATCCCAGAACACAGAAATTGAACAACATTCAGTAAATAATTTACACTGCTTATAGTCTATGACCATATCTCTTGTTGCCATGGTAAACAATTCGATACAATTTGGTGACTGGCTTGATAACACAATAAATATGACAATATACTCTACCAAGATCCCCTTTTTAATCCCATTTAAAGACATTTAAATTTGTTGCAATGGATAATTCTCTGTCATGTCTTCAATTTCAGCATGCCTGGGATGTAGATGGGAAAAGGCGTTCTCTGCACGAAGAAAGTTGTGTCGTTCAAGACCAATACAACAGCTGACAAGAGGATTATTCGCCATGTACTCCTAACTTGGAGGACAAGGGATGTTGAATGTCCATCAGAAGACTACTACATGACCGTGTCAAAATTGTTAGTTGATCATGTTCTTTGGGATGCCACATATTTGTCATCCAGTATTAAGTGTTTCATAGTTGTTGACACATCTAATTATTTTTTTCCTCATTTATAGCCAGTAGTACAATATTATTTAAGATAAGTTCATGACATTCAGCTATTATTACTCGTCTATTTGAGACGATGAAAATGATGTGTCACAATCATGTGCTCGCAATTTTCTGCAAAAACTATAGTTTTTTTTATATTATGTAATTTGAGTTATTAATTGCTAATTACTGCTCTAATTAGTGTTACATAACATCTACTACATAAACTCTACATTTTGTGCCTGATACTTGGTGATTTAACATCATTCGGTTTGCATTATTGTTGTAGTTTGATGTGAAAATCACAAATGCGGCTCAAATGCCAATATAGTAATTATTTAAAATATGCAAATTAGCCCACCATTTTGAATATTAATTAGTTCTGCGGGTTTCAAAACATTGCGACAATATAATCTATGAATGCATTTTGTGTTCCCGCACATAAAAATGTATGGTTTATATGGTTTTGTATTAGAAATAAGAAAGATATTTAAGATAATGTAAGCGCTTTGCTATAACATTGACAGTTTTATAGAGATCCATATTTTCAATTAACCCTATATCTTTCATGTATTTAATATTTAGCAATTATTAATTCATAAAAAATTCATAACTTTTTTTCAGAATTGAGGTACAGACTTGGGTGAGGTGTCATTGAATTGCAAATTTCAAGGCCTATCTAGCTATGTTGTTTTTAATGATATAGCACTATTTTGAAAAATTTATCAAAGTGCCTACTATGTTTTAATATTATTGGGATGTGATATATATATATATATATATATATATATATATATATATATATATATATGATACACCTGTGACCTAGTTTTCCTGTTACTAAAAATAGAACATTCCGCCAATGGCAAGACATCTAGAGTCACAAAGAAGAAAAATAAAAAGTATGGATTATATAATGCTACCATTTAGTATCTTCATTTTTACACGTCCCAAAAAAAGATGTCATTTGGACAGTATCGAATATAGATAATATAGAGCAGTGCTGTCCATTTTTATATATTGGGTCACATCTGGCTGATGGATATATGAGGGCACCATGTGACGTATGCAATATTACTATTAATCTTCTTTGCGTTCGTTCTTTACTACCAATTTTAATCACTCTTTGTGATATGTTTGATCTTTACCAAGAACGTGTACATGTTGCACATTGGTTTGGTAGCCCCTAAGCGCATAGACTTCTACACGTTTAGGACACGGCATCCAATTTCATCCAAACCTAGTTAGTCGCCTCTTGCAACATGCGTGGCAGGTAACAGCGGTTCTATTCTTTACACCCCAAATTTGGGCCCGGCAACCACTCGGGCGATTACTACTAATAACGATAGAAATGTTAATTTAGTTAAGATGCCGCAACTTTCTCCAGTGAAGAAGCAAAGGATGGGGCAGTAGAAGGGTTACAGAAGGAAACACTTTTGCAAAAGTTAAAAGATCATGAGAATGAAAATTGTGGCATATATTTTACAGGACATCGCCGCAACCACAGTAAATGAGTCATTGATTTGCTAGGCACCACTTATACGTTCCGTAGTTTGCCATTTCTTTCTGAATGGTGAGTTCTAGTTTTACTGTTCGTAAAACAAATAACAAACAAATTTGCTTCCAAACTGCCAGCTGCAGAGTTTGAAAAAAAGTACTCTTGTGTTGTAATAACTGGAGTCCTAGAAAAAACTGAAAAATAATTAGTTTTCTTGAAATCTGATTAACCTTAAAGTCTGCGGAGTAAAATAGGGCACAATGAATGCATGGCACGGGTGCCTACGTTGGACAGCTCTCTTATAGAAGATAGTAAACAGAAGGTTTGTATGTTCATTTAGATATAAACTAACGTATACATTTCTTCTGTCAGTTGAAGCTGGACCTTGTGGAGTATGAGCAGCTGCACACTGTAGCCATGAGACCGAAAGTTCAAGAATCGCTCTCTAAGGAAATAGACCGACTTCGCAGAGAAGTTCTTACTCTTGAAAAGGCAGCCCAGGGACCAAAAGCAACAGGGAGCAAATCATCTACTAGTACAGGTGGAGGAGACAACTCTCAAAGTTATCATGAAAATATCACAAACTATGGTAGGTGTAATTACGTTTCGTTCATCTGTCTTTGAAGATATGCAAATTTGGTTGTCCAACACTAATATGCAAATTTAGTTGTGAACCTCAATTTTGTACTTTAGTGTTTATTTTTTTTGCCGGAATATGAAGGGATCTACATTACTCTGTGTGAATCCCATAGTTAGATCACTCGAATGCAAAGGAATCCACAATTCTTCTCTATTGATTTATTGATAGGACTATCATCATTGCACTTTGGTGAATAACCATGTGTGTAATGAACTCCGTAGCACTTGCGATTGTCAGCGTTGTAATTTTAAAGATGGTTAAAATTTGTGTACATATTTTATGATCTGTTTAAGGAATTTTGCCCAGGCAGCGACTTTGCAACCTGCTCTTATTGATTTTTAATAGCCAATGTTTCTTTTATAAGCTAAACCTGATAACAGGACCAATGTTTTATTGTCTGTCTTCTATTAGCTTACATGGATTTACAGTTACTGGCATGCAGGTGTTCACGGCAATGAAAAACCATGGACAGGCTTGCATTAACATTGCAGGTTGCTGGAGAGTTTAAGATGGATAGAAGTGACGCACTTTG
This sequence comes from Arion vulgaris, assembly GCA_020796225.1. Classification (NCBI taxonomy): domain Eukaryota; kingdom Metazoa; phylum Mollusca; class Gastropoda; order Stylommatophora; family Arionidae; genus Arion; species Arion vulgaris. The sequence continues at coordinate 33,063,164 of CM036758.1, read as the reverse complement.
TTTCTCGGAGATTGTCTATTGGATATCTATATCCTCTCCATGCCCCGTTAAACACATAACAGGATATTTCCATTGTTGACTTTCTGCCGCCTTTCGACTACATGAATTGAATTTTTTTTTTTATTACATATAAAATTCATACAAAATCTCCATCTTCAAATTACATCGAAGACTCATTGGTGCTAAGGATTTTGTGAACTGATGCTGAATATTTTTCTGTGTAAGAGATTGGAACACACATGGTTACTCACAGAAGTGCAATCACGATGGTTGAATCAATCAATCTTTAAAGGCTGTCTCCAAGGGAACTGGAAACTTGAGCTCAGGGATCTCTAGAATAATATCCTGGTCGCTCCACATGTGGAGTGAACCAGGTACCTTTGTAATGAGATGCGAACACATTACCTCTAAATCTCAGAGACATTCAATTCTTCATGTTTTCTTTTGTCATCCAGGTCTTCTTTTCCCATCCGCTGCCTATTGTAAAGCTGTCTTAGCCAGTGCTTTTCATCATCCAATAGCTTGTTCTGAGCAGAAGTTTGCCGCCCTAACAGTTCTTTGAATTTTCTCTCTCATATGCCAGATGTCCCTCCTCTACAGCCATCATCATCAAATAGCTTGTCCTGAACAGAGCGTTGCTGCCTAACACTCCTCAGACTTTCTCCCTCTCATAGTGAATGATTGAGGCTGTTACTGCTGCTTGATTGCTCCTTTTGCTGTGACCATTAATGTTACAGTTATAAGCTTCATTGATATTGTAATTATAAACTATACAGCAATTTATGCACAAAAGCTAACCAGGTACTGGGACAGTTAACGCCACTGTTGTCAGGAAAAACAACTAAAAACTAAAGCAAATCATATATGAACGATTTTCTGGCCAACACTGTTACCAGTGTCAAACATGGGTGAAAAATCATAATGACGGAGATGAGGTGCCTTAGAAGAACTGCAGGAGGGACAATAAAAAACAAAATTGGAAATGAAAAAATCCGAAGAAGACGATCTGAAACCAGTCATGTAATTCATAAAAGAACAACAGATTAAATGATTTGGACACCTGACAAGAATATACTAGTATCATCTCCCACAGAGAGCCACAATGAAATAGTATAACGAGTACAGAGGAAGACCACGAAAAAGATGGAGCGACAGCATCAAGAACATCTGTAAGAAAATGAATAACAGCTTACAAAGTGCATTAGAACAAGCGCACACAATATTCTACATCCCCCCTCCCCAAAACTTATATAATAAAGTAAATGGTGGAAGAGAAGAAGGAACGTTATTGATATGTCACATTTATAATCCCCATTGGTTTATGACAATGTAATGCACCCATTGATACATGTAATAATTGAGTTCCTTGTTTGTATATGCAGCATGGGACCAGTCTGACAAGTTCTTGAAACTGTACCTCACACTAGGAAATCTAAACACAATCAGTGATGATAATATTCATACTGATCTCACAGACAGGTGAGTAATCTTCAGAACACACATTGTACACCAGCAGGATACTCATTTACTTTCTCCTTCCCCCCCGCCTAAGACTAGCAGGCCCTAACTCGGCTGGATGCAAAGCACGGCACAGAACACACTTCACACACCACTTGTAATCCATAATAATAACACAACCGGCCCACCACCACACATGCCTGTGGAATATTTTTCCGGCCGTAATGACTCAAGTCGACCCAGCCTCAATTGGGTACCAGGAAAAGCACTGGAAAGTAACAGCGGCCAACATGATGTTGACCACATCACATATCGATGTCAATGAAAAATATGAGCCTAACACTGTATTACCGAATATACCTCCAGGAATAAAAGGGCTTCTTTACTTACTAGCTATAGAGGGGGGGTGGCTCTATGGTGGTGATTGAGATGTTTGTCTTGCGTTCTGAATCAGGACCATTTTTACCGGAGACCCATAGGATTGTTTGTTGATCTACAGAGGTTGAGGAACCATATTGGGAACCCCGTGCAATATAGCCAATCCTTTGCCTTTAGAACCATTTAAAATGAGTTTTGTTTAGCTATACAACCCCGTGGAATTTACATGTGCACATTTGTCCAGACCATAACGAGAATCAGGTTGACTACCGGCTTCAGTTCGGTAGCAGAGAAACACTGGAAAGTTTTCTTGTTTTGCTTTGTTCACCCACTATGAATTCTATCACAGTCATGGACTACAGGTTTCCTGATCCTTTTCTTAGAGAGATCAAAATTACAAGTACCTCTGAAGTCGGAGTAAGGCTTGCCTAAATAGCAAGATACACTGGTGATAAGGAAAGCAAGTATGCATGCAAAAAAAAAAGTAAAGATATCAAAATTACAAGTACCTCTGAAGTCGAAGTAAGGCTTGCCTAAGTGACGAGAGACACTGGTGATAAGGAAAGCAAGTCTGCATGCAAAAATCACTCCGGTGTGCCATGACTACACCTGAATTCCTACTGGATGAACGCAACATTTTTTCGATGGAGTGCTGTTTTTTAAGAAAATGATTGCAGAAGAAATGCCTAAATTATTTTTTTGTCATTTTCCTTATTCAATTTACCATCTGATTGGTTGATAGGACTATCATCATTTCTCACTTCGGTAACCTTGAGTGCTCTGATCTCTCTTACACAGGAAGACCTCAACAGTAGTGAAGACCTCAACGAACTCCGTAGTACTGGCGATGGTCCCTGATGTAATATAGAAGATGGTACAAATATTTTATTGGAGTTCAATTTTTTAATAATATTCTGATGAAATTCAATTCCAGTTTACTTTATACATTGCCAGGTCAGTGACTGTTAAAGTTGAGTTTCCAAACAAATCGTGCCGGTTGCATATTGCCAGATTGTGTGAAGATATTGTGCCAAAAGAATGCTATTGTAAGGTAAGAATTTCTGCAGATGTATCTTACCGCATCTGCATGTTTTGAGTGGGGACATAATTCTATATGTCCGTCCTCAGTCAGTGCCAGTGGATACCAGGACATGGATGTGCCAGAGCATATGGGTATGCCAGGATACAGGACAAATATACATACTAGCTGATGTATTGTGGCAGGTGATCTGTTGATGGTACAGACAAAATGCTTTAAAGATGCTCTTAAAGTGTCTCTAAAATGTATCGATATAGATACCACATGATATGAATCCCTTGCCCAAGATCGCCAAAGGTGGCAGTGTAACAACACAAGAGGAATTTGCATAGCTGGGAATCGTCATGCTGCTGAAGCGTAGAAAAGCGAACTGCGTAAAAGACGGAATGCACATATCCAACACTGATCATGTATGCCGCCACCTGTGGTAGGGGATTGTATTCCAGGATTGGACTACAGCCACCTCCGCACAGATCAGAGAGTGGCAACAACACGTCTGAGACTGTTGTCACTATCGCCTGCTTGGGACGACTATTATTATAATGGTTTTCCCGGGCATAGTTTTGGTTATTGGTTACTAAACTGATGCCATTGTCTTCCGGGTAGATCCATAGGTGCTCAGTTTCCCTCAACAGATATCGAGGAGTATGCATACTGATGGTTCCCGTGGCTTGCTGATTAAACACACTCATCGCTCTGCCCTATATGTATCCAGTTATACTTGTACAACAGATAACTTCAAACTGCTTAAATCGCTTGATCGACTCAACATCTATTTTAGTGTCCTCATCCAACAGTCAGTCGTGAAGAGACCGAAGAACATCCCCTTATCCATCTTCAACTCCTCAATAATCGATGCTGTTTATGCAAGTTTGTCCATTCTCTCAGTGCCACCAACACCCGCATGCCCAGGACAGTAGATCCACGTAAGCCTCTAGAGGTTTTGATATGGACATGCCAGGCAATGAAAATACAAATACTAAAACCTAGTACTATGAGATCACACCAAGAGAACTGACCACCTCACCTCCAAATACTAAGCAAACATTGGAATTGAAAATACACATACAGCATTATGTAGGATGACCTTCATCTTTGTACTGTCTAGTGGTCCAATTCTTTCTTCCCACAGAACAGGCCAAACAGCAATTAACTTTGCTTATCTTAGTTTTTTCCAAAATCTAATACTTGCTCACTGTCTATTTATTGATATATGTTACAGAAAATCTGTTCCCAATTAAAATGTGTACTATTGTTTGTTGGCTACAGAAAAAATCTGAGTATGTCCTGGTGATGCTGAAGAAAGTGGATGTTGGCAAAACATGGCAGACAGTGACAGAACGAGAGAAGAAAGCCAAGGAAAAGAAAGCGTAAGTTACATAGTGTGAAGACATCAATCTTTTATATTTCATGATTCTTTCTGAATGTATTGTTATGACATCATCATTTTCCCTGCTGCACATCCCAGGGGAGCAATCGGGCATATTTTTCCAGAGATCATTGACCTCAGTGTATATGTGATCTAGTTCCTAGTCCTATCAGACACAGGCGATAAAACATAGGTCCTATGTTCAAGTTGAGCATGTAAAAGAACCTTTGGCAGTTCAAAATGGAGAAGAGCAGGCTGGAAAGCAACTGCCCAGGTAAAATTAATTAGAAAGATCTTTAAACAATAACCTACAAAATATTTTTACCATCTTCTAAATTATATTGGAGACACTTGCCTTGCTACGAAGTTTATGCACTGCAGCTGAGATCTTCCTGTGTAAGAAAGAGATTGGAGCACATGTGGTTACTCACCGAAGTGCTATGATGATGATTCAGTCAATCGGAGCAGTTTTTTTTGCGTTAGCCTTCAATGAATTCAGTGGTAGTAATACCGCCTCCAACTGATGTTTGCATGAAAGCTTGCTTTCCTATCACCAATGTCCTTCGCCAATCAGGCGCACCTTACTCTGGTTTCATAGGTTCCTGTAATTTAGATTCCCAATTAGGGTTTAGTTTAGTCGTCGGATCATTTCTGCATATCGAACGAACTAGTCCATAATTGCTCCTATCTCCTTCTCAGTATGTCTCTCAGTGTGTGGCAACTAACAATACCAACTCTCTGTTGGTTTACTATTCTTCGTTGGCTACCAGTCGCCTGTATGGTGCCGGGACCCTCAATGAAAGCAAAGAATAGTACCACTGCAGCCTACAAGGCATGTCGTAAGTGGCGACTGATGTAGGACCTAGGGAAGCTACATAGTAAATAAAAAGCATCACAGAAATCGGATGTGCTGCCCTACTTACAGGCGCAGAACGTGCAATCGCTCTTGGGCTCAGATGGCATACAAATCACAAAGTGGGGTTAACAAGTGGTCGATATGGAACGTTCGAAGAAGAAGTTGACTATCAGTATAGTGCTCTTGTCTAGCCAAGCCACATTTACCATGGAATTCTTGCAGTCTGGTTAGGTTTATAGATTCACCACTTCCTTGAATCATGTACAAATCCCCAAGTAGAGGATCAGTGAACCTGTAGTCCGACCATGTACCATGTGCACAACAAGCATTTTTGGCACACGCTGGGCTCGAATCCTGGAATTTACACTGCATGTGCTCTCTAGCACAGTGTGTTAACAACCTTGCACAATTGGTTGTTTATTCACAGGTCAATCGAGAACTGACCTTCAATTGACAAAAGCGATATCATCAATGCTCTAAGAGAAAACATGCGCTCTGAAAATTTAATCGGAGATAAATGGTATTCTCGATTGAGCAAGTTACGCATACCTATATGTGCAGCAAGATGATGAAAACCATGAGAGAAACCCCAGTAGATACATCAACAATGGTAACAGAAAATGATAGTTGCTAGTCTAAGCACAGAAATACATGCTTGAGAGGAGATCAGAGCCATTATGGACACATCCAATGAAGATGATCCTCCAATGAACTGGCGTGTTGAGCTGCTGCATTTGTTGAGGCGGGGATCCTATGGACAGGGATCCTATGGACATGCGTGATGGAGATGATCCTCAAATGAACAATTCATACTTTTCTATAACATCAATTTGTCTATTTTTGATGATCAATTTTATTCTTGTGGACTTGATTTCTTTCTCAGGCCAAAATATGAAGACAATGAGGACCCTAGCTCCGGTATCACCTCAATGTTAAAGAACATGTACGATGACGGAGATGATGAAATGAAACGTACAATCTCCAAAGCTTGGTACCAATCTCAGACAAAGCAGGGTGCTGGAGCAGAAGCATTTCCTGAACTGTAGACTTTACTTTCATCAATTTGCATCATTGCTTATATGATTAGGTCATAGGTCACAGTTAACAACTGAAAACCACTGTCATCTGTAGCAGAAGACCAACTAGCTCAAGTTTTGAGAATTAAAACGAAATAATTCTTTTCACTCCTTGTTACCCTTGATTCCAGTTTTTTAGGTTATGACAAATTCATTTAAAAAACAAAACAAAAACCCAAATACAAGGTAAATGAAATTTAAATCGAAATAATATCAGTATTATTAACACTTTTCATATAGCTATCCATTGGGTCTTTGTGGTGTAGAGGTTAGGTGCTCGCCTCTCGTTCCAGAGATACTTGATTCACTCCCCTGTGAAGCTATTGGGAGTATTTTCCCAGAGATTTCTTATCTCAGTGTAGGTGAAATCGAGTTCCTAGTCTATTGGAGGAGGACGATAAAACACAGGCCCTGCATTCAAGTTGAGCGTGTAAGAGAAGCATTGTCAGTTCAAAATCGAGAGGCTGACAAGCCAGTTTTGGGTTTTCCCACGTTTTCATTTACTCTCCTGTGTGTCCATCTCAATGCAGTTTTCGTGATGGACTCCATGCCCCTACCACAGTCAACTCTGTCATGTTGCAAGCCCCTACTTCTCTCAACCTCCTCACACTGCAGAAACCCCTACCATATTAAATTTTGTCAAACTGCAGGCAGGCCCTCCCACTACCACATTGAACTTTGCCATGTTGCAAGCACCCCTAACACATTCAACTTTGTCATACTGCAGACTCTGGTGTTGGTAACCTTGAATAAAAGCAACTTTTTATACATTATTACTGAGGGTTTTTCTTCATTTTTTTGTATTTGTTTATGTCTTATCTTTTTCATGCCATTGTGTGGTTGACTGACAAAGGTGATAATGTGGCGCCACAACTTATACATGGTATTGTGTGCTGGTTGGTAGATGTGTTTGTTAGCTGTTGCATAGTACAAAATATGTACTGTAGAACTACAACGTGCAAACTTGCCTTCAATCATAGGCATGCTCAACAGTAGAAGATTAAGATGGCTAGGGCGTGTGAGAAGAGTAGGTAATAGCCACATACTACAACAAGTTTTCCGTGGACTTTTGTAGAGTAAGAGGCGCCAGACCACTGCTCAGATTTAAGTATGTCTGCAAGGCATTCACGAAGAACTTTTCTATACATAAGTCCCAACAATTGGGAAAAACTAGCTGATGACTGAGTTATAGGGAGAACAACATTATGGAAAGGTTCAGAATCTTTTGAAAAGAGACTTGTCACAGTAAAACACTTGACTGTCTGCAAAGATGGAAAAAGGTCATACATAGTACAAAATATGATGATGATGTGCCGAATATAAATGTTTGATTTCTTGTAAAACAATAAAAGATTTCAACAAATGATACAGGTGATCCATAAGTATAGGGTGTTCAAGATAATTGCAGCCCCATTGACAATTCAAAAGTTGCCAGGTACACATTGAGTTGTGTTTATTTACTATTTAAACCGATTCTGACTATCTCGTCCTACGTTACATTTGTTCATAGCCCCTTCCCGCACTACAATTACACAGTCACACCACCGTGACCTATACTACATCATAACTGAACCTTCTCATTTTCATACATATATGCCAGATTAGCTCCATTCACGGGCTGCTTTTAAGTTGAACACCCTGTATATAGTGCTTTAGGGGTGTGTAGTGTTAGAGATCTCACAGTACTTGGGCTATTGCCTCCGATAACAAGGCTGATGCGCTCAGGTAAAAATTCTAGGAAATAAGACAACTTTTGCGGGACCTCAGATTCCAGTATTATTAAAGACAAATTCATTTTAAAAACAAAACGCCATGCTAAATCAAGATTATATTATGTCACAAATTAAGTTTAACACTCAGAGGAATATCAGTATTATTAACATTTTTCATCAATAAACAACCATGGTCTAGAATTTGTAAAATTGCAGAAAACCTTACATTGTTCTATCAAACACTTAAAAAAAACCAGTCTCCATTAAAAAGGAATTTTTGTTTTCCCGTCTTAACTAGTTGGCCTTATGTTGGGGCTAGCTGACTTCTGCTATCTCATTAACTACATCTTAGGCAGCCAGCCTGTAACTAGGACCACCACTTTTATATGGGGTAGGGTCTTGTTCAGATTTCGTTTACCAAGTTCTTTCATACAATTTGTTGCATCATTATTTAGGTCGCCAGCCTGTCACCAGGACCACCACTTTTATATGGAGTAGGGTCTTGTTCAAATTTGGCTTGCCAAATATAATTTGTTGTCTTACTTCCTTGTAAGATCACCCATACGATTATCATATCAGACTCGATGAATATGCTTCAAAGAGTTGAATCTGGAAGTCTGCACTTGGAATGGGTGGACGTCACATCTCAAGACACTGACTTGGCTGTACACACCTGGAGTGCAGGGTAACGAACATGCTGACTTTCTTGCAAACAATGCCCCGACTCAAGTGGGCAGAAGTATGGACAGAACCGATGTCATCAATGTGGTACGCGCTCATTTATGTGATATGGACGAGTCTCTTAGACACTAGAACGATTGCGAGAATTAGGAGTTGCGTGTGGACATGCCAGAGAGTATCGTCTTCGTGGTAGAGACAGAAGATATACTAATCAATTTCTCATGGGTACTGTGAGCTTTAGGGGGCGGCTGCTGCAGCGGAGGACGTAGCACGTATGAGAATGTCCAATGTGTGATGACTTCAATGACTTTACATAACATAACTTCCTTGTCATCGTCACCTAGCATGTCCTTTGCAGAACATCGCTCTCATTACAGCCTGACTTCAAAAGTCGATCTCTAACCAGTACGTCCACCTCCTCCATCGTCATTCAAGATTCCTTAACAGTCCTGCCATTTAGAGAGCAATAGCAAGCTACTGAACGTATAAGTGGTGCCTAGAAAATCAACGACTCGTTTGCTGTGGTTGATGGTGACGTCATGTAAAGAATATGCCATGATTTTCATAACTGTCCTGATACCACCACCGTCCGTCCCTTGCGTCTTCCAGAAACCATGTCCCCCATTATGTCCTGATACCACCACTGTCCGTCCCTTGTGTCGTCTTCCAGAAACCATGTCCCCCATTATGTCCTGATACCACCACCGTCCGTCCCTTGTGTCGTCTTCCAGAAACCATGTCCCCCATTATGTCCTGATACCACCACCGTCCGTCCCTTGCGTCGTCTTCCAGAAACCATGTTCCCCATTATGTCCTGATACCACCACCGTCCGTCCCTTGCGTCGTCTTCCAGAAACCATGTTCCCCATTATGTCCTGATACCACCACCGTCCGTCCCTTGCGTGTCTTCCAGAAACCATGTCCCCATTATGTCCTGATACCACCACCGTCGTCCCTTGCGTCGTCTTCCAGAAACCATATCCCCATTATGTCCTGATACCACCACCGTCCGTCCCTTGCGTCGTCTTCCAGAAACCATATCCCCATTATGTCCTGATACCACCACCGTCCGTCCCTTGCGCTGCTTCCAGAAACCATATCCCCATTATGTCCTGATACCACCACCGTCCGTCCCTTGCGTCGTCTTCCAGAAACCATGTTCCCCATTATGTCCTGATACCACCACCGTCCGTCCCTTGCGTCGTCTTCCAGAAACCATGTTCCCCATTATGTCCTGATACCACCACCGTCCGTCCCTTGCGTCGTCTTCCAGAAACCATGTCCCCCATTATGTCCTGATACCACCACCGTCCGTCCCTTGCGTCGTCTTCCAGAAACCATGTCCCCATTATGTCCTGATACCACCACCGTCCGTCCTTGCGTCGTCTTCCAGAAACCATGTCCCCATTATGTCCTGATACCACCACCGTCGTCCTTATGCGTCTTCCAGAAACCATGTCCCCATTATGTCCTGATACCACCACCGTCGTCCCTCTGCGTCGTCTTCCAGAAACCATGTTCCCCATTATGTCCTGATACCACCACCGTCCGTCCCTTGCGTCGTCTTCCAGAAACCATGTTCCCCATTATGTCCTGATACCACCACCGTCCGTCCTTGCGTGCTTCCAGAAACCATGTCCCCCATTATGTCCTGATACCAACACCGTCTGTCCCTTGCGTCGTCTTCCAGAAACCATGTCCCCATTATGTCCTGATACCACCACCGTCCGTCCTTGCTGTCTTCCAGAAACCATGTCCCCATTATGTCCTGATACCACCACCGTCCGTCCTTGCGTCGTCTTCCAGAAACCATGTCCCCATTATGTCCCGATACCACCACCGTCGTCCCTTGTGTCGTCTTCCAGAAACCATGTCCCCATTATGTCCTGATACCACCACCGTCCGTCCTTGCGCGTCTTCCAGAAACCATGTCCCCATTATGTCCCGATACCACCACCGTCCGTCCTTGTGTCGTCTTCCAGAAACCATGTTCCCCATTATGTCCTGATACCACCACCGTCCGTCCCTTGCGTCGTCTTCCAGAAACCATGTCCCCCATTATGTCCTGATACGACCACCGTCCGTCCCTTGTGTCGTCTTCCAGAAACCATGTTCCCCATTATGTCCTGATACCACCACCGTCCGTCCCTTGCGTCGTCTTCCAGAAACCATGTTCCCCATTATGTCCTGATACCACCACCGTCCGTCCCTTGCGTCGTCTTCCAGAAACCATGTTCCCCATTATGTCCTGATACCACCACCATCCGTCCCTTGCGCGTCTTCCAGAAACAATGTCCCCATTTGTCCTGATACCACCACCGTCCGTCCCTTGCGTCGTCTTCCAGAAACCATGTTCCCCATTATGTCCTGATACCACCACCGTCCGTCCCTTGCGTCGTCTTCCAGAAACCATGTTCCCCCATTATGTCATGATACCACCACCGTCCGTCCCTTGTGTCGTCTTCCAGAAACCATGCCCCCCCATTATGTCCTGATACCACCACCGTCCGTCCCTTGTCGTCTTCCAGAAACCATGTCCCCCATTATGTCCTGATACCACCACCGTCCGTCCCTTGCTTCGTCTTCCAGAAACCATGTTCCCCATTATGTCCTGATACCACCACCGTCCGTCCCTTGCGTGTCTTCCAGAAACCATGTCCCCCATTATGTCCTGATACCACCATCGTCCGTCCCTTGCGTCGTCTTCCAGAAACCATGTTCCCCCATTATGTCCTGATACCAACACCGTCCGTCCCTTGCGTCTTCCAGAAACCATGTCCCCCATTATGTCCTGATACCAACACCGTCCGTCCCTTGTGTCGTCTTCCAGAAACCATGTCCCCCATTATGTCCTGATACCACCACCGTCCGTCCCTTGCGTGCTCTTCCAGAAACCATGTCCCCCATTATGTCCTGATACCACCACCGTCCGTCCCTTGCGTCGTCTTCCAGAAACCATGTCCCCCATTATGTCCTGATACCACCACCGTCCGTCCTTGCGTGTCTTCCAGAAACCATATCCCCCATTATGTCCTGATACCACCACCGTCCGTCCCTTGCGTGTCTTCCAGAAACCATATCCCCATTATGTCCTGATACCACCACCGTCCGTCCCTTGCGTCGTCTTCCAGAAACCATATCCCCCATTATGTCCTGATACCACCACCGTCCGTCCCTTGCGTCGTCTTCCAGAAACCATGTCCCCCATTATGTCCTGATACCACCACCGTCCGTCCCTTGCGTCGTCTTCCAGAAACCATGTTCCCCATTATGTCCTGATACCACCACCGTCCGTCCCTTGCGTCGTCTTCCAGAAACCATGTTCCCCATTATGTCCTGATACCACCACCGTCCGTCCCTTGCGTCGTCTTCCAGAAACCATGTCCCCCATTATGTCCTGATACCACCACCGTCCGTCCCTTGCGTCGTCTTCCAGAAACCATGTTCCCCATTATGTCCTGATACCACCACCGTCCGTCCCTTGCGTCGTCTTCCAGAAACCATGTTCCCCATTATGTCCTGATACCACCACCGTCCGTCCCTTGCGTCGTCTTCCAGAAACCATGTCCCCCATTATGTCCTGATACCACCACCGTCCGTCCCTTGCGTCGTCTTCCAGAAACCATGTTCCCCATTATGTCCTGATACCACCACCGTCCGTCCCTTGCGTCGTCTTCCAGAAACCATGTCCCCCATTATGTCCTGATACCAACACCGTCTGTCCCTTGCGTCGTCTTCCAGAAACCATGTCCCCCATTATGTCCTGATACCACCACCGTCCGTCCCTTGCGTCGTCTTCCAGAAACCATGTCCCCCATTATGTCCTGATACCACCACCGTCCGTCCCTTGCGTCGTCTTCCAGAAACCATGTCCCCCATTATGTCCCGATACCACCACCGTCCGTCCCTTGTGTCGTCTTCCAGAAACCATGTCCCCCATTATGTCCTGATACCACCACCGTCCGTCCCTTGCGTCGTCTTCCAGAAACCATGTCCCCCCTTATGTCCCGATACCACCACCGTCCGTCCCTTGTGTCGTCTTCCAGAAACCATGTCCCCCATTATGTCCTGATACCACCACCGTCCGTCCCTTGCGTCGTCTTCCAGAAACCATGTTCCCCATTATGTCCTGATACGACCACCGTCCGTCCTTGTGTCGTCTTCCAGAAACCATGTTCCCCATTATGTCCTGATACCACCACCGTCCGTCCCTTGCGTCGTCTTCCAGAAACCATGTTCCCCATTATGTCCTGATACCACCACCGTCCGTCCCTTGCGTCGTCTTCCAGAAACCATGTTCCCCCATTATGTCCTGATACCACCACCGTCCGTCCCTTGCGTCGTCTTCCAGAAACCATGTCCCCCATTATGTCCTGATACCACCACCGTCCGTCCCTTGCGTCGTCTTCCAGAAACCATGTTCCCCCATTATGTCCTGATACCACCACCGTCCGTCCCTTGCGTCGTCTTCCAGAAACCATGTTCCCCCATTATGTCATGATACCACCACCGTCCGTCCCTTGCGTCGTCTTCCAGAAACCATGTGCCCCCATTATGTCCTGATACCACCACCGTCCGTCCCTTGCGTCGTCTTCCAGAAACCATGTTCCCCATTATGTCCTGATACCACCACCGTCCGTCCCTTGCGTCGTCTTCCAGAAACCATGTCCCCCATTATGTCCTGATACCACCACCGTCCGTCCCTTGCGTCGTCTTCCAGAAACCATGTTCCCCATTATGTCCTGATACCACCACCGTCCGTCCCTTGCGTCGTCTTCCAGAAACCATGTCCCCCATTATGTCCTGATACCAACACCGTCCGTCCCTTGCGTCGTCTTCCAGAAACCATGTCCCCCATTATGTCCTGATACCAACACCGTCCGTCCCTTGTGTCGTCTTCCAGAAACCATGTCCCCCATTATGTCCTGATACCACCACCGTCCGTCCCTTGCGTCGTCTTCCAGAAACCATGTCCCCCCATTATGTCCTGATACCACCACCGTCCGTCCCTTGTGTCGTCTTCCAGAAACCATGTCCCCCCCATTATGTCTCTTTCAAAGCAATATTAACGATATAAGGGAAGACTGCAGTAAAACTATGTAACAATGGCGAAACACGTAAAAACAAAGCATTGTAGTTGTACAAAGTGCAAAAAAAGAAAATAAATACAGCGACGTTTCGATCAAAACAAGTAACGTTTAATATGACCAAAATATTTAACCACTGACGCGACAATCTCCATGGTAACAATGAAATCAATCTATCCCTCACATGAAAGTGATTGAGCTCAGAAAAAATACACTTCTACTGCGATCAACTTCTGCTATGCGACTACTCCGCTATATCATAAACAGGGTGGTACGCTTGAGGTCTTTACCGGTCTCCCATAGTTTGTTCTGAAGGGTTGTTACTGTTGGCCATGTTTCCATTTGCAGAATGTGCTCTTGGAACTGCTTTGGTGCTCCACAGGTACATGCAGCTGAGATCCATTCTACGGAGGTTTGCTCTGAGACGTTGTTTCCTTTCATGTATTTACTATAAATACATGAAATAATATTTTTATAATATGCCGGCGTGTTAAACCGGTTGTGCTCATTTACATAGTTAAGTTAAAACACGTGGAACTCGCGAGCTTTCGTTTGCTTCTATCGGAGGGAAGATGGGGAAGAAAGACAGGGGTGGTTGTACCGTGCCTACAAGTGTTTTGACTTAGAGAATCGTGACAGTAACCAAAGCGATGATATGGCTGGAGTCACTTTTATCCATGTATGCTTTCTCAGTGACTCGATGGTTACTGAGCTGATATCACAGCACTTCGGACAGACTCATAGATGCTCAGTCTTCCCCAGCAGATGTCGAAAGGAATGGATACTGGTGGTTAATATAGTTATAGTCTGTCCATTAATTCGTGAGCACGTTTGAAATTGATTTTCTCGAAAACTACCTGTTGGATCTCAGTGATTTTTGCAAGCAGCCTTAGAATATCCATGACGCTAGAGAAATTTTTTTTTCCAAGAAAATTTGATGTAGTTTGAAATATTTCTTCTTCAGGCTAAATTAAAATCAACCTCACCGGATTGTACACAATAGTAACAGATCTACGGTACACAGACGCGTTGTTCTAAAAATACATTATGGTAACATAGAAATATCGTGAGTTTCACGAATTCCCGTGCACCTAACCCAGTCGACTTTGAAAGCGGAAAGCATATGACGTTATAATTGGGATACCGTTGTATAGTCATAGGTGTATCTCGCTATTTGTATGAAGCTATTGTATCATATTTGTTGGCTTATCAAAACTGACATTGATATCACATTCATAATGAGTCTGAAGTGCACATTTATAACAATGCAGAGGGTTACAGTTTTACTATACCAACACTTTCGTAGGGAATCTAAGAGAGGTCATTTATATTGCGATATTCATAACCCTGAGAAACGAACGCAACTGGCGCTTGGTCTGAATAGAGAATCCTTTTCCGATGAATTAAACAGGACACAAAGTGCACTAATGTCAAGCAAGGAAGGAAAAGAACAATTGACGACTTTGACATAGATGTCATAAGACGGGAGCTCTTGAAAATGTTTGCGACAAATCAACTTGTTACTCTCAGGAAACTGAAATTAAAACTGCAATCAGATTGCAGCATAGACATTTCTAAAAGTACTCTATGGAAAATTGTAAGAGCCTCCGGCTTCACCTTCAGAAAACTATAGGCGGCAGGAATATTATTTGTGAAAAGCCACATTTAATTGCTGCCCGAAGTAAATACCTGAGGCAGATCCGTGAGCGGCGGAGGCAAGGCTATGATATTGTATATTTGGACGAATCCTGGGTCAATGCTCACCACACCAATGCTAAAGAATGGCAATCAGTAGACGGTGAACAGAAAGAAAAATACCAAGCAGCAAAGGCCAGCGTATTATACTAACACATGCAGGAAGCAGTGAAGAAGGTCTTGTCCATGACGCTGGACTTATTTTCCAATCAAAAGTACCGACGGTAGGGACTACCACACAGAAATGAATGGACATATTTTCAGGCACTGGATGGAGAAAGATCTACTTCCAATTCTAAACAGACCATAATGCTTGGTAATGGATAATGCATCCTATCACAACGCAGTATCAGCGGAAGACAAAGTACCAACTGCATCAAATACAAAAGATCAAATTAGGACTTGGCTTGCTAAGGAAAATGTCAGCTTCGATGATACATATTTGAAACCCGAGTTGTTGCACCTGGTGAGGATGACAAATAAGACAAAGGTGTTTCATATTGACAAAATCATTGCGGAATACGGCCACACGTCTTTGCGACTACCTCCATATCATACTCACCTCAATCCGATAGAGCTTGTCTGGGCTAAAGTAAAAGGGCAAGTTGCCGAACAGAACAGGACGTTTAAAAGGTGTGATGTTGAAGTTCTGACACGTGAGTCCTCTCAATGATAGACATGCAGTTCTGGAAGAAGGGTGTTGAACATGTGCTCCGAGAGGAAGACGAGTACTGGCACCGAGATGGATTACAATTTGTCCAGCCAGTAACAATTATCAACCTCATGGAATCGTCAGATTCGGGATGATACAAATCATATTTTGATTACAGACTGAGAAATAGCAACGTATACATTTCCATATCCAAATGCGTCTACCATCATACAATTTGTGGTGAAGTTAAGACACCCTGGGGTCTAATGGTGACCGAAGGGGAGGACTAACTGTTGCATATTGTATCCAAGTTCACGATTGCACATAAAGGGCAACACACTTAATTACTTGACCTATCAAGTTAATATGGAGATACACCTATGAATAGAATTGACATGGACAAATTCTAAGGATTACTGTAAAATCTAAAATTTGAGCCCCGTATTTGCAATTGTCATAAAAGATCAAAGGAATTCGCCGATGTGCAAAATCCGTAGCATCTATGGACTACTGGTTAGCTTTATTTTAGCGTCATGGATATTCTAAGGCTGCATGCAAAAAATCATTGAGATCCAACAGGTAGTTTTCGAGAAAATCAATTTCAAACGTGCTCACGAATTAATGGACAGACTATAGCTGGTGAAACACACACCGAGTCGGGAAACTACAAACTTCTTAAATCGTTAGATAGATTCAAACCTTTTGGTTGAAATCGAATGCATGTGTCCGCTAGGAATGCTAACCCGAAACAAATGCTTGCAGAAAATGGATGCACCAGGCCGTAAGGCGCATAACATCGTGCAACGACCCTCACAATGAGGAATGGGATAACGGATTCTACGGTCGTCAATCTGCCTCAGAGATTTATCCATGCAGTAGGAATGTCAGACCTACCATCACGAGGGTGGCTAAAACTTACTGCGGGAAGAGGTCAGCGCAAACGGGGAAGCAAAAATCATAGGAATTATATCCTACATAACTGTCCCAGAACAGTATGCAAACTTGAGAAGAAAGAAGTGGCCCACTTACACTAGCGTCCAAGACAAACTGTATGACGTGGCTGATAATCTGAGGCAGATGACTGCCTTTATTAGAGAATCCGAAATCCCAATCTAGTGAGAACGCAGAAGACAAACTGTATGGCGTGGCTGATAATCTAAGGCAGATGGCTGCTTTTATTAGAGAATCCGAAAGTCCCAATTTAGTGAGAACGCAGAAGACAAACTGTATGGCGTGGCTGATAATCTGAGGCAGATGACTGCCTTTATTAGAGAATCCGAAATCCCAATCTAGTGAGAACGCAGAAGACAAACTGTATGGCGTGGTTGATAATCTGAGGCAGACAGCTGCCTTTATTAGAGAATCCGAAATCCCAATCTAGTGAGAACGCAGAAGACAAACTGTAAGGCGTGGCTGATTGAGGAAGATGACTGCCTTTATTAGAGAATCCGAAATCCCAATCTAGTGAGAACGCAGAAGACAAACTGTATGACGTGGCTGATAATCTGAGGCAGATGACTGCCTTTATTAGAGAATCCGAAATCCCAATCTAGTGAGAACGCAGAAGACAAACTGTATGGCGTGGCTGATAATCTAAGGCAGATGGCTGCTTTTATTAGAGAATCCGAAATCCCAATTTAGTGAGAACGCAGAAGACAAACTGTATGGCGTGGCTGATAATCTGAGGCAGATGACTGCCTTTATTAGAGAATCCGAAATCCCAATCTAGTGAGAACGCAGAAGACAAACTGTATGGCGTGGCTGATAATCTGAGGCAGACAGCTGCCTTTATTAGAGAATCCGAAATCCCAATCTAGTGAGAACGCAGAAGACAAACTGTATGGCGTGGCTGATAATCTGAGGCAGATGACTGCCTTTATTAGAGAATCCGAAATCCCAATCTAGTGAGAACGCAGAAGACAAACTGTATGGCGTGGCTGATAATCTGAGGCAGATGACTGCCTTTATTAGAGAATCCGAAATCCCAATCTAGTGAGAACGCAGAAGACAAACTGTATGGCGTGGCTGATAATCTAAGGCAGATGACTGCCTTTATTAGAGAATCCGAAATCCCAATCTAGTGAGAACGCAGAAGACAAACTGTATGGCGTGGCTGATAATCTGAGGCAGATGACTGCCTTTATTAGAGAATCCGAAATCCCAATCTAGTGAGAACGCAGAAGAAGAAGAAACCTTTTGGTTAAGATCAATGTGTAGTGTCTAACGCTTGACCGCGGTCAAAAGGTAGGAGTCTTCAAATAGTAAATAACCTACTGCCTTGCAGGTCGGCTGGGGACAGCCAAAGGCTAACGGAGAGCAAACCCAGTACACGCTGGTTCAAATCGGACACGTCGCTGAAGGACAAGCACTAGAGTTCCAAATGGTACTGAAGATGTGACGTAAAAAACGGTCTTGGCTACGGTTGTTTATATATCACTATAAGAATGACAAAAATGACCACAAAGAACGAACGCGAGAGAGAGAAATAGTAAATAGGCGCATTCTTATACACTTAAACAAACTCCGAGTAACTTTCAACCGAAAAAATGAGACACTTGGAGCTTACTCACTCACACGTACTGGGTCCACCAGTTGCGATACTGCCGGGTAGGGCCCAAAGAAAAAAAATCCAGTTTGATTGACCAGCTTGCCAGGGACAAATGCAGATGGAGACAGGCTTGCTGACATAAAACGTGTCAGGAGAAAGCAGAAATGAAATCCACCGTGGGTGCTACATGCAGTGTCGCTCGGAACTAACAGCATACCACCACCATCATCATCATCATAGAGAACTAACAGCATACCACCACCATCATCATAGACTGATCACTGCTTATTTTACAAAGACTCAAATTGGTATTGGAATGCCGACAGTGAATCATATAACACGCTGCACTACTGACCACGTGCTGTGAAAATTCAACGGTTCGCATCCAGCCTGGGTTAGAAATTCTCGGTGTGTACACAGTACACGGTTGGACTACAGAAAACCCGAATTCTTTACTTCTTCTTCTTTCTCGAATCTTGTATGCCTCACAGCGTCAGGTCAGGAAGAGATTTCTAAAACGGGCCCTAGTATGCGCTTCGTAGATAGTCTCCTTCGTCGCCTCTGTTATCTCTGAGGTCCATCTTTTGCGTGGCCAGCCTTTTGCGTTGTACCCATTGTATCGGAGCAGCATTGCTCTTTGAGGTGCACTGTCTGGTGGTAATCTGCTTACGTGGCCGAACCATTTAATTTGTTGTTTCTTGATGGTCTAGTATTGATGTTGTACCCACTTTTTCCTGATGTCTTCATTTCTCAACCGGTTTCTTCTTGTTACACCCAGAATTCTGCGTAGACACTTCATCTCTGTTGTGATTAGTTTTCTTCTATCGTTTGTTGTCAGCGTCCAGGTTTGGCACTGGTAACATAATGTTGGGAGAAATATTGTGTTGAACATTGCTCTTTTTGTGTTCATGGTGACGTGTTTGCATCTTAAAATTGGCGCCATTTGACCTATCATTTGATTTGCTTTGTTGCATCTGTGTTGAATTTCATTAGTTATTCTTCCATTTGCTGAAAAAATGCTCCCAGGTATGTGAAATCTTTTACTTGATTTAGTAGGCGATTATCGATGGAGATATTGATAGCTTTACTTGAGGATCTAAATTACAGGTACTTCTGAAGAAAGAGTAGGCTCGCCGGAATGTCAGAGACTCGTGATAAAGAAGGCAAGCATTCACGCAAAATTCAATCATATGTACCATATTAGGCGCCACGACTACGACTGAATTCTTATCTAGTCTAAAAAATTGTAAAAATTAATACCTAAACATAGAAAACAAAACAAATCTTTTCTAATCTAAGTTTATTTTCTATGTTTTTGTTTTCATAACCTTCAAATTCTGGAATATCGCTTAAGGAATAAAATACATTAACCACACATAATTCGTTTCGCAAAGTTCCAGCATACTTTTTAATCTTCTACCAAACAAGAACGGGTGAGAGGTCAAATTCGCGTCTTAAATTGAACTGAAACTTTGAACCTCCCATCGTAAACTTTACCCCAATCTTGATTTAATTATCATAGCTTTCTCTAAAAATAGAAGAAGAAAATGTTTATGTTTACTGGTTGCACAGGGATTTCAAATTACAGCAGGATTTGTAAATCTTACTTCCACCCTGCACTTGTTTCAGACGGTTCTCAGAATTTGTAGTTACGTGCCCACGTTTGTAAAATGTATCTTTTAGGGATCTCAGTGGCGTAGATGTCGCCTCTCATTCTAAAGGTAGCATGTTCGCTTCTTAGTGATGCTATTGGGATATTTTTCCTCAGAAATTACTGATGTCAGTGTAAATTGAATTCTTAGTCCTATCGGAGACGGACGATAAAACGTAGGTCCTGTGTTCAAGATGAGCACGTAAAAGAAGCATTAGCCTTGGCAGTTCAAAATCTGGAAAGCCGCTGCACGGGAAAAATTTATTAGAAGTAAAGAAACGAATTTTTCACATAATATTTTTACCACCTTCTAAATTACATCGGAGACCAGTGCTACAAAGACAAAGTACATGCACAGCCGCTGAGGTCTTCCTGTGTAAGAAAGAGATAGGAGCACACATGGTTTCTCACCGAAGTGCAATGATAATGATCCTATCAATAAATCAGTCAATATATCACAGTAACAAAAATGTATGATACAAATGTAAGGAAAATGTATATAATATATATATATATATATATATATATATATACGACTTTTTAATTTGAGTTTAAACAGAACGAATTATGTGTGTTAGTGTGTTTCTTCTTTTCTTCTTCTGTTCTCAAATCCTGTTGTTTTTCAGCACAGCGTCCCGATAAAAGATTTCTAGAATGGGCTTTTGTGTGCGCTTCATAAATAACGTCTTTCACCGTCTCTGTTATTACTGTAGTCCACCTTTTGCACGGACAGTCTTTTGCTTTGTATCCACTGTATCGGAGTAGCACTGCCCTTTGATGCGCATTGCCTGCTGGTAATCTGCTTATGTGGCCGAACCATTTAATTTGTTGTTTCTTTATAAGGCTCAGTATTGATGTTGTATCTATTTCTCCCCCTACCCTGATGTCTCCATGTCTCCACCTACCCTGATGTCTTCATGTCTCCACCTACCCTGATGTCTTCATTTCTCCTTCTACCCTGATGTCTTCATGTCTCCACCTACCCTGATGTCTTCATTTCTCCTCCTACCCTGATATCTTCATGTCTCCACCTACCCTGATGTCTTCATTTCTCCTCCTACCCTGATGTCTTCATGTCTCCCCCTAAACTGATGTCTTCATGTCTCCACCTACCCTGATGTCTTCATGTCTCCCCCTAAACTGATGTCTTCATGTCTCCCCCTAAACTGATGTCTTCATGTCTCCTCCTACCCTGATGTCTTCATTTATCCTCCTACCCTGGTGTCTTCATTTCTCCTCCTACCCTGATGTCTTCATTTCTCAACCAGTTTCTTCCTGATACTACCATAATTTCGTCTAGACACTTCATAATTTCGTCTAGACACCATAATAAATAAAATACATTTTCTTTAGCTTTTTCAGACCTTAAGGTATGAAATCAATTCACTTAATATTTCTAGACTCTAGTGTGCATATATGCAGAAAACATCATGAGGAATGTTACAGAAGATAGCGGAAAAGAAAAATACGATCCTATTATAATCGGAGGAAGAGAAATATATGAACTACGATACGCTGACGATACAGTGTTACTGTCAACATCACAAAAGGGATTGAGAAATTATTAGGAGAAGTGAAAGATAAAAGTGAAAAACAAAATCTATATCTCAATGTGACAAAAATAATGACAACAGATAAAACGAACATGACAAATGATATTTTTATCAACGGAGAGAAAGTAGAAAATGTGAACAGTTTTGAATATCTTGGTTCACTGCTAACAACAGATGGAAATTGGATGAAGGAAATTAAAAGAAGAACAAACATGGCTTTACAAAATATTAAACAACTCTAAACAGTATGGAACGGAACTGATAAGAAAACAAAGATCAGAATACTAAGAGCATGCATATTCCCAGTGGCAACGTATGGGTGTGAAGCATGGACATGTAATAAAGCAGTGGAAAACATATATGTGCTTTTGAATATAAGTGTTACAGAAGAGCCCTCCGTATATCTTGGACAGAGAAGAGAACACATAGATCTATCCAGAAAGAACTCAAAATCAAAGAAAACTGGCTGATGCTACAAATAAGAAAGAGAAAATTGAAGTATTTTTGACATATAAAAAGACATGAAGGGTTGAGAAGACCATCATGGAAGGAAGCATACCGGCAAAGAGAACAGGAAGACCACGGAGAAAATGGATTCAGGATGTAATTGATGGTTTGAAAATGACGGCTGCAGAGGCAGGACATCTGGCCTATGAGAGAGAAATTCCGGAGGACTGTTGGGGTGGCAAAGTTCTGCTCAGGACAAGCTATTTGATGATGATGATGAGTGTGCATGAGGTAGGAGATTTAATTCCTTTCATCACGTGTGGAACATCGAGTACACGATTCTCAAGTGTACGAGTCTATATGCTAACTCTTATTACATTTCGCTAATCCGTATAACATCTTAAACATTGGTGTTAAGGGGTTATGCTACAGGATTTCTCAACTTTCTTATCTCTCAATAAAATGATGTGATACATAGCAGTTACTATTAGAGTGGTCTAAAATGAAAATTTAGATATCTTTCGCATTAATAAATTATCGGGTTGCCATGGAAACGGCAGCCATGTTGGATTATAAACAACGTCGTACGGTCTCCAAACAGAGTGAAATAAATAACAATTGCAATTTTTTTGACTGCACAACCTAAATATACCAATATTCTGGCCCACTGATAACTTTAAATTGTTCTGTAACATGTAACTGATCTCTAGGAGTGCAACGAATAAGACATACCCAATTTACGGCCCAAAATAGGACCCCTGGTTCATAAAAAAATTCATATAAATTTATTTGCTAAAGAAAGGTGCATTTGCTGTTGTCTAAGGGCTTCAATATTAATATATATATGTCAGGGTCAAATCTCATATTGCTATCTTGAGGATTTCTTTCATGGTGGAAAACGTACATTACCACGTTAACGAAATTTACAAATGGGAGAAAACTGTGTTTTAAAAATATAATGTGAATTTGTCTAAAGTGTCAGGGAAATCGTCCGTTACAGCATACAGTCATTGCCTAGCCTAATTAAATCGAATATATCTGTTAGTACTCAGATCAAGCTTTACAATGATACATGACTCGATTGGGTTAATTGAATGCCATACACTGTATCTAGGGATAAAAGAAAGAAAATTGAAGACATTTTCTATAGCGAATTTTTAGAGGGTAGGGCTGTTGAAAAATAATTTTGAAGCATTTTTCGGGATCATAAATAAAAACTCTTTGCATAATTTGATTGTAGAGACGCAATACTAACATAATATGACGAATTTGAAAAATCGATATCTATAAGCTATAACGACCCAACTGTCAGTAGTATAACCCTTTAATGCAAGACGCCGTCCACGCACAATGTGGACCTCAGAGATAACAGAACACTGTTTATGAAGCGCACACAAAATCCCGTTCTATAAATCTCTTCTTATCCTGACGCCGTGAAGCAAAATATAATTAGAGAAAAGAAGCCGTATTTAATTCGTTAAATGATATTCCATAATTTTGAAGATTATGAAAATAAAATAAGAAAACGAACAAATATTAGTCTTCTTCTTCAAACAGACCATATCGACTACTTGTTCAATCACTCTTTGTGATTTGTATGTGATCTGAGCCTAAGATCGATTGTACGCTGTGCCAGTTATGCGCCTACAAGTAGGCCAGCAATCCGATTTCTGCAACGCTTTTTATTTACTGGGGTAGCTTCCCTAGTCTCATACCTCAATCGCAATAAAACTATGTAGCAATAGCGAAACACGTAAAAACAAAGTACTGTAGTTTTACAAAGTACAAAAACAATAACAATAAACAGCGACGTTTCGACCAAAAGGCCTTTATCAAGCAAAGGATACACCAGAAGTGAAATCGAATTGTCTAATTGCGTATGTAGTGTCTGCTGTATAAGAAGTGAATTTCTTCACGTATGATGTATCCTTTGCTTGATAAAGACCTTTAGGTCGAAACGTTGCTGTGTATTGTTTTTGTACTTTGTAAAACTACAGTACTTTGTTTTTACGTGTTTCTCCATTTACTCCCCTTGCTAGTCCTGGCAATACACGGGTGAATCTGAACTAATCACAACATTTTAATTGGAAAGTGAAGACTCATTTCCGACTAATCAGGTCTCCACCATTACTACTTTGTAATCGAACTCCGAATGAATCAATGAAATAGCGATCTCCAATCCATGGATGCGAGTTCGATTACTTGGGAATCGCTGATGATAACCGTTATTTAAACGAATAACAAACAAATAAAACAGTTTATAATTCTCCAAGTCACAGAGAGTTCTCTCCCACAGTTGCGTATAAATGTCAATGTTCATTTAAATTTGTAAAACTCAGTAAGTAAATTACAGTGAGGGTAGTTTTATTGTGTGAACAGCGATGGATGGCGTAGTAGTTAGGGTTGCCATACGTTCTTATTTTTCTGGATCCACTTCACGAGTAGATCTGAGCGTCCGCAAACAAATTTGGAAATTCGTATTTGTATCCCCAATTTTACAAGTCAAGACAAAACTAACAGAGTGTTGGATGACAAATGTGTGTACATAGATGATTCAAAGTGATGTGATCAGTACTGCAATGTGGAGAAATTTTCATCCACCTATAAAAATCAAGTTTCATCGCCAAAAAAAGTGGTGTGATTGTATTGAAAACTGAAGGAGTAATGAAATGTACTCTGAAATCGTGAAGATAGAACAGTTATTTTTTGCTATTCCAGCACATAATGCTTCTGTAGAAAAACTATTTTCGTTAATCTATTCCCAACGGACCAACGAGAGAAATCGTTTTAGTGTGGATTCAGTAGTCAATTTCACTTGTGAAATATAATTTCAAACATTTCCCTTGCATGCAATTTTATGGACATTTGATGCAAAAGAAAGACATTCTAAAAAAGTTCATCGAAAAAGGGGAAGACTGCAGTAAAACTTGGTAAAATAGCGAAACACGTACAAACAAAGTACTACAGTTTTACAAAATACAGAAACAGTGACGATAGACAGCAACGTTTCGACCAAAATGCCTTTATCAAGCAAACGATACAACAGGAGTGACGAATTTCAAAGAACACTTACAAATGGACGATTACAGAAACATTCAAACGTATCTAATGAATATAACTGACACAACGTACAATTGCTCTTAGATTCTGATCACATACAGACCACAAAGAGTGATTTAAGAAGTGATCAATAGGGAGCGTTCGAAGAAGAAGCTTCATAGGCGACGAGTCCGAGGATCAAATTTCATAATTTATCTGTCTGTATTCCCTTGATATCATGTTTGGCACATAGAGAATAAGGAGTTTTAAGAACACCAGGTGGAGCAACGGAGCCAATGAATATGATCAATAAATTGACAGTAAACAAGTTTTATGGGCTTTCAGAAAAAAATAAATGACCAAACACAAGATTCGAACCACAAACCCTTATTTCTTTGGGTACCCATTGCCGCACGTCACCATGAACACAACAAGAGCAATGTTCAACACAATCTTTCTCCCCACATTTTACTACCAGTGCCAAACCTGGACACTGACAACAAATGATAGAAGAAAACTAGTCACGACAGAGATGAAGTGTCTACGCAGAATGTTGGTGTAACAAGAAGAAACCGGTTGAGAAATGAAGACATCAGGAAAAAATGGGTACAACATCAGTACTAGACTTCATCAAGAAACAACAAATTAAATGGTTCGGCCACGTAAGCAGATTACCACCAGACAGTGCACCTCAAAGAGCAATGCTGCTACGATACAATGGGTACAAAACAAAAGGCCGGCCACTCAAAAGATGGACCTCGAAGATAACAGAGGCGACGAAAGAGACTGTCTACGAAGATCATACAAGGGCCCGTTTTAGAAATCTCTTCTTGACCTGACGCTGTGAGGCAAACAGGATTCGAGAAAGAAAGACCCATTGCCTAACCCTACAGACGAGCGTTTTTAAGAACACAGCCACTGAGTTCTCGTCTGTAGAGCTAGGCAATGGGTACCTTGAAGACCATATACGTCAATTCTTATTTCGTTAACCCATCGCCAAAGGGCACTACACAGTAAAGTAGGATAAAGAACACCAGAAACACAACAAGGGCGATGGATATTACCAACTATCCAGAAGGGATCAGACTGTCATACTTCGCCTCCGGTAGGGTCACAACAGAATGAGACACCTCCTGTACACTAAATTCAAGATAGGCACCAACGACCTGCGCCCGGTGATTTGACGAGTATGACAACAGATCATATCCTACAGAACTGAACCCCAGTACACAGGCCTGAGAAGAAAGTGGTGGCCCATTTACACTAGCGCTCAAGACTAACCGTATGGCGTGGCCGACAATCTGAGGCAAAATCCCAATCTAGTGAGAACGCACACGAAGAAGAATTTCGTTAACCAGACGTCTGCTACCAGATCATTTCACCTGGGGTTTCAAACAAGCAAGGTATTTGTTTCTTGTCTTTTCTTGTCTTTTCTTGTTGTTTCTTGGTATTGTGTCATTGTTGTTTCTTAACCCAAATTTATGAAAGTGATTGTACCCCAAATTGGACGGATTAGCGTAATGCGTTCGCATGTCGACTCAGATTCAAGAAGGTTCAATCCCACACTTGACGTTCCACAAGCGAGGAAATGATCACCCTTATACCTCCTGCACACTAGGGTCTAGAAATATGAAATGACACAGACACTTCATACCATTAATGGTTATTGGTTACTAAACTGACGTAATTTCACTCCGGGCAGACCCATAGGTGCTCAGCCTCCCCCAATAGATATCGAAGAGTATGCATACCGATGGTTCCTGTGACTCACTGGTTAAACACACTACTCACTCTGCCCGTCAGACACCCAGTTCTACCTGTACAACGGGTAACTCCACACTGCTTAAATCGGTGGATCGATTCAATAGCGAAACACGTACAAACAAAGTACTATAGTTTTACAAATACAGAAACAGTGACGATAAACAGCAACGTTTCGACTCCTGTTTGTTCGTTTGCTTGATAAAGGCCTTGTTGGTCGAAACGTTGCTGTTTATCGTCACTGTTTCTGTATTTTGTAAAACTATAGTACTTTGTTTGTACGTGTTTCGCTATTTACCAAGTTTTACTGCAGTCTTCCCCCTATTTCGATATGGATCGATTCAACATCTATTTTAGTGTCTTCATCCAACAGGCAGTCGCGAAGAGAGCGAAGAACATCTCCCTTATTACCCTAATGTATGGAAGTAGTAGAAGTAGTAGTATTGGTAGTAATAATGGTAGTTGTAGTAGTTGACGTAAAGGCTACGGGAAATTATTTTTTTTTTTTTAAATTATACCCCCAAAAAGAGGGGTCTCTATTTACACAGATTGGGAACCTCTAATAAAAGTGCACGCGTTGAGCTAGTGAACCAACTAGCAGTGTAGTACAGTTTCCAGCAGTTAAATCGAAAGTTTCACATTTATAACAACTAGTCGTCTGCCAGCAGACATTGTCTAAGATAGCAACCGATCTCGCATTTTGTGAACGTTTTTTTATATTTTGAGATCAGACTTGGATATTTAACTATTATTCAAGATAATGTTTATAAAACTAATATCGATAATAAGTTATTTCAGGTTGTGGTAGGTTGTAAATTAGTCATTTCCCAGTTTTATTGTTTCAAATTCGTTGTTTATTCATCGTGAGGGAACGTGTTAGTATTTGGATTTTTTGGTATTTAGTGCGAGCAGTTCGAGAACTTTGTGGAGAAATTCTAAAAGGTAAACAATAAACTGATTGTGAGTATTTTGTTGTTAAATTTATTGAAATGTTTCGATCTTTTTTTTCCAAAGTAGTTTATTCTGAATTATTCATTTTGATTTAATAAACAATATCTGCGTGTAATTGACGTGGTTGGGATGTTTTTAATGTTTCAAAGTATTTATGTGTGTTGATGATTCATGCTTAAAAAGATGGGAGCGGATAGAAAGAACTAGTCATAGAGTGATAGAGCTAGTCATAGAGTAATGTCATAGAACAACACTGTCCAACGCGGTGCCGCAGACGCCATAGCGCCCTATCATATATTACTGGCGCCCTATTTAACATTGATGGCTGTAACATTAATCATAATTCGCAAGAAAACATTATTTTTCTGTTTTTCAAATTACTCCCATGAACCAGGGGAGCTGGATGCTTGAGGGGCAGAGAGAGGAGGCATTTAACCACCGAGCTATAGGAACCATCAGTATTCATACCCTTCGACATCCGTTAGGGGAGGCTGTGTACCTATGGGTCTGCCCGGAGTGATGTGACTTCAGTACGGTAACCAGTAACAAATCCTATGAACAGGATCTTCCCGCTTTTACAATCATGTTATCTTTTGTAACAATTCTACTGCACCTTAACGCACCCGCTGAATTTTGTTACTGAAGAAAACATCCGCTTGTTTTAACTATATTAACATTATTCTTGTTTTAACTATATTAACATTACTCTTGTTTTAACTATATTAACATTATTCTTGTTTTAACTATATTAACATTACTCTTGTTTTAACTATATTAACATTACTCTTGTTTTAACTATATTAACATTACTCTTGTTTTTATTAGCAGTAGTCGCCCATGTGTTACTGGGGCTCGCAAAGTGAGCAAAGAATAGTACCACTGCAACCTACAAGTTATGTCGTAAGAGGCGACTGAGGTAGGGACCTTGGAAAGCTACCCTAGTAAATAAAAAGCATCGCATAAATCGGATGTGCTGACTACTTGTAGGCGCATAACTATAATCGCTCTTAGGATCAGATCACATACAAATAACAAAGAGTGGTTTAACTAGTGGTCGATATGGATCATTCGAAGAAGAAGATTAGTAGTAGTAGTATTGTAATAATTACTTGGCGCCCGCATCTCCACGACCGTTAGTTGGAGGCGCCCCAATGTATAAAAAACATTGGACATCACTGTAGTTGAAGATAACAATATGAAACAGGCGTTGTGTAGGGAATACATTATGAGCACTAGCAGATAGTGTTACTACTACAACTGCTACTTTACTACTACGTTCTGATAATGCTACTACTACTACTACTACTACTATTTCTACTACTACAAATACTACTACTACTACCACCGCTGCTGCTGTTCTGATAATGCTACTACTAATACTACTACTGTTATTACTAACACTGCCACTGCTACTACTATTACTACTTCTACCTCTACTACTGCTACTTCTACTACTACCACATCCACCACTAGCCCTTTCGCTGCTAAATACTTTCCAAAGGCTGAGCTAACAATAGCTACTCTTTGTTTCTAGGTCACAAACGTGAATGTACGCCTATAGTAGTCACAGTAGCAATGTATAACGTGTTAACACGTCTTTAGCCCATAGAGTAGAGATAATAATATACATGTTAATGCATATTTAGAAATGAATGGGAACAACGTATATATACGTCCTTAGCAGCTAAAGGGCTAGTCCCGTACTCCATAGCTCTAGCAACACTCCTAGAGATGTCAGGAAAAATTTGCACATTCGAACTCACAACCTTCAGAACGCCAAGCAAACATCTTAACCACTTCGCTATGGAGACTCCCAAGTTTATTAATAAAAATATAGCAAAAGTTTGTCCATCACGTTTTTATCACAATTTGACACTGAAAATTATTCTATAATTATTTTCGTATTAAAAAAAATTCGAAGATCTGTAATTCAATAATGTTTCTCAAAATATATTCCGAATTGATATGTCGGCAGCGAGGGCGATGTTTTTTTGGGAGGAAAAAAACGTGTTGTCGGATGAAGATGATCGCTATGTTTATTTTGACATGAGAAATTATGAAATTAATATATTGCACATTTTTTGGGGTCAAATTGCCATAGGAAATGTAGAGTTTTTAAAACGAAAAAACTATGTAGACGCTCATTAAAAGACGAAGATGGAGGTGGATTGGACATGTGTGTTTTATTCCCATGCGATAGCAAGTGAAAAATTTTTAAAACGAATAAATCGTGTCTAAAAAAAAAGTATAAATCCAAAGGATTGATATCATTGCACCGGGTTTTTACCCCATATAGCACGGTCCCTCTTCACAGAAGTGGTACGCCACCTGCCGAAAGCATTGTACAAAGTATGAACTCAGTAGTTCCGGTAACAATTGTAGTAGTCTCTGGGAAAAAAAAATGCACTTGTGAACAGAACGGCGCGGTCCGTATTCGAACCCACGACTTTGGAACGCAAGTCAATGCTTAACCAATTAGCCACAGAAATCCACTAAACTGTGCATTATTGTAGATCATCATTACCACGACTTTGGAACGCAAGTCAATGCTTAACCAATTAGCCACAGAAATCCCATAAACTGTGCATTATTGTAGATCATCATTACCACGACTTTGGAACGCAAGTCAATGCTTAACCAATTAGCCACA
The DNA here is from genome assembly GCA_020796225.1 of Arion vulgaris. Taxonomy (NCBI): domain Eukaryota; kingdom Metazoa; phylum Mollusca; class Gastropoda; order Stylommatophora; family Arionidae; genus Arion; species Arion vulgaris. The sequence goes on along the minus strand of CM036758.1, from coordinate 33,032,561 downwards.
GAAATCCCCTAAACTGTGCATTATTGTAGATCATCATTACAAAACAAAGATGGAGGTGGATTATGCGTATATATCTTATTCTAGTAGAGATATTTGCCCGTGTGTTGCAGGGGATTGCAAGGGGAGCAAAGAATAGTAACACTGCGACCTAGAAGGCATCTCGTAAGAGGCGGCTGAGGTAGTGGCCTAGGAAGCTACCCTATTAAATAAAAAGCGTCGCAGAAATCGGATGTGCTGGCCTACGTGTAGGCACGTAACTGGCACAATGCACAATCGCTCTTATTCTCAGATCACATAAATATCGCAGAGTGGTTTAACAAGTGGTCGATATCAAGCGTTTGAAAAAGAAGAAGTAGGAATAGTGGTTAAGACAGTTCTCCGATGGACAACAAATGGAGAAGAAAACACTGAGAAGAACGATATAGAATTGAACGATTGTGACCTGACGTAGAAAAAGATTGGTAGAAAAATGGTGGAACGGCAATAATGGTAATCTTTTCTGGACGCATTTTGGGTGAAACGGTATACGACATGATATAGATAAACAGATAAGATAGACCGGTACATGGACAGATAGATAGATAGTAGGTAGATGGTTAGATAGATACATAGATAGGTAGATAGATAGATAGATAGATAGATAGATAGTAGGTAGATGGTTAGATAGATACATAGATAGGTAGATAGATAGATAGTAGGTAGATAGACATATGGTAGGTAGATAGGAAGAAAGACAGATAAGTAGGTAGATAGATGGATGGGTGGATGAATGGATATATAGATGGATGGATAGATATATGGATGGGTGGATAGATGGATGGGAGGATAGATGGATGGGAGGATAGATGGATGGGAGGATAGATGGATGGGAGGATAGATGGATGGATGGAGGCAGCGATTTTTATATAGTTAAATGGGTGGAGGGATGGATGGATAGATAGAGAGACAGGTAGATAGATATAATGATAGAATAAAGACGTTGACTTAGACAGTCATTCTTCATAGTGAGAGCGAAGACAAGCGAGTTCAAAGTACCTGAAATTTACAATAGACGTTGCGTACCTATTTTTGTTTGTTATATATAGTGGGACGGGTTAGCTAAGACATAAGCCTTCGCCTATTAACCCAGACACAAGAGGGTTGTGGGTTCAATCCTACTCTCAACGTTCCACACGTGAGGAAAGACATTGGCCCTCTTACCGCCTGCATACTAGGCGTTGAAATGTGAAGTAAAGTCACTTCATACATTGAAGTCGGAAAAGGTTACATACAATTTAATTTTATTATTTGTATTTTAGTAACTTGTTCGCCTTACCGACTGCACTTTTGACCATTGCTATTCTCGTTCACGCTAGCTTACACTAACAAATCACAGTAACAGCAAATTTCTCACTTTGATGGCCGTGCTGACAAATTGAAACGTGTCTAGACCAATTTGTTTCAAACCTCCAGTTGTCAATTCCGATTTCCCGAATTTATCCATGACTGGATCTTGCCTGTTTCTTTCCCCCTGATTGAATCAACGGTTGATAGTTTGATTGATTGATAGAACCATCATCATTGTGTAGCAGTGGGGGGGGATGAGATTGTTATTATGGCCCCAACACTGGGCACGGCACTGAGATCAGAGCCGTAAGCGGCCACCAGATCATCCACCCCGAAGAACGCTGATGGAATACTTTCCCCTTCTATTAAATGGGCCACGGCACCACCGGTATTTACACCGGAATAAGATGATTCCATGTAGACATGAATTTATTATGATTCTATTTCTCTAATTCTGTCAATAATAACACCAACAGTCATTTCAACGATTGTCAACTCCCACTTCATTTTCTTCAGATCACTTCACTGGGAACTCACATTATAACAACTAAACAACAACCAGAATCACAATACAATCAGTATCTCTAATAGTAATGAATGCTAGAGAATCTTCCTGCATCTATTAACAATGTCTAATACTAATGAATGCTAGAGAATCTTCCTGCATCTATTAACAATGTCTAATACTAATGAATGCTAGAGAATCTTCCTGCATCTATTAACAATGTCTAATACTAATGAATGCTAGAGAATCTTCCTGCATCTATTAACAATGTCTAATAGTAACGAATGCTAGAGAATCTTCCTGCATCTATTAACAATGTCTAATAGTAATGAATGCTAGAGATTCTTCCTGCATCTATTAACAATGTCTAATAGTAATGAATGCTAGAGATTCTTCCTACATCTATTAACAATGTCTAATAGTAATGAATGCTAGAGAATCTTCCTGCATCTATTAACAATCTCTAATAGTAATGAATGCTAGAGAATCTTCCTGCATCTATTAACAATGTCTAATAGTAATGAATGCTAGAGATTCTTCCTGCATCTATTAACAATGTTCTAATAGTAATGAATGCTAGAGATTCTTCCTGCATCTATTAACAATGTCTAATAGTAATGAATGCTAGAGATTCTTCCTGCATCTATTAACAATGTCTAATAGTAATGAATGCTAGAGATTCTTCCTACATCTATTAACAATGTCTAATAGTAATGAATGCTAGAGATTCTTCCTACATCTATTAACAATGTCTAATAGTAACGAATGCTAGAGATTCTTCCTGCATCTATTAACAATGTCTCAATTCTACTCCTCTACCATATCACAATAGCGTGGTGGTAATTCCAAGCATGTCTTCCCAGTAATACAAAGACCAGTACTGCCTCAATAAGAATAGGAACAAACAAGTCTCATCCTCACCATGTGATTCATGTACGTCCAGAATTCTGTGTATCAAATCAATTAACTCGGTGTCATTTCTGTCGATCACTTATCTCGTTTCTAAATTATATTTTATGTCCAATACTTCTCTCAACGCTATCTCCATGAAAATTTTAGTTACCAAGAAATATTCTACATGTCCACCAGAGCGTTAATATCTTCTATGCTCTCTACTAAGCTACCTCAAATACTGCTACAGACCTTGTCACTGACTTCTATTCCTCCATCAAAGAATCTCTTGGACACAGACCATGAACTGCTCTGATCTTCAATCAGCTCAATGTTCTGTCTCTCCTGATTTGTCGGTTTCAGCCTTATTTATACTGTCTAACAATTTCGCCACAAGAATTCCCAAAGTTTCCATAAATCTACTATTATGGTGTTTACAAAACAACTTAACCTAATTCCCGATGAATAAATATATTTTCTCTCCAAGTCGATCTGATTACGCAATACTTCCGGCTTCGAGAAGACTTTCGAATGCCTCGAACTGCTAATTGTGAGCGAAAATGTCCACTAACTATTCTGCACTGTTCAAATTATTACGCATGTTTTCACCACATTTTTGGTTCAAGACAAGTTGTCGCAAAAATAAAACCTACAACTGGATCACAATTTTTCCTCAAATATAGCACTCAAAATAGGGGTTACGTAACCTTGTTTACCAGGTTGATCTAACGAATAGCGTCATTATTTAAACCCTTGGTCTACCCCCTGTTACATTTGCACTTCGGTGAGTAACCATGTATGATCCGATCTCTTTCTTATAGAAGAAGATCTCAGCAGCAGTGTACAAACTCCGTAGCACCGACGAAGGTCCTCGATGTAATTTAGATGATGAAAATATTTTGTAAGAATTTTAGTTTAAAAAAAAAATCTTCCTAGTGAATTTTGCCCGGAAAGCGGCTTTCCAGCCTGCTCTTCTCGATTTTGAGCAAGGGCTTCCTTACGTGCTCAACATGAACATGCAACGTACGTTTTATAGTGCGTCTCCGATAGGACACGGAACTCGATCTCACCTACATTGAGATCAGGAATCTCTAGAAAAATATCCATATCACCCCACAAGGGAGAGAACCAAGTACCATTGGAACGAGAGGCGAGCACTTAACTTCTACGTCACAGATACCTTTAGAACGAGAGGCGAGCACTTAACTTCTACGTCACAGATACCTTTAGAACGAGAGGCCTAGCACTTAACTTCTACATCACAGATACCTTTAGAACGAAAGGCGAGCACTTAACCTCTACGTCACAGATACCTTTAGAACGAGAGCCGAGCACTTAACTTCTACGTCACAGATACCTTTAGAACGAGAGGCGAGCACTTAACTTCTACGTCACAGATACCTTTAGAACGAGAGGCCTAGCACTTAACTTCTACATCACAGATACCTTTAGAACGAGAGGCGAGCACTTAACCTCTACGTCACAGATACCTTTAGAACGAGAGACGAGCACTTAACCTCTACGTCACAGATACCTTTAGAACGAGAGTCGGGCACTTAACTTCTACGTCATATATACCTTTAGAACGAGAGGGTAGCACCTTACCTCTACGTCACAGATACCTTTAGAACGAGAGGCGAGCACTTACCCTCTACGTCACAGATACCTTTAGAACGAGAGTCGAGCACTTAACTTCTACGTCACAGATACCTTTAGAACGAGAGGCTAGCACCTTACCTCTACGTCACAGATACCTTTAGAACGAGAGGCGAGCACTTACCCTCTACGTCACAGATACCTTTAGAACGAGAGCCGAGCACTTACCCTCTACGTCACATATACCTTTAGAACGAGAGGGTAGCACCTTACCTCTACGTCACAGATACCTTTAGAACGAGAGACGAGCACTTACCCTCTACGTCACAGATACCTTTAGAACGAGAGGCGAGCATTTAACTTCTACGTCACAGATACCTTTAGAACGAGAGCCGAGCACGTGCCCTCTACGTCACAGATACCTTTAGAACGAGAGACGAGCACTTACCCTCTACGTCACAGATACCTTTAGAACGAGAGTCGAGCACTTACCCACTACCCCACAGATACCTTTAGAACGAGAGCCGAGCACCTAAGTTCTACGCCACAGATACCTTTAGAACGAGAGCCGAGCACCTAAGTTCTACGCCACAGATCCTCGCTTGGTATAGAATGACTTAATCGCAGATAAACTGGGGAAAAAACATACGCCTAAAAAGTTGGCTTTGCCAAGTTCGATTCAACGGATCAATTCCAGCAGTAATTGAATAAACGTGTGCGGTTTTATCGCATTCCAATGCCGAAGTAAAAATCCGACAGTCAACCGTTTGAAATATATACACAACCAATTCAAAAGTGAACGATAATTTAAGCAATGTTACAATGTCAGGTCATGTCGTTGCTATGGTAACAAAGCTTTACCAGGTATGTCTACTGGTTTTGTTGACGACTTATCTCACATTTTTGTTCTTTTTTTTAATTCTTTAGAATTTTAAACGTTAATGTAAATCGATAGTGATGCAGGTGTTTAACGGGTTAGCAGCCTCACAGTACTAGGATGTAGAGTAACGATCCTCAAGGAGCCATCGGGATATTTTACCCACTGATCCCTGATCTCAGTGTAGGTGAGATCGAGTTTCTAGTCCTATAGTAGACGGACGATTAAAACGTAGGTCCCGTGTTCAAGTTGAGCATGTGAAAGAACCCATGACTGCTCAAAGTCAAGAAGACTAGAAAACCGCTGCCCGAACAAAATTAGTTAGAAAGATTAAAGAAAGATTCATACAAAATAGTGTTACCATGTTCTACGTTACAACGGGGATCCTCGCCGGTGCTACGGAATTTGTGCGCTGCCGATGAGATCTTATCTTTATATGCGAGAAAGAGTTCGGAGCACACATGGTTACTCACTGAAGTTCAATAATGATAGTCCAATCCAATCAATCCAATGTTTTTATATCTTGGGGCACATCTGACCGATCATTGTATGCGCTGGCAATATAACAAGTGAAATAATAATAAAATAACATGAATAAAAATAAAAACAGATAAGAAGTTTATCGTGATTATAAGCTAAAATTTGTCTGGTGTGAATTTTGGACTTTGAAAAATCGGAATCATACTATTTTCTCTCTATTTTCTATCCCTGTTTAACCTTCCGACGTCAGGCCGAAAAATAGGCAACTGAAGGCAAAAGAATCATACTGTTTTTCAGAAACACATTTTCCCCTTGATTAATTAATAGGAACATCATCATTCCACTTCGGCGAGTTACAATGAGTGCTCCGATTTTTTTATTACGGATGAAGATCTCAGTGGCAGTACGCGAACACCGTAGCACCGGCGAGGGTCCCGGATGTAATTTTTAAGATGCTGAAGATATTTTATAGGAATGTTATTTTTAATTTTTTTCTAATGAATTTTGCGCGGGCAGCGGCTTTCCAGCCTGTTGATGTCTGGTCTCCACTAATGTGCGTTCATCTTTGAATAACTTCTAAATTTTGTTGATGCTCATGAAATCCTCGCTAAAGGTTTGTTGAATCCTTCGAATAGTTTCCACTTGTGTATCGTCAAGCTTTTGTCCAAATTTGATGCAATACCTCTGCCCAAGAGTTTCCGTCATTCTTCACTCACTCACTCACTCACTCACTCACTCACTCACTCACTCACCACTCACTCACTCACTCACTCACTCACTCACTCACTCACTCACTCACTCACCACTCACTCACTCACTCACTCACTCACTCACTCACTCACTCATCCACTAACACTCACTCACTCATTCATCCACTCACAATCACTTACTCATTCATCCGCTCACAACCACTCCCTCATTCACTCTCTCACACATACACACACATACACACACACACACACACTCACTCACTCCCAGACTCATTTTCAGCGACTAACGCTCTCTGTGAGCAGGAAAAAAAAATTAACGTATTCACCAGAATGTCTTATACACCTTCCCGCAGAAGGACATTTTCCTGCTTCTTTTTTTTCCCGCGTGAAAATTAAGATCTGATATTTTTTTAGCAGACCTTGAACATATATATAACTTTCGATTTCTCAAGTAGAAAATTTCACAGTCGATTGAAACAGATCGTTGAAGACGGGTCTGTACACTTATTCTCTCATTGTATAGTATTTTCTCTACTAGACCGTGAGATTATTACGCCAGTAGTGAAAACTGAGGAACAAAGCAGGAGATTGTAGACGAGTTAACTATAGAGGCAGTGGCGTAGTAATGAGGGGAGCGACATTAGGGGCGTTTCGTAAAGGGTGACAATTTGAACGACGATCGCTTGTCTGTTACCGGGATGCGCACGTGGAGCAAAGAATAGTAACACTGCGGAATACAAGGCATGTCGTAAGAGGCGACTGAGGTAGGGATTAGGAAGCTATCCTAGTAAATAAAATCGTCGCAGAAATCGGATGTGTTGACATTACTTATAGGCACACAACTGGCACAACGAACAAACGCTCTTAGGCTCAGATCACATACAAATCACAAAGAGTGGTTTAACAAGTGATCGATATGGAACGTTCGAAGAAGTGAAAGAAGAAGAAGAAGAACGACGTTGAAAGAGAGAGGAAAGAAGAGTTGAAATATTACTGGTTTTTTCTCTCGTTCCACTCGCTATGAATTAATGTGTAGTCATTGCGCTGAATTTGGCGCCTCTGGTTGATTATTGCGTGTTGGTGTGCTTTCCTTATCACCAGTGTCCATCGCCATTCAGGAAAGTTTTAGACCGACTTAGAAGTACATGTAATTTAGTTCCCCAAATAAGCATCAGGGAGTCCGACCACGTTACGTGTGCACAGCGATAATTTTCTTTTGGGGGGTGGAGGTCCAAGCTGGCCTCTCTTCTCCCCCCTTTTGACTAAGATCAAAGTGTAGTGATCAACTGATCGCAACCAAAGGGTTAGAGCATTCATAGAGCTAATAGGCAACTTAGTACATTTAAGCAGCTTACGAGCAGCTCTCATTCGAAAGAAGAACAACGCTCGAAATTTTTACACGTTCACCCGTAACTGGTCTACCCTCTGCTGCTCTGCCGGGTAAGGGCCTCCCCCAAAAGTAAATAAACCAAGCTGTTCTTGAACTTCAGAATTTCCGCGTCACGCGGTCACTAGCGCAGCATGTTAGTATCTTCGCTATGGGTGACCTCACTATTGTTCTATTGACGGAATAGACACTGGAGCATGTCCTACAAGACTATTCTCTCCTGGGTGAGCTGAGAAGCAACATGTGGTCACACCGAGTCGACCTGAAAACACTGCTTTGGAGAAACCTGACAGATCTGAAGCTGACTGCCCAGTTTGTAGTCCACAGTAAATTAAGGCATGACCAGAGATCACAGTAGAAGACGGAATATGCTACTGCACCTACCGGCCAAGGTTACCAACGGTTCATAATCAACCTAGCTTGTTCAGACTACGGAACCTTACTAAAACTTCTCGTTTCCAGTAGAGCATAGAACCGCAACTGTCTCTTTACGACCATCACTAAAACTTCTTGTTCCCAGTAGAGCATAGAACCGCAACTGTCTCTTTACGACCATCACTAATACTTCTTGTTCCCAGTAGAGCATAGGACCGCAACTGTCTCTTTACGACCATCACTAATACTTCTTGTTCCCAGTAGAGCATAGGACCGCGACTGTCTCTTTACGACCATCACTAAAACTTCTTGTTCCCAGTAGAATATAGAGCTACTACTATAGTTCTCCACCTCCGCCTAATCTTCCTCCTACTTCTACTACCAAACTAAAACTTCAAGTAGAATTTAGTGTTTCATCGCTTGCTCCGGTTCTACCACTACTAAAGAAACTATTTCTGTTCTCTGTTGAGCATTGGGATGCAACTGTCACTATCAAACATATTTTATTCTGGACCTTCTTTAGCTTTAAACATTATGTCTCCTACCTTTCTGATCATTTAATCTCCTGCTTTTCACCTGGTACACTTGCGTGTTTTCATTCTACTCTTTCGTCTCCCCAGTCTACTTATTCGTCTTCCCACTCTCCCCCCATCATCCCCCCACTCTACCCCTTCATTTCCCACACTCTACCTTACCCCCTTTATCTTCCCACTCTACTCCCTTCATCTCCCACACTCTACCCCCTTCATCTCCCACTCTCTACCCTACCCCCGTCATCTCCCACACTCTACCCCCTTTCATCTCCCCACTCTACCCCCTTCATCTCCTACACCCTACCCTACCCCCTTCATCTCCTACACCCTACCCTACCCCCTTCATCTCCTACACCCTACCCTACCCTCTTTATCTCCCACACTCTACCTTACCCCCTTTATCTCCCCACTCTACTCCCTTCATCTCTCACACTCTACTCCCTTTATCTCCCCACTCTACCCCCTTCATCTCTCACACTCTACCCCCTTTATCTCCCCACTCTACTCCCTTTATCTCTGACACTCTACCCCCTTTATCTCCCCACTCTACTCCCTTCATCTCTCACACTCTACCCCCTTTATCTCCCCACTCTACCCTACCCCCTTCATCTCCCCACTCTACCCCTTCATCTCCCCACTCTACTCTTCCTGTGATACCACCAAGTTGACACTCCCATATTTATATCAAATAAACCACTGAACACACTCAACAGATAGCCCCATGATAATTCATATTAAAACACTTCTCCTATTACCTGTATCACTTCAAATATGACTTCTTCTGTGAACACATTTCAACAGACTTTAATTATGACCAGCTGTGTATATCAATTAAGATAATTTATTAGATGTCAGGCAGGAAGAACCAGGTGATAGCAGAGATTAAACACCAGGGTATTGGCGTCATATTTCGTGAGTTAGTAGAGATCAGATCACTAAGAGTGTCAAACTGTTCGCTAGGGATACACAAATAATATTCATGAGAGAGAGGGGGGAGTAAGGATTGATAAGATAAGTATTTCTTAAATAGAATGAAATGTCTTTGCGTGATACCATTTTATAATATCGAAATAAGTGTTAGACATTTGCTGGGAAACGGGTTTATATGCGAAGGAAGGATTTCGTTACACCGGGTTTCCCTAAATGGCTCGACCCTGTCGGCAGATATTGCACGCTATATGCCGAGAATGTTATACAAATCACAAACTCCGTAGCTCCAGCAACAATCCGGATTCAAACCCACAACCTACCTCTGAAGTCGACGAAGGTCTGCCTGCATGACGAGGGACACCAGTCAAATTGTAAGGCAGGCTTTCACACAAAAATCAGTTAGAAGCGTCATACTAGGCATCATGGCTACCACCTGAATTCACAGCGGGTGAATGAAGAAGAAGAAGAAGAAGGTACAATCTTCAGAATGACATACAAACTTTGTAACCATTTCAATGTAGAGACAACCCGTGTCTTGCTGGGGCTCTCGTGGTGGCGAGCACAGAATAGTAACACTGCCACCTACAATGCATGTCGTAAGAGGCGACTGAGGTGTGGTGGCCTAGGAAAGTTACCCTAGTAAATAAAAAGCGTCGATGAAATCTGATGCGCTGGCCTACTTGTAGGCGCATAACTGACACAACGTACAATCGCTCTTAGGCTCAGATTATATACAAATCACAAAGAGTGGTTTAAAAAGGGGTTGATATGGTGCGTTTGAAGAAGAAAAAGATGATGCTCGTCTCTCGCGCCAAAGGTACCTGGTTCGCTACCTGGTTGAGCCATCGAGATATTTTCCCATATCAGTGTACGTGAGATCGAGTTCCTAGTCCTATCGGAGACGGATGATAAAACTTAGGTTCCGTGATCAATTTGAGCACCTAAGAGAACCCTTGGCAGTTCAAAATCTAAAAGAGTAGGCTGGAAAGCCTCTGCCCAGATAACATTCATTAGCAAAATCTAAAAGAGCAGGCTGGAAAGCCTCAGCCCATATAACATTCATTAGCAAAATCTAAAAGAGCAGGCTGGAAAGCCTCATCCCATATAATATTCATTAGCAAAATCTAAAAGAGCAGGCTGGAAAGCCTCTGCCCATATAACATTCTTTAGCAAAAGATTACAAATACAAAATTCCTACAAAATATCTTCACCATCTTCAAAATTATATTAGGGACTTTCAACGGTGCTACCGAATTCGTGCACTGTCGCTGAGATCTTTCTGTGTAAGAAAGAGATGGGAATACGGAACTAATAAACTATAGTCCGTTCAAGAACTCATGCCCACAGTCCAATGCGAATTGTAGCAAAACCATCTATTCCACAGTAGCGAAACTTTGCACCCAACCTTAGAATTATACCGACGCAAATGGCTGATGGAAGAAATTGCTATAGGAAACCTGGATTTTGTAATATAACGGTTTCCATTGATGTTTGGCGAGTCTGATACAGCATTTTAATTTTTACAGTAAACGCACACATATGACATTTGATGACAAGTATCTTGCAAAGGCGCATCATCTCAGCTTATACATGGGGCCAATGTTGATAATTGCAATACAGTCATGAAATAAACAAGAAATGTAGACATAGTTGTATCATTTATTTAAACAACTTACATTACAGTTAAAGTTAGCTGCCATGTCATAATGCCATCCCCCTTTCACGTCCAGGCTCGGGACTGGCAATGGTGGAGCTCAAGTAGGCATGTCCCTTGCGGAACGTCGCATTCATCACAGCCCGCCTGAAAAGCTCTATATCTCTTGCAATTTCTCCTGCCTCTTCCAGCGTCATGTTCAAGGTTTCTTTGATGTCATGCTGCCATCTTCGTCTTGGTCGTCCCCTGACTCGTTTTCCAGGAACCATGCCTTCCATTACCTTTCTCTCCAGACCACTATGACGTTTAATGTGGTCAAAATATTTCATCTTCAGGGAGATGATGTTATTTATGAGACAATGCTCCTTGATATTCAGGTTTTGTAGGATGTCTATGTTTCTTCTCTTCTCTGTCCAGGATGCTCTAAGAACTTTTCTATAGCACATTGTTATGGCGGAGCTACTGGAGAGATTATTTTCAAATTGCTACTTCTTCGTTACAGTGTGCGTGTGTTAACTTATGGAGGAATCACTATAATAAAATAGCTCTTTTCTCTGGTTCTTGTATACTGTAGTACAGATAACCCATATGTGCCTCTTTGCGGAAATGTGCATATAGTATTAATGATACTTTTACATTGTAACTTCAAACTCATTAGAAATGTTATATCAATGTCTGTTTTGAGAAGTCAATAATATGACCCAATAGCCTCACACTAATTTCGATATACGCCTTTAACAAAATGTCCGTCTCGCACTAATGACGTCAATTCTTTACTATGTTCAAGACCGAGTCTTTTTGGTGCGTGGAAATGCCAGAATTGTTTAAAAAACCATCAGTATATATATATGGAACTGCAGTAAAACTATATGTTTGGCAAAACACGTAATTACAAAGTACTGTAGTTTTACAAATTACAAAAACAATGACAAAATACAGCAACGTTTCGACCAACAAGGCCTTTATCAAGCAAACGAACAAACAGGAGTGACAAATTAAAATGAAACACAAATGGACGACCAAATACAAACGTATCTAAGGAAAATCTGGAATAAAAACGAATAACGAAATAAATGTAACACAAAAACACACATTAAAAACTAGAAATAGAAAGGAAAAGAAACAATGAAACATCTAGTAAATATATAACTTTCGTAGGCGCCTATACCCGGAGAGGGTGCTTGTCTCGGCTATGCATCGAGTTCAGAAAATCACTCGCCAGCAGGCCCTTACCAGTCAGCATAGGACTACTAACTCTGACAGAGTAAAACTTATCTTAACTTACCACCCCCATAGTTCCCTGGTAAAAAATGTTTTATTCCGTCATCTGTCTCTCCTTAGATCAGATCCTGAGACCCGTTCTGTCTTCCCCAACTATCCTTTGGTGTCTTACAGACGGGACAGAAGTCTTAAGGATATGTTGGTACACAGTCGCCCTAAGTCCAATATCCAGACTCATTTTGGCACTGTCCAGTGTGGTCGTCGGCGTTGCAACACGTGTGCTTATGTGATACAGACGCGTACTGTGTCTTTTCCTTTAGGCACGTTTCTTATTGACGATGGGTTCACATGAGAGTCCCGTAATCTTATCTATGCCATTATCTGTAAGCGGTGTAACAAGGCTTATATCGGCGAGACAGGCAAGAGGCTCAGTGACCGATTCGCCCAACACTTACGCGACATACGCCAATGCTCTGTGACCCTGTAGCCACCCATTTCAATGATACTGGCCATTTAGGTGCTCACGATGTCCAGGTCACAGCCATCCGATCATGTTCCTCGGATGATCGCAGTCGATTTGCTCTGGAGAATCGGTTGATTTCTTTGTATGGTACCTTGCGACCACGCGGGCTCAACGTATTACTTTCTTATGCTTCTTAGTACTTTCTCTTCCCATGCTTTGTAATCTATATGGGTATATGTTGCATGTATTCATGTTATATTCCATTCTTATGCTTCTTAGTACTTTCTCTTCCCATGCTTTGTAATCTATATGGGTATATGTTGCATGTATTCAAGTTATATATTTACTAGATGTTTCATTGTTTCTTTTCCTTTCTATTTCTAGTTTTTAATGTGTGTTTTTGTGTTACATTTATTTCGTTATTCGTTTTTATTCCAGATTTTCCTTAGATACGTTTGTCTTTGGTCGTCCATTTGTGTTTCATTTTAATTTGTCACTCCTGTTTGTTCGTTTGCTTGATAAAGGCCTTGTTGGTCGAAACGTTGCTGTATTTTGTCATTGTTTTTGTAATTTGTAAAACTACAGTACTTTTTAAAAAACCATGGAATTCGTCCTGAATGTTGCTATTTTTGTCGTCAATGTATTAAATGTCTGTAAACATTAGTTTTCTTCAACCATACCAATGGACGCGTTAAATATATAGCACAAAGAAGGAAATTTCTAGATGGTATGATTGTTTGAATGGCAAAGAATATTTTGTAGCGTCGGGAATATGTGCAGTTCACATGCAAGTTTTCAAGTTATTTCATCAAATGGTTACAAAGATACAAATTTTTATCTGTGGGCATGACAAGTTGAACGGATTATAGTAAACAATTGGTAATCGTCTTGTGTTGCTACATCACACCTCCCGTTTATGTAGGATACTTGTATCGATAGGGGATCACTGTGGCGTAGAGGTTAGGTGCCCGTCTCGCATGCCAAATGTACCCGGTTCGCTCCATCATGGATAGTTTTTCCCAGATATCTCTAATCTCAGTGTAGGTGAGATCGAGTTCCTAGTCCTATCGGAGACGGACGATAGAAAGTAGGTCCCAGTAGGTTACTCACCGAAGTGCAATAATGATGGTCATATCAATAAATCAATCATATATGGAGAGCTGATAGTGAAGTCGATAACACGCTTCTCTAGTAACCACTTGCCTGATATAGTTCCTGGGTTCGATGCTAACTTGCAACACAATTATTTCGGTGTGCACACGGTACGAGGTTGGATTATAAGTTTCTTGATACTGTCAATAAAGATCTAAATTACAAGTACCTCATAAGTCCTGAATGGCGAGAGACACTGGTGATGAAGAAAGCTAGCCATCATGCAAAAATCAGTTCGATGTGCCATATTATGTGCCCTAACTACACATGAATTCACATGTATATAACTAATAATATATAAACAAAAATAATAACAACGGATAAAATAAGCATGACAAAAGACATATCAACGGAGAGAAAGTAGAAAATGTGAACAGTTTTGAATATCTCGGTTCACTTCTAACAACAGATGGAAATGGAATGGAGAAAATTAAAAGAAGAGCAAACATGGCTGTACCAAAAATTAACAACTAAAAACAGTTTGGTTTGGGATATATAGGAAATAAAAGATCAGAATACTAAGGGCATACATATTTCCAGTGGGAACGTATGGGTGTGAAGCATGGGCATTTAACAAGGCAGTGGAAAAACATATGTGTGCTTTTGAATATAAGTGCTACGTAAGTCCCCCGTATATCATAGACAGAGAAGAGAACAAATAGATCTATTCAGAAAGAACTCAAATTCAAAGAAAACTGGTTGATGCTGTAAATAAGAAGGAGAAAATTAAAGTATTTTGGATATATAAGGAGACATGAAGGGTTGAGAAAAGACCATCATGGAAGGTGGCATCCTGGCAAAGAGGAGAAGAGGAAGACCACGGAGATGATGGATTCAAGATATAACTGATGATTTGAAGATGACGACTACAGAGGTGGGACATCTGGCCTATGAGAGAGAGAGAGAAGAGAAGAGAAATCCGAAGTACTGTTAAGGTGGCAAAGTTTTGCTCATGAGAAGCTATTTTTTATGACGACTTGAGCATGACGGTTGCAGAGGCGGGGCATCTGGCATATGAGAGAGAGAGAGAGAGAAATTCAGAAGAACTTTTAGGGTAACTAAGATCTGCTCAGGGTAAGCTACTGGATATTGACCAACACATCTAATATAACCTAAATAAAATTCGTTGGTTGGTTGAAAGTGACAGGACACTGTTTAAGCCCCGATAAAACAAATACACCAAAACAAAGAATGGATCATGACAGACAAGAGCATTGCAAACTGCCACAATGTCATCATTACTCGTAAAAGCAAATATAGAGATTGTTGGAGTACCAGGAAATCGGACGTCAACATTATGCAGTTAATTACAGATAATACTGTCTGTGTGGAGTAACAGTTAAGTGCCTGCCTTGTGTTCTGAAGTTAGTGAGTTTCAGCCTGGACTATGTATTTCTCTTTTTCTTTCTCTTCTCTAATCCTGTTTTGTCTCACAGCATCAGGATAAGAATCGATTTCTAGAACGGGCTTTTATGTGCGCTTTGTACACAGTGTCTTTCCCCGCCTCTGTTATCTCTGAGTTCCACATTTTGCGGGGCCGGCCTTTTCTTTGTATACACTGTATCGGAGAAACATTTCTATATGAGGCGCATTTTCTGTTTTTGATCTCATCATGTGCAGATTACCAGCAGACACTTCACCTCAAAAGAGCAATGTTACTACTACCTCTACAGCCGCTCAACGCGGTCGCCTACAGTAGATCTAAAACTCGATCTCATTTAGAATGAGATCTTCTTCTTCTTCTTCAAACGCTTCATATCGACCACTAGTTAACCACTCTGTGCCTATGCGCCTACAAGTAGGCCAAATCATCCAACTTCTGCGATGTTTTTTATTTACTAGGGTAGCTTCCCTAAGGCCCCTAAATCAGTCTCCTCTTACGACATATCTTGTAAGTCGTCGCAGTGGTACTTTTCTTTGCTTCCCTAAGGCCCCTAAATCAGTCGCCTCTTACGACATATCTTGTAAGTCGTCGCAGTGGTACTTTTCTTTGCTTCCCTAAGTCCCCTAAATCAGTCGCCTCTTACGACATATCTTGTAAGTCGTCGCAGTGGTACTTTTCTTTGCTTCCCTAAGTCCCCTAAATCAGTCGCCTCTTACGACATATCTTGTAAGTCGTCGCAGTGGTACTATTCTTTGCTTCCCTAAGGCCCCTAAATCAGTCGCCTCTTACGACATATCTTGTAAGTCGTCGCAGTGGTACTTTTCTTTGCTTCCCTAAGTCCCCTAAATCAGTCGCCTCTTACGACATATCTTGTAAGTCGTCGCAGTGGTACTATTCTTTGCTTCCCTAAGGCCCCTAAATCAGTCTCCTCTTACGACATATCTTGTAAGTCGTCGCAGTGGTACTATTCTTTGCTTCCCTAAGGCCCCTAAATCAGTCTCCTCTTACGACATATCTTGTAAGTCGTCGCAGTGGTACTTTTCTTTGCTTCCCTAAGGCCCCTAAATCAGTCGCCTCTTACGACATATCTTGTAAGTCGTCGCAGTGGTACTATTCTTTGCTTCCCTAAGGCCCCTAAATCGGTCTCCTCTTACGACATATCTTGTAAGTCGTCGCAGTGGTACTATTCTTTGCTTCCTAAGTCCCTAAATCAGTCTCCTCTTACGACATATTTTGTAAGTCGTCGCAGTGGTACTATTCTTTGCTTCCTAAGTCCCTAAATCAGTCTCCTCTTACGACATATCTTGTAAGTCGTCGCAGTGGTACTATTCTTTGCTTCCCTAAGGCCCCTAAATCAGTCGCCTCTTACGACATATCTTGTAAGTCGTCGCAGTGGTACTTTTCTTTGCTTCCCTAAGTCCCCTAAATCAGTCGCCTCTTACGACATATCTTGTAAGTCGTCGCAGTGGTACTTTCTTTGCTTCCTAAGGCCCCTAAATCAGTCGCCTCTTACGACATATCTTGTAAGTCGTCGCAGTGGTACTTTTCTTTGCTTCCCTAAGTCCCCTAAATCAGTCTCCTCTTACGACATATCTTGTAAGTCGTCGCAGTGGTACTATTCTTTGCTTCCCTAAGTCCCCTAAATCAGTCTCCTCTTACGACATATCTTGTAAGTCGTCGCAGTGGTACTTTTCTTTGCTTCCCTAAGTCCCCTAAATCAGTCTCCTCTTACGACATATCTTGTAAGTCGTCGCAGTGGTACTATTCTTTGCTTCCCTAAGTCCCCTAAATCAGTCGCCTCTTACGACATATCTTGTAAGTCGTCGCAGTGGTACTATTCTTTGCTTCCCTTGAGGGACCCGGCACCAAACAGGCGAGACTGAGATCAAGGATCTCTAACAAAATATCCCGATCGTTTCACGGAGGGAGCGAACCTAGTACCTTCAGAGCTCGAGGCGAGCACCTTACCTCTACGCCCCAGAGACCTATAAAAACAGGATCTGGAACGTTGCAACAAAGAAACAAAATTGATCTTATACTTCTGATAACTTGAATTCTACGAAAACGTTTCATTCTTATTTGTCATGTTTGTTGTCCTACACGCTCTGATGTAACCAAAACAAAGTTCTTCCTTAGGTTGAAAGTAGTGTGCCTCCGTTTAAGTGGGCTTTAATCATCTACATGCCCGTCTACCCAGCGTGTTCGTAGCGCGTTGGACTACGGGTGACTACCCCTCTGTGTGTGCGGGTTCAATTCCGCGGGATGGCAGAAAAAGCCACAGATTCCCCAGATTTACGGTGTTCGTGGCACCGAACCGAAGAGTTACGATGTCCATGGCACCGAGCCGAAGAGCTGAAAAGCTCAAATGCTTCTGGATCGGAAAAAATAAAAAAATCATCTACATAATAAAGAAATAATGCAACCTGTTCTTCTACTTTGAACGCTCCATATTCACCGCCTGTTCAACCACTCGTTGTGATCTATATGTGATCTAACCCTTTCACTCTGTAATTATTTTGACCTCTGGACGCATTTATTTTGCAATGCAAATTTAACATTCAATATCAAGTAGTTTAAACCTTTTTAACTCTGATACTGTTTATCAGAAGTATGACATTATATATCATATTGTTGAAATATAAGTATTTTTCGCTTCATTAAGGTTTTAAAACATTTCAGTAACGTTAGTTGTAGAAACATTCGCATTTTTTAAACAGACACCCAAAAAACCGACATATCGGCTGGGTGACATTCTAAAATTAGCCATAAACCGATATATCGGCTTTACGGTCTCAAAGAGTTAAGCCTAAACGCGAGTGTACGTTGTGCCAGTTATGCGCCTACAAGTAGAATCCGATTTCTGTGACGCTTTTTATTTACCAGGGTAGCTATCCTAGGCCCCTACGTCAGTCGCCTCTGACGACATGCCTTGTAGGTCAAGATGGTACTATTCTTTGCTTTCCTTGTATCCTAGGCCCCTACGTCAGTCGCCTCTGACGACATGCCTTGTAGGTCAAGATGGTACTATTCTTTGCTTTCCTTGTATCCTAGGCCCCTACGTCAGTCGCCTCTGACGACATGCCTTGTAGGTCAAGATAGTACTATTCTTTGCTCCCCTTGCAAGCCTCGGCAACACACGGATGAAACAATGCAACAAATATAAAGATGATTTCTTCTACGTTCACGCTAAGTAGTGAGTGCTGGAAAATGACCCAAAACATCATACACAAGTTAGAGACATTCCAAAATACAAATTCAAGCTGAATCTTGCAGATTTTCTGGCCAAATGCAAAAGCAAATGAAGAAGTTTTAACACGAGAAATCTGTCCATCATTGGAGACTAACATTAGACTAACATTAGACTAACATTAGACTAACATTAGACTAACATTAGACTAACATTAGACTAACATTAGACTAACATTAGACTGACTGAGACTAACATTAGACTAACATTAGACTAACATTAGACTAACATTAGACTAACATTAGACTAACATTAGACTAACATTAAACTAACATTAGACTAACATTAAACTAACATTAGACTAACATTAGACTAACATTAGACTAACATTAGACTAACATTAAACTAACATTAAACTAACATTAGACTAACATTAGACTAACATTAGACTAACATTAGACTAACATTAGACTAACATTAAACTAACATTAGACTAACATTAAACTAACATTAGACTAACATTAAACTAACATTAGACTAACATTAGACTAACATTAGACTAACATTAGACTAACATTAGACTAACATTAAACTAACATTAAACTAACATTAGACTAACATTAAACTAACATTAGACTGACTGAGACTCATAGTGGACCAGGGCAAAAAGAATGTTTTTTAGAAGCCATTTGTTTTTAGAATAAAAAACGCCATTTAGTGTAAGTACAAAAGTAAAGGAACCCATTCATACCTCGTGGTATATAGGGCAATACAGTGTTAGGCCTGTATTTTTATTGACCGTCGGCACACGATGGGTGATGTGGTCAGCATCACGCCGGCCGCCTTTACTTTCCCAGAGCATGTCTGGTACCCAGTTGAGGCTGGGTCGACCTGAGAGCTGTCGCGGTCGGGAAAATTCCACGCGCACTGCAGGAGTTGAACCCAGACCACCAGCCATGAGAAGCGAGTTCACTAACAACTACGCTACCGCGACTCTCGCCATTTAGTGTGGAACCTGGTAAAAAGGTGTCCAAAACCCAAAGCCAGGTAGTGTGGCATTTGATCCACACGGAGTTAATATATGAAAATGGAAGTGGACTGGTCATTTGGGACATTGGCTAGGAAAGCTCTTCGATAGATAGCGGAGTTGAAAAGAAGGTCTAGATGTTCAAAGAAAATATGGAGAGAAACTATGGAAAGAGAGATGAAAGATGAATTATAGTCATGACATGGGAAACAATTGGTAGAAAAGCATCCGAATGGTAATCTCATGTGGAAGCCTTATGTGTCAAACGGAACACGAAATTGATATATATATAGAGACATGTTTACGTTTAGATGCCAGCTTGAATATTTTCAAATACAGTAACGTTATCTTCTTGTTCTTCCAACGTTTTCAGACATCGATTAGTTAGTGGTCAACTTGAGTCCGTATACTTTTCATATAGCTTGTCTTGAACTTGACATAGAGGTTGGTCATGGGTGTTTTTGTTGTTGAATGTATGTTGGACATTCTGGCAGTATGTGTGCCTCTGTTGCTGGTGTCACATGTGCATATGTCAGAAGAGCATATTTTGTACTTGTTAAACAGATGGTACTTCAGCCTATTATGCCCCGTTCGTAGACGAAAAATGACAACCTCGTATTTCTTTACTTGGGGACCTAAATTGCAAGTACCTCTGAATTCAGAGTAAGATTCGTCTGAATGGCGAGGGACACTGATGATAAGGAAAGCAAGCATTCACGCAAAAATCAATTAGAGGTGCCATATTAAGCGCCATGACAACGCCTAATTTCATAGCGGCTAACAAAAAAACCCACCAAAACTTGGTAAACTACTACAGTGTAAACTTGTCAATTATAACGTCAATAGTTGCACCACAGATAAACTACGCTAAGACAAATATAATGAAGACACATATGACAAGTAATGCAGATATCACAATGGAATGAGAAGAGATTACAAACAACTGAACGGTTCACATATTTATGTAGACATTTTAAATGCACGAGAAATACTTTCTTTTCTTTCTTGTCTCTAATCCTGTTTAGTCTCACAGCGTCAGGATAAGAAGAGATTTCTCCAACGGGCTTTTGTGTGCGCTTCGTAAATTGTTTTTTCGTCGCCTCTGTTATCTCTGAGGTTCACATCTGCGTGGCCAGTCTTTTGTTTTGTATCAATTGTATTGTAGTAATATTTCTCTTTGAGGCGTACTGTCTGTTGGTAATCTGCTTATGTGGCGAACCATTTAATTTGTTGTTTCTTGATGAAGTTCAGTACTGATGTTGTATTGATTATCGTCAGCCGATAAGACTAGGAACTCGATCTCACCTACACTTCTCTTTCCTCTGCTTCGAAAGCTCCATATCGACCACTTGTTAACCACTCTGTGTGATTTGTAAGCCTAAGAGCGATTGTACGTTGTGCCAGTTTTTGCGCCTACAAGTAGGCCATCACATCCGATTTCTGCGATGCTTTTTATTTACTAGGATAGCTTTCCTATGCCCTTACATCAGTCGTCTCTTACGGGTCTTATAGGTCGCAGTGGTACTATTATTTACTTCCATTGAGGGCCCCGGCACCACACGGGCTTCACCTACACTGAGATCAGGAATTAGGTAAAAATATCCTGATGGCTTCACGAGGGAGCGAACCGAGTACTTTTAGAACGGTAGGCGAGAACGTAACCTCTAGACCACAGAGACTTCTAATTGCTGATATAGATAGAACGAAGAAGTAGCAAAAATAACTGTTCCTAATAAACTAGTAAACAATTGGTAATCGTCTTGTGTTGCTATTAACAGAACATCACACCTCCCGTTTATGTGGGATACTTGTATCGATAGGGGGTCACTGTGGCGTAGAGGTTAGGTGCCCGTCTCGCATACCAAAGGTACCCGGTTCGCTCCATCGTGGATAGTTTTTTTCAGATATCTCTAATCTCAGTGTAGGTGAGATCGAGTTCCTAGTCCTATCGGAGACGGACGATAAAAAGTAGGTCCCAGTAGGTTCAATTTAGGAACGTAAATGAACCTTTGGCAGTTAAAAATAAAAAAAATATCAGGCTGGAAAGCAGCTGCCCGTGCAAAATGCATTAGAAAAAAATATTACAAATAAAAGTTCCTACAAAATATCTTTAACGTCCTTCAAGATTACATCGGGTGGGAAGGGGAAGGGGAGGTGGGGGTGGGGGTGGGGTTGCTCAGGAATTCGTGCACTGCAGCTGAGATCTTCATGTGTAAGAAAGAGATGGAAGCACACATGGTTACTCACCGAAGTGCAATGATGATGGCCCTTCAAAATGCGCATCGATGTGTAGTTTGGTAAGTATTGCTATTAACCGAACATCACACCTCCCGTTTATGTGGGATAATCGTATCAGTGTGCGTTTTAGTACGTGTTGCTACATATTGATTCTGCTATGCCGAATCTGACCTTGTCAAGATCTCAAAGTGTCGAGTTCAATTTTTGAAATGAAAACAGATCGATTCATCAAATATAGTTTTGTCATTGTTCAAGCGTAGTACAGTTGTTATTCAGCTCGTTTTGAAACACTAAAAACCAACTGACGTAGTATGCGTCAAGTTGTTTGTTCCGTTTGGTCATGTGCCGCAGATTGCGTGATTATATGTTTCATTGTCAAATTAATTCTAAATGTGTATCAACTCATTCCTATCGTTAATCTCTGAAGTCATAGAAGGCACGCATGTATGGCGGAGGACACTGATGAAAAGGAAAGCAGGCCTTCACGCAAACATAATTCAAAGGTACCATACCAGGCGCCCTGACTACGCCTGAAATCATAGCGGGTGAACGCAAGAAAATAAAATAAAAAATAACAACATTCCTATCGTTGCCGGTACTAAATTATTTTTGCATTCAATTAACCGGTAATTAACTCATTTCACGTCTATAACCAATAGAGTGATATATAATTCTGGAGATCTCTGTGGCTAATGGGTTAAGCTCTTGCCTTGTGTTCTGAAGTCGTAGGTTTGAATCCAGACCACATCGTTCTGTTCGTAAGTGTATTTTTTTTCCAGAGATCCCTAGGATTGTTACCGGAGCTCGTGCGTTTGAAATATTCTCTGCAGATGGAGTGTCATTTCTGTGGAGAGGGATCGAGCTATATGGGGTAAATATCCGGTGCAATGACGTCAATCCTTCGGCTTAAGACCCTTTATAACTCTGCGTCAATCACGCCATAGGTCCGTATAGGACTTTATAACTCTGCGTCAATCACGCCATAGGTCAGTATAGGACTTTATAACTCTGCGTCAATCACGCCATAGGTCAGTATATGACTTTATAACTCTGCGTCAATCACGCCATAGGTCCGTATAGGACTTTATAACTCTGCGTCAATCACGCCATAGGTCAGTATAGGACTTTATAACTCTGCGTCAATCACGCCATAGGTCAGTATATGACTTTATAACTCTGCGTCAATAACGCCATAGGTCCGTATAGGACTTTATAACTCTGTGCCAATCACACCATAGGTCAGTATAGGACTTTATAACTCTGCGCCAATCACACAATAGGTCCGTATAGGACTTTGACTTAAATTATTTTCTTTAATTTTCCAAGTTCTTAGCTTACCTCAACATTGTAATATATATATATATATATATATATATATATATATATATATATATATATATATATTATCTTTGGCATCTTCTTCGCGGTCCTGTTATACTTGGCATTCAGGGATGCTGACGGTGATGTTTTCATCCGCACTAAATCTAATGATCAAGAAGACATAATCTCTTTGCCATAGAGACCCACGAGTAAGTGAGAAATCTTTCCAGATTTATCTTGCACATAAATAAAATAACAAAGTAGGTAAACTTCTTATTCTTGGAACGCTTCACTTCCACCAATTTGTGAAACCATTCTTTGTGATTTGTATGTGATCCGAGCCCAGTAGCGATCGTACGTTGGGCCAGTTATGCACCTACAAGTTCTTGTAGGCATGCACATCCAATTTCTCCGACGATTTTTATTTACTAGTGTAGCTTCCCTATGCCCTTTACATCAGTCGCCTCTTACAACATGTCTTGTAGGTCGCAGTGTTACTATTGTTTGCTCCCCTTGCGAGCCCCGGCTACAACAAGGGCGAGTAGGTACACGACTTGTAAGAAACACACGCACACAGAGAATGATTGAAAAGCAGAGAAAAGTAGTGAAAGAAGTGCAATAAGTGGCAGCAACAATAAACTATGAAGAAGGTAAACAAACTGAATTTATGTCGAATCTAATGTTGCAGTTTTATCTACGCCCCCCGTAGCAATATTTGTTGTTTTAATGCTACTTCTGCAAGGAGGTACAGAGGCGATTAAGCAAGCGTTCATCTTTATTCTTAAAACTCTTATATGTCTGCATTCCAATATCAAACCTGTGTTTACGCGAGTATTTTCTTACACGACCGACGACGTGAAATAAGTATTTCATCTCTTAAGAGACAATATTCATTTCTTGAAACGTAGAAAGGAATTTTACTCTCGATCGACGGCAAACCGTTTGAGTGTGCTTTATTTTAAATCTCATATATGCCTGTATTCCAATATCAAACCTGTGTTTACGCGAGTATTTTGTTACAAGGCCGACGACGTGAAATAGCTATTCCATCTCTGAAGAGACAATATTCATTTCTTTAAACGTAGAAAGGAATTTTAACTCTCGATCGACGGCACACCGTTAGACTGTGCTTTATTCTAAAACTCTCATATGCCTGCATTTCATTAATCAAAACTGTTTTTGCGCGAGTATTTTGTTTCTGATAGAAACTTCCTCGGGGACCTAGCCAAAACAGGCCAGGACATTATATCTCGCCTACGTGCTGGACACTGCGGACTCGACAAACACTTGCTTAGAGTAGGAATGGGTCAGGCGGTTCAAGACCATTATCATTGCACTTCGGTGAGTAACCATGTATGCTTCGATCCCTTTCTTACACCGGAAGGTTTCAGCGGCAGTACACGAACCCCGTAACATCAGCGATGGTTCCCAATGTAATTTAGAAAAATGGTAAACATTATTTGGTAGTAATTTTATTTGTTTTAACCTTTCAAGTGAATTTTGTCCAGGTAGCGGCCTTCCAGCTTGATCTTCTCAATTTTGAACTGCCAAGGATTCTTTTACGTGCTCATCTTTAACACAGAAGGAACTACGTTTTATTGTCCGTCTCCGATAGGACTAGGAACTCGATCTCATCTACCTTGAGGTCAGGGATCTCTAGAAAAATATCCCGATGACTCCACGACGGAAAGAACCGAGTACCTTTAGAGCGAGAGGCGAGCACATAACCTCTACATTGAAAATCGTGACATATCCTTTAGAGGACGTAGCCATCAACCACAGTAACGAGTCGTTGATTGTCTAGGTACCACTTATACGTTCAGTAGTTTGTCATTGCTTTCTGAGCGGTGAGGTATATTTTATCTTTTGTACGCTTGGTTTTGTTATTGAGCTCACTACTGCTTGAGCTACAGACGCTCACATTACAGATTAGACTTCTACATTACAGATTAGACTTCTACATTCAAGATTTCTTAACAGACTTTGAACTCTTACAGTCATAGAATAAAGAATACAAGATCTGAAACAGTATGACAAGGCAACTAATAAGACCTCTTAGATAGAAATAATAAACACAAATGGAATGAAAACTTAACAAAATAAACTGACGTTGGATGGAACGAACATTAAAAGGATTTGATAATAGAATAGTAAAGCAGGCATTGTTTTGAACTTGGAGAGAAAAAAAACACAGCAAGTTGACATAGAAGGGACGTGTAAACATATATTAAAGTGTCAAGAATGACATGGAGAAGTGGTACGACATCACATAGTCAGAAAAGGCGCGTAGTGTAGACATAGGCGAAGATCATAAAGCTCAAATAAACGTCGAAAAAATGATCGTTAAAGAGCAATGAATACATGAAGGAATGGAAAGTGTGGGGGACTGACTGTCAGCAAGACAGACACAAACAATTTCCTGTAGGTTAAAATTAGGACGCCCTGTTCTACACGTGTATGGTACCATACACATGTAGGGTCTTAAGAACCGGGGTGCAACGTATAATCATTCTTGTCAAAAAACAATTATACATCACAATAAGAATGAGTAAATTGGTCGTAAAGGACGTTCGCAAACAAACAAACAAACAACAACATGGAGAAGTATGAAAATATCATCGTCTGCATCTAAGGTTGTCATACCATCTCCGCATTTAATGTTGTCTACAATGGAACTCCAGCACCCCATGTCTCTTGCCTTGTAGCTTTTCGCCAGGTCGTCATTTGTCCATCTCTTGATGTTTCCCTCCCATTTGTGTCTCAGGCTTCCTCTTACTAGCCACCCTTCTTATTTTTCGTTTACCAGCTTTGAATTCAAGCGTAGTCACGGCACAAAATAAGTTGCTTCTGACTGATTTTTGCGTGAAAGTTTTCTTTTGTCATCACAATGTCACTCATTATTCAAGAGAGTCTTACTTCTACTTCAGGGGTACATGTAATTTAGATAGTTTAGTTTAGTTTAGTCATCTGATCATCATCATCATCATCACTGCACATTGAACCAGTTAGTCCATAAGTGTTGCGATTCCTCCTCAGTAGGTCTCTCATAATGTGACGACTAACGACACTGGTTCTTTGTTCGTTTACTATTCTCTTTGACCACCAGTATAGTGCTCTTGTCTAGCTACATCACATTTCTCTGGTCATGCGCTTAGTTTACTGTGGACCTCAAACTGGGCAGTCAGCTTCAGGTCTGTCGGGTTTCACCAAAGCTTAGTTTTTAGGACGACTGTGGCCACATGTTGCTTCTCAGCTCGCTCACCTAGGAGCGAACAGTGTTGCATGACATGCTCTTGTGTCTGTCGCGCCTGTTCACATTTTGACTTATTCCTAGTCTATATAAGTGTTTGTTGAGTCCGCAGTGTCCGGTACGGATTTAAGTCTGCTTGCCTAGCTACACCACATTTGAACTTGGAATTCGTGCAGTGTGTAATTTAGATTCCCAAGTAAAAGATCACGGTATCGTGTAGTCGAACCTCATAAGGTGTGCAGACTAAGTATATTTATTTGGACCAAGCTGGCATTGAACCCCTGTAATTTCTACGGCACTTGGTCACTAGCGTAGCGTGTAATCAACTTCACTATCGGCTCCTCCGGTTCTTCAACTTTTACCTCTAAAATAATTTGGATTAATCTGTCATGTGTCTTTATATGTTTAAAATATTTATTTTTATTTTTATTTCTTGTAGTAATTCTGGTTTTTGTGTGTGCGTTACTAATTCTTTTTTCTGAATATTTCTTTATGTTTATTTTTCTTTCATTGAAGGTGGAGGTTAGATTTCGTCTTGGTCAGTGTCTGCTCACTGACCCTGGTACTGCCTAGATACCTTAATTTCATACACATTTTCCCCTCTATATAATCTCTTTGACTGTTACGGTATATTCTAGTCCGTCTAGCCACCTCTGATAATCGATCTGAATACGAGGCATTATAATATCTCCTACCTTAATCTCTACCTACCTTAAAAGGGATTAATCCTTAGTCATATAGACTTAATCTCTCCGAGGACAGTTGGTACCTGATAACAGAGAGAGAGAGAGAGAAAAAGCTGATCATAACTTCAGAGATATTTCTAAGTACATTTATTGAAATATTGTTGATTGATAACCGACAGATGTGGACCATGGTTGGATTGATATTCTTCTTCTTGTTTTTCTGATTCTTCTTCTGGCTGCTTTTGTTGTTATTGTTATTCTTCTTCTGGCTGCTTTTGTTGTTATTGTTATTCTTCTTCGTCTTTTGTTTCTTTTCTTCTTCTTGTTTTTGTTCTTCTTCTGCTTCTTTTCATTTGTTTCACTTTTTTTCTTCTTCTTCCTCGTCTTTCCTTCTTCTTGTTCTTTTTTCTTCTTTTTCTTCCATTTTTTAATGTGTTTCTACTCTCAATTTCATTTGTTCTTCTTATCTTCTTCTTTTTCTTCATTTCTGTTATTGTTTCTCTTCTTCTTTTTTTCTTTTCTTTTCCGTGTTCGTGTTTTTCTTCTTCTTTATCTTCTTTTATTATTTTTCTTGTTTGTCTTGTTAATCTTTTTTCCCTTCTTTTTCTTGTTTTTCCCCCTTTTTCTTCTTCTCTTTCCTTCGCTATATCCTTCTTGTTCTTTTCCTCTTCTTGGTCTGCTTTTAATAATCCAGCACTGTTTGGATTGTTGTCCTTCAACCTAATGTCATGTAGTATTTATAATTTGCTACTCCTCTCCGCTCCTCGTGGAGCACAGGGTCTCAATAGTTGTCATCCACTTTTTCGTGGTCTCTGTCCGTTTTCTCAATAACTTCCAAGAATAACCCGACGTCATTCTGTTCCTTAAGAAGACTCAGTCTCTACGTCTGTTTTGGACGTCCCATTTTCCGTTTCTCTCATGGGTTTCACTCTAGTGCGTGCCCATTGATTTTAATGAATTTTGCCCGGGCAGAGGCTTTCAGCCTGTCTTCTCGATTTTGAAATGCCAAGTGCTCTTTTACACGCTTAACTTGTTCAAGTTGAGCAGGTACAATAATTCATTGGCAGTTCAAAATCGAGAAGAGCAGGCTGCAAAGCTGCTACCCGGGCAAAATTCAATAGAAAGATTAAAAATTGAATTCTTACGCAATATTTTCACCATCTTCAAAATGACATTGGGTTCCGAAGTGCAGTGATGATGATCATTTCAATCAATCAATCAATCTTCTTCGAACGCTCCATATCGACCACTTGTTAAACCACTCTTTGTGATTTGTATGTGACCTGAACCTAACAGTATTGTACATTATGCCAGTTTTGCGCCTACAAGTAGGCCAGCACATCCTATTTCTGCGAAGTATATTATTTACTAGGGTAGCTTCCCTAGGCCCCTACCTCAGTCTCCTCTTACAACATATTTTGTAGATCACAGTATTACTATTCCTTGCTCCCCTTGCGAGCCCCAGCAACACACAGGCGGAGTCAATCAATCAGTTAGTCAATCTATCAATCAATCAATCAATCTATCAACGTTGAAACAAGTTGTCATTGACACAATAGCTTAGTCAGAGCGTAATAAAAACCGACCGATTACGTTGCACAACAAAACACTATTATTTAGTTGATTGCTAAATGAACGTGCTATTATAACAGAGCTTTGTAAGATGGTAGTTAGTTAGATATGCAGTAGAATGCACTGTTCTACACCAGGTAATTCTGTTCTTTAGTCTTATTCATTCATTCAGTAATCCCTTCGTAGGGGGTCTCCGTCGTAAAGGGGTTAAGTATTTTGTTTAACTGTCTTTACTGCCTGTGTAATACCGCTTTTTAGGGCGGTGTAGGACAGAGGGGACATGTGCTTGTGAAATTTAATGGCCGCATGGCTAATACAGACGCTGCGAAACTCTTAAGGTAATGATTTTTTTATTACCCTGACGTAAAAAAACTACTTGGCCTTCGCATTGGAGACCGCGCACTAACCGTTCGGTCAGACCTGAAAGTCGGGGGTTAGATTTCGAACTGTGTAGTTGGGTTTACGAATGATTTTTTTGTCGAGATTCACATGGACTCGGTCCGAAATCGAACTCACACTCTTTAGAACGACAGGCAAACGTTTTAACCACTTCGCCATAGAGTTCCCAGATGATAAGAACTAACGCAAACAAACAAACAAACAAACAAACCGTGTATGGACTGGCTGCTAATATTTCTATCTTCCTAAAAGACTGAACAGAGAGACACAGTGGCGTAGTTGTTAGTGAACTCGCTTCTTAAGCTAGTGGCCGGGTTCAACTCCACAGTGGGTGGGAAATATTTTGTCTGACCATAACGGCTCTGAGCTCGACCCAGCCCCAACTGGGTACCAGGAAAACGCACTGGGAATGAAATGCTACCGGTACGTTGTTAACCACATCACTCATCATGTGCTGACGAGCATTGAGAAAAATAAGGGCCTAAAACCGCATTACCTAATATACTTCCAGGTACGAAGAAAAGGGTTCCTCTTTAAAAAAGACTCAGCACTTATAGGTACGCCAAGAATGCTTAGAAGTCGATTCTAACCAGTTCCTCCCCACTAAATTGTATCCACAATATTCAAACAAGTGAACTCTTATTTGGAAACAAATGAATCGTGTTTGCGCAGTTAACAGCTTTCTCCAGCCATGTTTCAATACATATAGAAAGTTAATGAGGCTGTTCTCCAGACACATGTAATATAAACAAGAAATTTATTGTCATTTTTTAAAAATAGAATAGCTATTATGCAAAGAGAATAATTTAACTGTGGGTTCTGCTGGTGTTGTTATTTTACCGATATGTTGCAGTTGTATGGTTATGTTTGTCTGTATGTGTGTGCATGGGCGTAAACTGACATTTTTCCATATGGGGTGGGGGATGAATTTATAATTGTGCCGTGTAAGAAGTCTTTCCTTCCTTCCTTCCTTTCGTTCGCTTGAAATATTGTCTAAATATTCAAGGTTGTCTCTTGTATCCTTCCTTCCTTTCGTTCGCTTGAAATATTGTCTAAATATTCAAGGTTGTCTCTTGTATCCTTCCTTCCTTTCGTTCGCTTGAAATATTGTCTAAATATTCAATGTTGTCTCGTATCCTTCCTTCCTTTCGTTCGCTTGAAATATTGTCTAAATATTCAATGTTGTCTCGTATCCTTCCTTCCTTTCGTTCGCTTGAAATATTGTCTAAATATTCAAGGTTGTCTCTTGTGTCCTTCCTTCCTTTCGTTCGCTTGAAATATTGTCTAAATATTCAAGGTTGTCTCTTGTATCCTTCATTCCTTTCGTTCGCTTGAAATATTGTCTAAATATTCAAGGTTGTCTCTTGTATCCTTCCTTCCTTTCGTTCGCTTGAAATATTGTCTAAATATTCAAGGTTGTCTCTTGTATCCTTCCTTCCTTTCGTTCGCTTGAAATATTGTCTAAATATTCAAGGTTGTCTCTTGCATAAACTTCACTGTCTTTTGTAGCTCACACAGAGGTCCGTGTAGTTTTGTGTCGAGTGTTGTTTCGTTAGGCCAGTGAATTTGCCTCAGTATATCATATTCGCGGCAATCTTGAAGTATATGTTCTGCAGTCTGGTGTGTCTGCGCACATGTACACATGGCTGAATTGCCAATCTTGAATTTTGTATACATGTAGCTGCGTAGTCGATTGTGTCCTGTTCTAAGGCGCAGAATGACAACTTGTTCTAATCTGCTCATATTATAGTAGTTGTCTTGTGCTGGTATTTGTGGCTTTCTGATTGATTTAATCATCCTTATCTTTTGGTGGTAGGTAACTGGCACATCCAGCTGCTCTCCTGCAGCAACTTCCTTGGCCAGTGGCTCTACTGTTTCATTTCCTGATATTCTACAGTGAGTCGGTAAAAGGTATGTATATAGTGGTCCACTTACAATTAGACAGAAGAGTTGGCAACAAACATCTTTAATATAGTAACTGCAACATCTTCCGTGGTATGGATACATTTCCGATATAAGGGAAGACTGCAGTCAAACTATGTAGTGTAGTTTTACACAAAACAATAACGTAAAATACAAAAACTACAGTACTTGGTTTTGACGTGTTTCACAACTGCAAATAGTTTTACTGCAGTCTTCCTGTAGAAGGCATGCAGCCAGTCCCTCAACCCCAGGTGGTAACTAGCAGGCCAGACAGGTAGCTTAGATAGATAGGTTGGTAGATATGAAATTAGTTGACCGTAGTGTTTGCGGACCAAATCTGCACGTTAATAGCAGATAGCAACACTAGAACGAGACATTTACGTAGTGAAACTAGTTGACGTAGAATTGTGTAGTGACTGCGTAGCAACGTTAGTGACAAGGAGAGCTATACGCGGGCTCAACGTATTACATTCCTATGCTTCTTAGTACTTTCTCTTCCCATGCCCTGTAATCTATATGGGTATATGTTGCATGTATTCAAGTTATATATTTACTAGATTTTTCATTGTTTCTCTTCCGTTCTATTTCTAGTTTTTATGTGTTTTTTGTGTTACATTTATTTCATTATTCGTTTTTATTCCCAGATTTTCGTTTTTATTTCCAGATTTTCATTAGAAACGTTTGTTTTTGGTCGTCCATTTGTTTTTTAAAATTTGTCACTCCTGTTGTTCGTTTGCTTGATAAAGGCCTTGTTGGTCGAAACGTTGCTGTATTTTGTCATTGTTTTTATAATTTGTAAAACTACAGTACTTTGTGATTACGTGTTTTGACAAGGAGAGACCGATATAAACACTGCAACTGGACAGACGTGTTTTTAGGCAAGAACGTTTATGCTTATATGTCAATAAACATGTAACATGCCATCAGGATTGAGTTTATATATTATTACCGTCTGGTATGAGTCATCATCATGAGATAATGAAAATTGTAGAACCATCATCAAAATCCTACAACAAATCATAAACCAACATCAACGACACCAACATCCTACACCATTCCTTTATAGGGATGAAGTTATAAATATTGGTGGTAGTAGTTCAGTTGTGACCGTCTGTGGCTTAGCGGTAATGAGCTCGATCACAACTCAAGCGTACCTGGTTCAAACCCCGCGGCGAACAGTTTGGAAGCAAACTTATTCCCATGGATTGTTACGAACTGTAAAAATAGACCTCACCGTTCAGAAAACAATGTCAAACTACTGAACGTATAAGTGATGCCTGTAACATCAGCGACTCGTTGACTGTGGTTGATGACGACGTCCTGTAAAGGATATGCCACGATTTTCATTTCAGTTACGGAGACAATTTCCCATAGTATTTTCAGACCTTAAGAGTAGAAAGTCTCTCTTCAATTCGCATTTCTACGTCCTAGTGTGCAGGTCATAGGTGGCCCGATTCCTTTCCTCACGTGTGGAACGTCGAATGTGGATTGAACCCCAACCCTCTTGTGTCTGAGTCGACAGGTGAAATCTTATGTATTACGCTGATCAGTTCAACGTTGGTAGTTTCATTATTCGTTTTTATTCCCAGATTTTCGTTTTTATTTCCAGATTTTCATTAGAAACGTTTGTTTTTGGTCGTCCATTTGTTTTTTAAAATTTGTCACTCCTGTTGTTCGTTTGCTTGATAAAGGCCTTGTTGGTCGAAACGTTGCAAACATCATCAAGGTGCCTATCCTTTATAGGACGTTGCTCTCTTTGCAGCACATCTGAAAGTCACTCTTGCCAGTTCACCAACCGTCAATGGTCATGTTCATGTTTTCTTTAATATCTTGTAGCCATCTTCTTCTTGGACTGCCTCTGCGTCCTGGGACCATGCCCTCTAGTATTGTTCTTTCCAAGCCATCGTGACGCTTGATGTGACCAAAGTATGTAATTTTTCTGTATAGTATGTTGTTTATCAGCCAATTCTCTTTAACGTTTAGTTCTTTCAGGACATCAGTGTTATTTCGTTGGTAGTTTACTACGCGAAAATAGAGTTGACCACACTCAGATCAGATTTCGATTGTGGTCTCCATGTATAGAAATTTTCTTCTTCTACTTCACCTTTCAACTCCCAACGGAGCACATGTCTTCAAGAAACTTCTTCCAGCTCTTCCTTTCTCCTGCCAATTCTTTCTATCATTTTACCTGTCCTTTTCATATCAGTCTCCAGCTCTCTTCTCCAGGTATGTCTAGGCCTTCCCTACTCCTCTTTCCCTGCGGGTTCCAAAACATTGCATGTCTTGCAATGCTTCCGATCGGTCTTCTCAATGTGTGTCCTATCCATTGCCAGCGTATCTTCCTTAGCTCTGTCACTTACTCTTTTAATGTTTGGGAATATGTTGGTTTAATTTTTCTACAGGGTGAAGCAGCCAGCCAGCTTCACGCCCAACTATCCTTTGTCAGCTCTTACAACATGCCTGACAGGTACACATTACTGCATATTCTTTCCTCCCCTTTCGATCACCAGCTGCACATGCACGATAGAAATATGAACGTCTTATAAATATTTAAACCCTAGCTAGTTAGCAACTGTCAATCACATATTTTCAACTATCATGTATAACGCAGGTGCTAATACAAAAAAACTAATTAATCTTTTTTAGAAAACTACAAAAACATTTTCCAGATCGAGAGACGCTTACCCCCGCCCCACGCCTCCTTTCCCCACTTGTCTTAACGTACGTACGCCCATGTGTGTGAAAGTGCGATATATATAATGTTTTTAGAAATGGATACATCGATATGGAATGTAATATTTGATATGGGGAATTTTATGTGCATCTCTGAGAGAGGAAAAAAACCAACCTGATACAGGTACAGTTCACCTGGTTCAGTTAGATTTCAAGTGACCCAGGTAATACTCACTTGATTCAGGTAATACCTGATCCAGGTACAGTTCGTGTTATCTTGGTAAAACTCACCTGATCCAGGTACAGTTCGTGTTATCTTGGTAAAACTCACCTGATCCAGGTACAGTTCGTGTTATCTAGGTAAAACTCACCTGATCCAGGTACAGTTCGTGTTATCTTGGTAAAACTCACATAATCCAGGTACAGATCGTGTTATCTTGGTAAAACTCACCTGATCCAGGTACAGTTCGTGTTATCTTGGTAAAACTCACCTGATCCAGGTACAGTTCGTGTTATCTAGGTAAAACTCACCTGATCCAGGTACAGTTCGTGTTATCTTGGTAAAACTCACCTGATCCAGGTACAGTTCGTGTTATCTTGGTAAAATTCACCTGATCCAGGTACAGTTCGTGTTATCTTGGTAAAATTCACCTGATCCAGGTACAGTTCGTGTTATCTTGGTAAAACTCGCCTGATCCAGGTACAGTTCGTGTTATCTTGGTAAAACTCGCCTGATCCAGGTAGTACTCATGTGATCGTGGTAAAATATTTGTGATTCAAGTGAAGTTCATATAATCCAGTAACAATTCACATGATTAAAGTATAACTCGAGATGTCCCTTCTCTGCAGTCGTCATAATCAAATCACCAGTTACATCCTGAATCCATCTTCTCCCTGGTCGTCCTTTTTTCCTATTTTCCGGGATGCATCCTTCCATAATGTTCTACTCCAACCCTTCGTGTCTTTTTTATATGTCCAAAATACTTTACTTTTCTCATTCTTATTTATAGCATTAGACAGTTTTCTTTGAATTTGAGTTCTTTCTGGATATATCTATGTGTACTCTTCTCTCTGCATGATATACGGAGGAATCTTCTGTAACACTTACATTTAAAAGCACACATATATGTTTTTCCTCTGCCTTGTTAATTGCCCATGCTTCACACCCATACGTTGCTCCTGGGAATATGCATGACCTTAGTATTCTGAACTCCATTTTTCTATCAGTCACGGACAAAAAGAAACACAGTTACCTATGGACCGGCGCCCCTCTAGGCTAGCTAGAACCCCGTTAGCATTCGACCTTGAGATCAAAGTTTTCCTGGTCTACACTACTAGGAGGTAGGGTTGGCATTACTGTTCTACCAGTCATCAGTAGGTGGCTAATTTTCACTTTTTCCTCTTCTTCTTTCTTTTCTATAATCCTGTTTTGCCTCACATCGTCAGGATAAGACGAGATTGGCTGTGAAAATGAAGGTACGGGCGGTTACAGAGGCGGTGACGTGGTTGGCATCTCATGACTTTTCGTGTTTTTATACTCAGTGACTCCATGAGTATGATTCGTAAAGTTGAAACAGGAATGGTGAGACAAAACTGGATGGAGGTACAGGTATAGACAGGGATGAGATAAGTCACCTTCATGTTTGTCTCTTGGCTCTCAGGAGTCAGGAGTAATGAACGAGCTGATAGATTGGTTGGCATGGCTGCGATATCAGAGGGATCTGCAATGGACCGAAATGATATTCTTAACGCACTGAGAGTCTTTTCAAACAGAAGAGTTTCAGGGTTGTAGTCCCACTCGCTGACTGAGAGAGATGGATGTCAATATTGATATAGCCCGAAAAGAACGACATACCAAATATGCAAGGAGATTGATTAATCAATATCGTACTGGAGTGTTGGGCCGCTGGACGCTGTTGGATCTGTTGAGGCGGAGATCGGAACACCTATGGACATATCCGGACGGAGTGGTATAATGATAGTTGATAAGTGAAGAAGAGATATCCGGAATGGGTTTTGTATACGTTTTATAGACAGTGTTTTTGCCAACTTTGTTATCTTTGAGGTCCACCTTTTACGTGTACCGTCTTTTGCTTTGTATTATTTGTATCTGAGTGGCATTGCTCTTTGAGGTGCACTGTCTGTTTGTAATCTGCTTAT
This sequence comes from Arion vulgaris, assembly GCA_020796225.1. Lineage (NCBI taxonomy): Eukaryota > Metazoa > Mollusca > Gastropoda > Stylommatophora > Arionidae > Arion > Arion vulgaris. The sequence goes on along the minus strand of CM036758.1, from coordinate 32,996,642 downwards.
GTAGCCGAACCATTTAATTAAAGTTGTTGGTTTGAATCCGGACTGAGACACATGTGCAATGTTTTCATGAGATCCCTCGGATTGTTGTCGGAGCTACGGAGTTCGTGCTATGGTATGCCATCTCTGCCGACAGGGACGGAGCCGGGAAAACCCGGTGAAATTTAGTCAATCCTTGATTGAATTTATTGTTTCTTGATGAAGTTCAGTACTGATGTTATACCCACATTTTTCATGATGTCTTCATTCCTAAACCGTTCTCTCCTTGAGAGACTACTTGATCCAGCTCTGTTGGATGCAGATCTAGCCGCAGTTCAGCGAGCTACTCCCATTTTATGAAACCTCTGCGACGTCCAGGATCGAACGCACGAAGTCCATGATAACACACAACTTTAAAACCGCTGATAAATAGCGAGAGTAAAGACACAGATAATAGCTATGAATATTATGAACATTTTTTTTGGGTATAGTTTGGAAAATGGATAGTGAAATAGAAAATTTGTGAAAAGGTTTCGAAAAAAACATTTCTTGAAAGACTATATGGGTGCACCTGGAGAGATAAGATTAGCAATATCAGACATCAAACACAACCTGGTCTCTTCTTCTTCTTCTAATTATGTTTGATCTTAACAGCCTTAGAATAAAGAGAAGATGTCTAGAACAATCTATTTTATTAGCTTTTGTACTTTGAGAGAAAAAAGGATCTAAAGGCAAAGGATTAATTTCATTGCACCGGGTTTCTCCATATGGCTCCGTCCCTGTGGACAGAGATAGTATGCCATTTGTCGAGAGCATTGCACAAAGCACGAATTCCGTAGCTCCGGCAGCAATTCTAGGAATCTCATGTAAAAATTGCACATGTGTCTCTGTCCAGATTCGAACCCACAACTGACACGCAAACGACTTAACCCCCGCCTCCCGCCTTTGAGACCTCATGATCATGTTTTAATTTAACAGAGTTAGAATAAGGAGAGATTTATAGAACAGGCTATTGTATGCGCTTTGTACATGATGAGATAAGATTGAATCTTTCCCAACAGATGAGTTTCAGGATTGTGAATCTCAGTCGCTGACCAGATTGAGAGAGTCTTTCCGAACAGATGAGTTTCAGGGTTGTGAATCTCAGTCGCTGACCAGATTGAGAGAGTCTTTCCGAACAGATGAGTTGCAGGGTTGTGAATCTCAGTCGCTGACCAGATTGAGAGAGTCTTTCCGAACAGATGAGTTGCAGGGTTGTGAATCTCAGTCGCTGACCAGATTGAGAGAGTCTTTCCGAACAGATGAGTTGCAGGGTTGTGAATCTCAGTCGCTGACCAGATTGAGAGAGTCCGCACAGATGAGTTTCAGGGTTGTAAATACCAGTCGCTGACTAGATTGAGAGAGATGGGTGTCGATATTGCAACAGCGCGAAAAGAACGAAATAGCAAATATGCAAAAAGATTTATTAATCAACATCAAACTAGCGTGTTTGGCCTTTGGACGCTGCTGGATTTATTGAGACGGAGATCGGAGCACCCATGGACATATCCAGAGTGATATGATGATGGTACTCATATAACTGATAACTGATAAGATTAGCTATATCAGACTTCAAGCACAAACTGGTCTTCATATTCTTCTTTTTATTTCTAAAATAATGTTTTAACTTGGCAACATATGGGTGTGAAGCGTGGACATTTAAAAAGGCAGTGATAAAAATATATGTGCTTTTCAATATAAGCGTTACAGAAGAGGCATCCGTATATCATCGATAGAAAAGAGAACAAATAGATATATCAAAGAAGAATTTAAAATAAAATAAAACTGACTGATGCTTCAAATACGAATGAGAACATTAAAGTGTTTTAGATATATAAAAAGACACACAAGGTTGGAGAAAATCATTATGGAAGGAGGCATCCTGACAAAGATGAGAAGAGGTATACAACAGAGAATGGGAATTCAGGATGTAACTGATAATTTGAGCATGCCGGCTGCAGTGGCGGGACATCTGGCATGTGTGAGAGAGTAATTCCGTGGCACTGTTAGTGTGGCAAAGTTCTGCTAAGGACTAGGTATTTAATGATGATGAGTTATGTATTTATGTAGAGGTGTTTCTATGACGTTAACCGCATCTGCTGAAACCATCAGAACCGGCCGCTTTCCCTTCATTTAACAGTTTGATGTCTTTACTAGTTTTTTTCTTGAATCGTTTTTCACAGTTGATACCATCCATTTCTGCAAGCTGAATATCGGAGGAAGGGGGAGGGGTTGTAGGGATGTAGGGACTGGTCTGTTCATGAGTTCCTTGAAGTATCCCACCAATATTTCTATTTGGTTTCTAAATGAAAATGAAAATTGTGGCATATCCTTTACAAGACGTCGCCATCAACCACAGTCAATTAGCCGTTGATTTTCTAGGCACCACTTATACGTTCAATAGTTTGTCATTGCTTTCTGAACGATGTCTATTTTTCCCTTTGTAAAAATCCACGGGAAGAAATTTGCTTTCAAGCTGCCCGCTGCTGAGTTTGAACCAGGTACTCTTGGGTTGTGATCGAGTTCACTACCGCTAAGGCACAGACGTCCAGATTTGGTCTCACCAGTAGTTACCACCCCATTGCTGAGTAACCAACTTGGTTAGACTATTTTTCTGCCATCTTGCTGAGGTTTCCTTTCGCTGCAGCTACCTCCGCCTTTCTTGCTAGATCATTAAGTATTGTCTTTTACCCGTTCTTTTCTGTTTCATAATCTCTCTCTCTCTCTATCTCTCTCTCTCTCTATATATATATATATATATATATATATACATACATACATACATAATAGAGTGACTGAGATGGTATGATAAGATTACGAACGAGGAACTCAGAGAAAGAACTAAGCAGATAACAGTGTAGAAAGAGCTAAGGAAGAGACGCTGGCGATGGATAGGACTCACATTGAGAAGACCGACCGGAAACATTGCAAGACAGTCACTGTTTTAGAACCCGCAGGGAAAGAGGAGTAGGGGAAGGCCTAGACATACCTGGAAAAGAGAGATGGAGGCTGATATTAAAAGGATGCGTAAAAATGGCCAGAGTTGGAAGGGATGGCAGGAGAGAGGAAGAGTCGGAAGAAGTTTGTTGAAGACATGTGCTCCGTTGGGAGTTAAAAGGTAAAGAAGACATATATATATATATCTGAGAGAGAACGAGAGGGAAAGATACATTAAGTCGTATACATACTAGCTGAGAAAGAAAGCGAAGACAGACACAGACACATGCACAGACAAATATATAGAATTGAAAGCTACATTTAGACAGACGGAGATACATTACGCTTCATTGAATACTTCCAAATATTTGAGAAAAACTCTCCCACGAGAACACATTGCACGAATTGCTATTAAAATAATCAAAAATATGCATAAATATAAATAACAGGGCGAACAAAAAACTAAGAAAAATGCAGCTCATATCGTGTTCCAAGTTTGTCTGTGATTTGAACTATAGCGAGGTGTAGGAAACAAAACATAATGTTTGGTGTTCGAGCAACGAGAGGTTGATTCTGTGATTTACTGGATAGAATCAATACCCAGATATACATTTAGTGCGCAGCCCCTTTCAGTTACTTAGTTACTGACTTATTCCTTTCCGCTCCTCGTGGGGCATAGAGCGTCAACAGTTGTTCGCCCCTGTTCTCAGGTCTGTGGTTGTTTTCATGATGGCGTCCCTGAATTGTCGAGCACACTTCTGTTCCTCAAGAAGACTTCATCTCCAGGTCTTTTTTGGGACTTCCCTTTTACGTTTTCCTTTCGGGTTCCAGACACGTGCGTGTCTAGTGACACTCAACTGTGTATTCCGTAGGGTATGCCGACCCACGCCATTCCTTTCACTTAGCTGGGAGCTAAATGAAAGTGTCAGCTTCAAAACACTATTATATGATTGACTGAGTAATTGATTGATTGATTGATAGTACTATCATCATTGCACTTCGGTCAATAAACATATGTGCTATGATTTATTCTTACACAGGAAGATATCAATGGTAGTGCACGAAACCTGTAGTACGACGGTGAGGATCCTGATGTAATTTTAAAGATTATGAACGGTGTTGCAGGCATTCTATTTAAATATTTCTTTTACAAATTTTGTATGGGCAGCAGCTTTCCAACATGTCAAACAACATTACGCAAAAGTGTAGAATCTTTCGAAGGGAAACTTAGGGATAAGTTTGAAGGCAAGAGAGACAAGCGCAAACTCAGAAGTTGACACAGTAACACACTTGCCAATTGACCGCTTGTGTAGACGAAAAAGGCTATATATATATATATATCTTCTTCGTGTCCCGTTTGACACATAGGGCTTCCATAAGAGATTACATTCCTGCCCCCTGCTACAAATTGTTTTCCATGTCAGACCACACTAATTCAGCCCTCTCTCCACGTTTTTTTTTGACGTCTATGCCTTCTTTCCTCATCCGTTGTCCATCAGAGACCTGTTCTATCCACTGCCCCTACTGGCATACAACATACAGGACCAATCCACCTCTAACTTCATCTTTTAGTGATAGTCTCTAGTGATGAACAGTTTGTTCGTTTTAAAAGCTCTTCATTTGCTATTGTATTTGGCCAGAATATTGCAGGAATATTCTAAACATATATATATATATATATATCAGGTGCCGTCAACTGAGCGTAGGCGAACGTGAATCTCCACAAATCTCTGCCCCTGGTGTTTGCTATTATCTCAGATGTTGACGCTCTTCCATGCCATGAAGTCAGGCTGTCTAAAATTCTTCCTCTCCTCTGCTGTCCTTCGTCAATGTTCTCCCTGTTTCCTCTGTCTCTCCTTCAATTTTACCGGTTGCCACAAAGTGTTCTCTCTCTCTGTCTTCCTCTGTCTCGTCTCCTTCAATTTTACCGGTTGCCACAAAGTGTTCTCTCTCTGTCTTCCTCTGTCTCGTCTCCTTCAATTTTACCGGTTTGCCACAAAGTGTTCTCTCTCTGTCTTCCTCTGTCTCGTCTCCTTCAATTTTACCGGTTTGCCACAAAGTGTTCTCTCTCTGTCTTCCTCTGTCTCGTCTCCTTCAATTTTACCGGTTGTCACAAAGTGTTCTCTCTCTGTCTTCCTCTGTCTCGTCTCCTTCAATTTTACCGGTTGTCACAAAGTGTTCTCTCTCTGTCTTCCTCTGTCTCGTCTCCTTCAATTTTACCGGTTGCCACAAAGTGTTCTCTCTCTCTGTCTTCCTCTGTCTCGTCTCCTTCAATTTTACCGGTTTGCCACAAAGTGTTCTCTCTCTGTCTTCCTCTGTCTCGTCTCCTTCAATTTTACCGGTTGTCACAAAGTGTTCTCTCTCTGTCTTCCTCTGTCTCGTCTCCTTCAATTACTGTTGTCACAAAGTGTTTCTCTCTCTCTGTGTCTTGGCTTCATTCAATGAGGACTGACTCTTTCGTATGTTGATGATAAGCTTTCTCTCTCTCTGTGTCTTGGCTTCATTCAATGAGGACTGACTCTTTCGTATGTTGATGATAAGCTTTCTCTCTCTCTGTGTCTTGGCTTCATTCAATGAGGACTGACTCTTTCGTATGTTGATGATAAGCTTTCTCTCTCTCTGTGTCTTGGCTTCATTCAATGAGGACTGACTCTTTCGTATGTTGATGATAAGCTTTCTCTCTCTCTGTGTCTTGGCTTCATTCAATGAGGACTGACTCTTTCGTATGTTGATGATAGCTTTTCTCTCTTGTGTCTTGGCTTCATTCAATGAGGACTGCCTCTTTCGTATGTTGATGATAAGCTTTCTCTCTTGTGTCTTGCTTCATTCAATGAGGACTGGCTCTTTCGTATGTTGATGATAAGCTTTCTCTCTCTCTGTGTCTTGGCTTCATTCAATGAGGACTGACTCTTTCGTATGTTGATGATAAGCTTTCTCTCTGTGTCTTGGCTTCATTCAATGAGGACTGCTCTTTCGTATGTTGATGATAGCTTTTCTCTCTCTGTGTCTTGGCTTCATTCAATGAGGACTGGCTCTTTCGTATGTTGATGATAAGCTTTCTCTCTCTCTGTGTCTTGGCTTCATTCAATGAGGACTGACTCTTTCGTATGTTGATGATAAGCTTTCTCTCTCTCTGTGTCTTGGCTTCATTCAATGAGGACTGGCTCTTTCGTATGTTGATGATAAGCTTTCTCTCTCTCTGTGTCTTGGCTTCATTCAATGAGGACTGACTCTTTCGTATGTTGATGATAAGCTTTCTCTCTCTCTGTGTCTTGGCTTCATTCAATGAGGACTGACTCTTTCGTATGTTGATGATAAGCTTTCTCTCTCTCTGTGTCTTTGCTTCATTCAATGAGGACTGACTCTTTCGTATGTTGATGATAAGCTTCTCTCTCTCTGTGTCTTGCTTCATCAATGAGGACTGCCTCTTTCGTATGTTGATGATAAGCTTTCTCTCTCTCTGTGTCTTGGCTTCGATCAATGAGGACTGCCTCTTTCGTATGTTGATGATAAGCTTTCTCTCTCTCTGTGTCTTGGCTTCATTCAATGAGGACTGACTCTTTCGTATGTTGATGATAAGCTTTCTCTCTCTGTGTGTCTTGGCTTCATTCAATGAGGACTGACTCTTTCGTATGTTGATGATAAGCTTTCTCTCTCTCTGTGTCTTGGCTTCATTCAATGAGGACTGACTCTTTCGTATGTTGATGATAAGCTTTCTCTCTCTCTGTGTCTTGGCTTCATTCAATGAGGACTGACTCTTTCGTATGTTGATGATAAGCTTTCTCTCTCTCTGTGTCTTTGCTTCATTCAATGAGGACTGACTCTTTCGTATGTTGATGATAAGCTTTCTCTCTCTCTGTGTCTTGGCTTCATTCAATGAGGACTGACTCTTTCGTATGTTGATGATAAGCTTTCTCTCTCTCTGTGTCTTGGCTCATTCATGAGACTACTCTTCGTATGTTGATGATAGCTTTCTTCTTGTCTGCTTCATTCAATGAGACTGACTTTTCGATTTGATGATAGCTTTTCTCTCTCTGTGTCTTGGCTTCATTCAATGAGGACTGACTCTTTCGTATGTTGATGATAAGCTTTCTCTCTCTGTGTGTCTTGGCTTCATTCAATGAGGACTGGCTCTTTCGTATGTTGATGATAAGCTTTCTCTCTCTCTGTGTCTTGGCTTCATTCAATGAGGACTGACTCTTTCGTATGTTGATGATAAGCTTTCTCTCTGTGTCTTGGCTTCATTCAATGAGGACTGACTCTTTCGTATGTTGATGATAGCTTTCCTCTCTGTGTCTTGGCTTCATTCAATGAGGACTGCCTCTTTCGTATGTTGATGATAAGCTTTCTCTCTCTCTGTGTCTTGGCTTCATTCAATGAGGACTGACTCTTTCGTATGTTGATGATAAGCTTTCTCTCTCTCTGTGTCTTGGCTTCATTCAATGAGGACTGGCTCTTTCGTATGTTGATGATAAGCTTTCTCTCTCTCTGTGTCTTGGCTTCATTCAATGAGGACTGACTCTTTCGTATGTTGATGATAAGCTTTCTCTCTCTCTGTGTCTTGGCTTCATTCAATGAGGACTGACTCTTTCGTATGTTGATGATAAGCTTTCTCTCTCTCTGTGTCTTGGCTTCATTCAATGAGGACTGACTCTTTCGTATGTTGATGATAAGCTTTCTCTCTCTCTGTGTCTTTGCTTCATTCAATGAGGACTGCCTCTTTCGTATGTTGATGATAAGCTTTCTCTCTCTCTGTGTCTTGGCTTCGATCAATGAGGACTGCCTCTTTCGTATGTTGATGATAAGCTTTCTCTCTCTCTGTGTCTTGGCTTCATTCAATGAGGACTGCCTCTTTCGTATGTTGATGATAGCTTTCTTCTCTCTGTGTCTTGGCTTCATTCAATGAGGACTGACTCTTTCGTATGTTGATGATAAGCTTTCTCTCTCTCTGTGTCTTGGCTTCATTCAATGAGGACTGACTCTTTCGTATGTTGATGATAAGCTTTCTCTCTCTCTGTGTCTTGGCTTCATTCAATGAGGACTGACTCTTTCGTATGTTGATGATAAGCTTTCTCTCTCTCTGTGTCTTGGCTTCATTCAATGAGGACTGCCTCTTTCGTATGTTGATGATAAGCTTTCTCTCTCTCTGTGTCTTGGCTTCATTCAATGAGGACTGACTCTTTCGTATGTTGATGATAAGCTTTCTCTCTCTCTGTGTCTTGGCTTCATTCAATGAGGACTGCCTCTTTCGTATGTTGATGATAAGCTTTCTCTCTCTCTGTGTCTTGGCTTCATTCAATGAGGACTGGCTCTTTCGTATGTTGATGATAAGCTTTCTCTCTCTCTGTGTCTTGGCTTCATTCAATGAGGACTGACTCTTTCGTATGTTGATGATAAGCTTTCTCTCTGTGTCTTGGCTTCATTCAATGAGGACTGACTCTTTCGTATGTTGATGATAAGCTTTCTCTCTCTCTGTGTCTTGGCTTCATTCAATGAGGACTGCCTCTTTCGTATGTTGATGATAAGCTTTCTCTCTCTCTGTGTCTTGGCTTCATTCAATGAGGACTGACTCTTTCGTATGTTGATGATAAGCTTTCTCTCTCTCTGTGTCTTGGCTTCATTCAATGAGGACTGGCTCTTTCGTATGTTGATGATAAGCTTTCTCTCTCTCTGTGTCTTGGCTTCATTCAATGAGGACTGGCTCTTTCGTATGTTGATGATAAGCTTTCTCTCTCTCTGTGTCTTGGCTTCATTCAATGAGGACTGACTCTTTCGTATGTTGATGATAAGCTTTCTCTCTCTCTGTGTCTTTGCTTCATTCAATGAGGACTGACTCTTTCGTATGTTGATGATAAGCTTTCTCTGTGTCTTGGCTTCATTCAATGAGGACTGACTCTTTCGTATGTTGATGATAAGCTTTCTCTCTCTCTGTGTCTTGGCTTCATTCAATGAGGACTGCCTCTTTCGTATGTTGATGATAAGCTTTCTCTCTCTCTGTGTCTTGGCTTCATTCAATGAGGACTGACTCTTTCGTATGTTGATGATAAGCTTTCTCTCTCTCTGTGTCTTGGCTTCATTCAATGAGGACTGCCTCTTTCGTATGTTGATGATAAGCTTTCTCTGTGTCTTGGCTTCATTCAATGAGGACTGCCTCTTTCGTATGTTGATGATAAGCTTTCTCTGTGTCTTGGCTTCATTCAATGAGGACTGCCTCTTTCGTATGTTGATGATAAGCTTTCTTTCTCTCTGTGTCTTGGCTTCATTCAATGAGGACTGCCTCTTTCGTATGTTGATGATAAGCTTTCTCTGTCTTGGCTTCATTCAATGAGGACTGACTCTTTCGTATGTTGATGATAAGCTTTCTCTGTGTCTTGGCTTCATTCAACACCTCCACATTCATCATTTTATCAGTCCATGAGATTTTCATCATTCTTCTGAAAATGAGGACTGCCTCTTCGTATGTTGATGATAAGCTTTCTCGTGTCTTGGCTTCATTCAACACCTCCACATTCATCATTTTATCAGTCCATGAGATTTTCATCATTCTTCTGAAAAATGAGGACTGACTCTTTCGTATGTTGATGATAAGCTTTCTCTGTGTTTTTGGCTTCATTCAACACCTCCACATTCATCATTTTACCAGTCCATGAGATTTTCATCATTCTTCTGAAAAATGAGGACTGCCTCTTTCGTATGTTGATGATAAGCTTTCTCTGTGTTTTTGGCTTCATTCAACACCTCCACATTCATCATTTTATCAGTCCATGAGATTTTCATCATTCTTCTGTAACAACACATCTCTGTGGCCTCCAGAGATGTTTCTATCTGTTTGTTTACTATTCATGACTTATATATATATAAATTAGAGCCGACACTTTTCCTCCATATGTTACAGCCTAGTACTCTGATGATTCAAACACTTCCCATTCCTACCAGATTATTAAATATTAGATTACCTAAATCATTTTACCTGCGTATAAGTCGTAGCTTTCAGAATTCATTATTTCTGTTGGGTTTCCAGCTTTGAAAAACGAAAACTGAGCCAGTTATTATTCGTTTTGTTTCGTTTTTTTGTGCCATATTTTGACGTGAATCTAGTCGGTTTTTTTAATTGAATAAATTCTTCAAAACAAAGATTTGGTTTCCAATTTGAAAAATGATACTGCCACACGGATAGGAAGCTTATGTTGCCATATTAACTGACGGTTGGGCTGGTTGTAAACAATCTGCTGACATATTTATATTTTCGCATATTTCCTTTTATTCTTCTACTTCTTTTACTCTTTATTCTTTACCTACCGAATTTTGTTTGCACTTTCTTATTTTTCTTATAATAGCTATCCATCTCAAGCGATGATGACATCAACATCAGACGTGTGCTGCTGCACTTCTCTGGTATGTGTGGAGGTGACTGTAGAGTTCAATCCTCGAACACAATCCCCTACCACAGGTTTTCGATCTGTTTGTTTACTGTCCATGACTCGCATCTGTATATCAGTATTGGCTCTATGTATCATTGTATAACTCTCATTCTGACCTCAATTGACAATAACTTGTATATAAAAAAATAGGTATATATTTATCAATGAATCTGAAAAGTTATGAGATGGATACTTGGACATACATGACATTCGCAATGAATGCCAGTTTTGTCAACTTCTCCAAGTTATCATCGTATATGCTTCATGAAGTTAGATCACGCTTGCAGGTGTCATTGAAGCGAAGTAATGAACGTTCATGATGTCTAAACATAAATTCAGAAATAAATGTTATCCATATGTCTGTGTTTGTATCTCTGCCACATGTCTGTGTTTGTATCTCTGCCACATGTATGTGTTTGTACCTCTGCTCAAAGTCTGTGTTTGTATCTCTGCCACATGTCTGTGTTTGTATCTCTGCCACAAGTCTGTGTTTGTATCTCTGCCACATGTGTGTTGTCCTCTCCACAAGTCTGTGTTTGTATCTCTGCCACATGTCTGTGTTTGTACCTCTGCCACAAGTCTGTATTTGTACCTCTGCCACAGGTCTGTGTTTGTACCTCTGCCACATGTCTGTGTTTGTACCTCTGCCACAGGTCTGTGTTTGCACCTCTGCCACAGGTCTGTGTTTGTACCTCTGCCACAGGTCTGTGTTTGTACCTCTGTCACAAGTCTGTGTTTGTACCTCTGCCACAGGTATGTGTTTGTACCTCTGCCACAGATCTGTGTTTGTACCTCTGTCACAAGTCTGTGTTTGTACCTCTGTCCACAGAGTCTGTGTTTGTACCTCTGCCACAGGTCTGTGTTTGTACCTCTGCCACAGGTCTGTGTTTGTACCTCTGCACAGTTTGTGTTTGTACCTCTGCCACAAGTCTGTGTTTGTACCTCTGTCACAAATCTGTGTTTGTACCTCTGCCACAGGTCTGTGTTTGTATCTCTGTCACAAGTCTGTGTTTGTACCTCTGCCACAGGTCTGTGTTTGTACCTCTGTCACAAGTCTGTGTTTGTACCTCTGCCACAGGTCTGTGTTTGTACCTCTGTCACATGTCTGTGTTTGTACCTCTGCCACAGGTCTGTGTTTGTACCTCTGCCACAAGTCTGTGTTTGTATCTCTGTCACAAGTCTGTGTTTGTACCTCTGCCATAAGTCTGTGTTTGTACCTCTGCCACAGGTCTGTGTTTGTACCTCTGTCACAGGTCTGTGTTTGTATCTCTGTCACAAGTCTGTGTTTGTACCTCTGTCACAGGTCTGTGTTTGTACCTCTGCCACAGGTCTGTGTTTGTACCTCTGTCACAAGTCTGTGTTTGTACCTCTGCCACAGGTCTGTGTTTGTATCTCTGTCACAAGTCTGTGTTTGTACCTCTGCCACAGGTCTGTGTTTGTACCTCTGTCATATCATCTCAGTCTGAGAATACGCAGAAGACATCTGTTGACAAAGGTCTGAATGTTATTTGTATTTAACTTGGTAACTCGTCATAGCACCGTCAGAGCATTTACATATTAGCTCTGGCGACTATTCACAATGTTCATGTAGTTTTTATATTCGTATACCATTTTCAGTTCTATTGACTGGGATATTAATCCCTCAGGAGTTTAAATCTCTATACGTTTGGGATTGCATGCTGCACCCTAACCAGCAAGAATTTTCCATTACCTAAACAGTTTTACAAACTGATACATTTAACGTTTTATCACCATATTTATGATCATAACTAAAATGTGAAATAGTTGGAAACGACATGCAGATGGAGAATGTGGTTAAGAAAATATTAATAGGAGAATGCACATACTGTTTCAATTATTCTGAGGTGTTGGGGATTCAGTTTCCTGGAGTGAAGTAGATTATCTAAATGCGGTTTCAGTTTAAAACTGGAAGTGTTATTAAGATGGCATCGCATATCCAAGATCAGTGTGTGGTTACAAAGTTGCAACTTCAAGATCAGTGTGTGGTTTCAAAGTTGCAACTTCAAGATAAGTTAGCGGTTACACAGTTGCAACTCCAAGATAAGCGTGAGGTTTCAAATTTGCAACTTCAATGTCAGTGTGTGGATTCAAATGTGCAACATCAAGACGATCCGTCTGAGATTTCAAAGTTGCAAAACCAAGTGCAGTCGTGCGTGATTTCAAAGCTGCAACTCAAAGATCAGTGTTTGCTTCCAAAGTTGGAAATGCAAAATGAGCCGTGCGGAATTTCAAAATTGCAATTGCAAGATCCATCGTCTGGGATTTCAAAGTTACAACTTCACAGTCGGTCTGTGATTTCTAATTTGCAAATAAAAGATCGGTCTGTGAATTCAAAGTTGCAACTCCAAGAAGGTCGGCCTTCGATTTCAACGTTGCAAAACCAAGAGCAGTCGTCTATGATTTCAAAGTTGCAAATTCAAGATCGATCTGTGATTTCAAAGTTGCAAAACAGAGAGCAGTCGAGCATGAACTCACAGCTGCAGATGCAAAATCCACTTTCTGTAATTTCAAAAATACAAATGCAATATCCATCGTCTGTGATCTCAATGTTGGACCATTTCATAAGATATGCTTTCACAAGACGGCAGAGAACAATTGGTACCAGATGGCTACTTTACCAAGTATTAACTATTTCACTGGTCATTGTCCTATTACTTGGCCACTCTCATGCACAGACGGAAGTCAAAGACACTTGTATGGGATGTCTTCTTTTCTACCAGCATACCACACACCAACCGGATAAGGAGAAAAAGGTAAGACCTGTTTCTTTTTGTTTCTTTTTAATTTTTGTTTTTGTTATCAAAGGGTTTTCTTATTAATATTCTGCTTCCTTGTGTGTGTTTTTTCCTAAGTAGTTCCACTTTTTTTTTCTTTTTGTAATCTTTGATCGCACGTGTGGTGCAGGGGCACGTAAGGGAAAGAATAGTACCACTGCGACCTACAAGGCGTGTCGTAAAAGGCGAGTGATGTAGGACCTAGGAAAACTACCCTAGTAAATTAAAAAATCATCGCAGAAATCGGATGTTCTGGTCTACTTGTAGGCGTATAACTGGCACAACGCACAATCGCTCTTAGGCTCAGATCACATACAAATCACACAGAGTGGTTAACAAGTGGTCGATATGGAGCGTTCAAGAAGAAGAAGTGGTCTTTTATTATTATTATTAAACATTTTCTTCATTTTTATCTTTTATTGTTGACAAAGGTAAAATGTGGGTACAACATCAATACTGAACCTCTTCCAGAAACAACAAATTAAATGTTTCGAACACATAAGCAGATTACCAACAGACAGTACGCTTCAAACAGAAATGCTTCTAAAATACAGTGTATACAAAACTAAAGGTCGTCCACGCTAAAAGTGAGCCTCAGAGATAACAGAGGCGGCGAAAACACTATTTGTGAAGCGAACACAAAAGCCCGTTCTAGAAATCTCTTCTTATTGTGACGCTGTGAGACAAAACAAGATTAAAGAATAGAAGAACAAAGTAGATATATGATATAGTTAAATCTCAATAAAATGATATCGAAAGTTGGGGAGACTGCAGTAAAACTTGGTAATTCACTTAATTGTTTATTGTTTCTCTTCTTTTCCGCTTCTGGTTTTGTGTTGCACTCATTTCGTTATTCGTTTTTCTTCCCAGTTTTTCATTAGATAGGTTTGAATGTTTCAATATGTAATCGTCCATTTGTAGTGTTCGTCGAAATTCGCTACTCTTGTTGTGTCGTTTGCTTGATAAAGGCCTTTTTGGTCGAAACGTTGCTGTATATCGTCCCTGTTTCTGTATTTTGTAAAACTATAGTACTTTGTTTTTACGTGTTTCGCTATTAAAAAAATGATATAAAGCCGAAGTATTGGTTTTATTGCACCGGATTTGACCACATATAACTCAGTCCCTCTCCGTAGATATGGCACGCCACCTGCCAAAGTATTGCACAAGCACGAACTCAGCAGCTTTGACAACAATATTGAAAAAAATACACCCGTGAACAGAACGACACAGACCGGTTTGAACCACCAAGGCAACCACTTAACAAGAGAGGCCCCATTATATAGTTACATAGATAGAGCCCCATTATATAGTTACATAGAGAGCCCCATTATATAGTTACATTGAGAGAGCCCCATTATATAGTTACATAGAGAGAGCCCCATTATATAGTTACATAGATAGAGCCCCATTATATAGTTACATAGATAGAGCCCCATTATATAGTTACATAGAGAGAGCCCCATTATATAGTTACATAGAGAGAGCCCCATTATATAGTTACATAGAAGGCCCATTATATAGTTACATAGAAGAGCCCCATTATATAGTTACATAGATAGAGCCCCATTATATAGTTACATAGAGAGAGCCCCATTATATAGTTACATAGATAGAGCCCCATTATATAGTTACATAGAAGAGCCCATTATATAGTTACATAGATAGAGCCCCATTATATAGTTACATAGAGAGAGCCCCATTATATAGTTACATAGAGAGGCCCCATTATATAGTTACATAGATAGAGCCCCATTATATAGTTACATAGAGAGAGCCCCATTATATAGTTACATAGAGAAAGCCCCATTATATAGTTACATAGATAGAGCCCCATTATATAGTTACATAGAAGAGCCCATTATATAGTTACATAGATAGAGCCCCATTATATAGTTACATAGAGAGAGCCCCATTATATAGTTACATAGAAGAGCCCCATTATATAGTTACATAGATAGAGCCCCATTATATAGTTACATAGATAGAGCCCCATTATATAGTTACATAGTGAGAGCCCCATTATATAGTTACATAGATAGAGCCCCATTATATAGTGACATAGAGAGAGCCCCATTATATAGTTACATAGATAGAGCCCCATTATATAGTTACATAGATAGAGCCCCATTATATAGTTACATAGAGAAAGCCCCATTATATAGTTACATAGAGAGAGCCCCATTATATAGTTACATAGAGAGCCCCATTATATAGTTACATAGAGAGGCCCCATTATATAGTTACATAGATAGAGCCCCATTATATAGTTACATAGAGAGAGCCCCATTATATAGTTACATAGATAGAGCCCCATTATATAGTTACATAGATAGAGCCCCATTATATAGTTACATAGAGAGAGCCCCATTATATAGTTACATAGAGAGCCCCATTATATAGTTACATAGATGAGGCCCCATTATATAGTTACATAGATAGAGCCCCATTATATAGTTACATAGAGAGGCCCCATTATATAGTTACATAGAGAGGCCCCATTATATAGTTACATAGATAGAGCCCCATTATATAGTTACATAGATAGAGCCCCATTATATAGTTACATAGATAGAGCCCCATTATATAGTTACATAGATAGAGCCCCATTATATAGTTACATAGAGAAGCCCATATATAGTTATAGATAGCCCATTATATAGTTCATAGAGGCCCATTATATAGTTACATAGATAGAGCCCCATTATATAGTTACATAGATAGAGCCCCATTATATAGTTACATAGATAGAGCCCCATTATATAGTTACATAGAGAGAGCCCCATTATATAGTTACATAGAAGAGCCCCATTATATAGTTACATAGATAGAGCCCCATTATATAGTTACATAGATAGAGCCCCATTATATAGTTACATAGATAGAGCCCATTATATAGTTACATAGATAGAGCCCCATTATATAGTTACATAGAGAGCCCCATTATATAGTTACATAGAGAGAGCCCCATTATATAGTTACATAGATAGAGCCCCATTATATAGTTACATAGATAGAGCCCCATTATATAGTTACATAGAGAGCCCCATTATATAGTTACATAGAGAGGCCCCATTATATAGTTACATAGAAGAGCCCCATTATATAGTTACATAGATTATATGTTCATGAGAGCCCATTATATAGTTACATAGAAGAGCCCCATTATATAGTTACATGAGAGAGCCCCATTATATAGTTACATAGAGAGCCCATTATATAGTTACATAGAGAGGCCCCATTATATAGTTACATAGATAGAGCCCATTATATAGTTACATAGAGCCATTAGTTATAAGGCCCCATTATATAGTTACATAGATGAGCCCCATTATATAGTTACATAGAGAGCCACATTATATAGTTACATAGAGAGCCCATTATATAGTTACATAGATAGAGCCCCATTATATAGTTACATAGATAGAGCCACATTATATAGTTACATAGAAGAGCCCATTATATAGTTACATAGATAGAGCCCCATTATATAGTTACATAGAGAGCCCATTATATAGTTACATAGAGAGCCACATTATATAGTTACATAGAAGAGCCCCATTATATAGTTACATAGATAGAGCCCCATTATATAGTTACATAGAGAGAGCCCATTATATAGTTACATAGAGAGAGCCCCATTATATAGTTACATAGATAGAGCCCCATTATATAGTTACATAGATAGAGCCCATTATATAGTTACATAGAAGAGCCCCATTATATAGTTACATAGATAGAGCCCCATTATATAGTTACATAGATAGAGCCCCATTATATAGTTACATAGATAGAGCCCCATTATATAGTTACATAGATAGAGCCCCATTATATAGTTACATAGAGAGAGCCCCATTATATAGTTACATAGAGAGCCCCATTATATAGTTACATAGATAGAGCCCATTATATAGTTACATAGAGAGAGCCCCATTATATAGTTACATAGAGAAAGCCCCATTATATAGTTACATAGATAGAGCCCCATTATATAGTTACATAGATAGAGCCCCATTATATAGTTACATAGAGAAAGCCCCATTATATAGTTACATAGATAGAGCCCCATTATATAATTACATAGAGAGAGCCCCATTATATAGTTACATAGATTGAGCCCCATTATATAGTTACATAGATAGAGCCCCATTATATAGTTACATAGAAGAGCCCCATTATATAGTTACATAGATAGAGCCCCATTATATAGTTACATAGATAGAGCCCCATTATATAGTTACATAGATAGAGCCCCATTATATAGTTACATAGAGAAAGCCCCATTATATAGTTACATAGATAGAGCCCCATTATATAGTTACATAGATAGAGCCCCATTATATAGTTACATAGATAGAGCCCCAATATATAGTTACATAGATAGAGCCCCATTATATAGTTACATAGATAGAGCCACATTATATAGTTACATAGATAGAGCCACATTATATAGTTACATAGAAGAGCCACATTATATAGTTACATAGAAGAGCCCCATTGATATAGTTTGATAAGCCCCATTATATGTTATAGATAGGCCACATTATATGATACATGTAGATACAAAATCATAAGATCAGCATATGTTGTACAGACATTTAGGAAAGGAATGAATGTGCTTAGAAATAGATCATTGTTTCATGTAACTTTCCTGCGACGCCATGCTCGTTGTGGCTAACTTTTGACTTTGTATAACGATTTCACCTACTCAGGCTTGTTTTAGGCTGGCGACTTATTGATTGAATACATTGCTGTGAAGATTTAGTATGTAAAGACTAGTGTTGGGAGTTACATTGGGAGAAATGAAGTTATTGAATATAGATAATAAATCATTATTTGTCTAGCATTCTCTTTCCCTGACGTGTTCTTTCTCTTTCTTGTTCTTTCCCTCTCTTGTCCTTTCTTTCACTTGTTCTTTCTCTTTATATTTCTCTTTCTTGTTCTTTCTCTTTCCTATTCTTTCTCTTTCTTGTTCTTTCTCTTTCTTGTTCTTTCTCTCTCTCTTGTTCTTTCTCGATATTTCTCTTTCTTATTCTTTCTCTTTCTTATTCTTTCTCTTTCTTGTTCTTTCTCTCTCTTGTTCTTTCTCTCTCTCTTGTTCTTTCAATCTCTTGTCCTTTCTCTCACTTGTTCTTTCTGTTGATATTTCCCTCAATTGTTCTTTCTCTCTCTTATTCTTTCTCTCTCTTATTCTTTCTCTCTCTTATTCTTTCTCTCTTATTCTTTCTCTTTCTTGTTCTTTCTCTTTCTTGTTCGTTCTCTCTCTCTTGTTCTTTTCTCTTATTCTTTCTCTCTCTTGTTCTTTCTCTCACTTGTTCTTTCTCTCACTTGTTCTTTCTCTCTTTCTTATTCTTTACGTTACTTGTTCGTTTTCTCTCTTGTTTTTTCTCTCTCTCTTGTTCTTTCTCTCTCCTATTCTTTCTCCTTCTTGTTCTTTCTCTCTCTTGTTTTTTCTCTCTCTTGTTCTTTCTCTCTCTTGCTCTTTCTTCCTCATTCTCTCGCTATCTTTTGCCTTATCGTGCTTGTTTTCTTTCAGCTCTCCTGCTTTATCATGTTCGTTCTTGTTTCTACCTCTCTTGCGATCTATTGTTTGCTTTGCTGCCTTACCCTCTCGCACTTCCTTGCTACATTTCTCATTCTCGCCTTCTGTCTCATTCTCTATTGCTCTTTGTGGCTCTGTTGTTCTTTCTGTCTTTTTCGCTCTCTCGCTACTTTTACTTTCTCGTTTGTTTTTGCTCTCTCTTGCTTTCTTTCCCTCTCTCTCATTCTCTTGTTTTCATGCTCTTTATCTCGTTCTATCTTGCTTTCTCGTTTGCTTTTGCCCTCTCTTGTTTTTTCTCTCTCTCGTTAAATTGTTCTCACTTTCTCTTTTTCCTCTATTGCCCTCTCTACCTCTCTCTCTCTCTCGTTCTCCTGTTCTCAT
Organism: Arion vulgaris; assembly: GCA_020796225.1. Classification (NCBI taxonomy): domain Eukaryota; kingdom Metazoa; phylum Mollusca; class Gastropoda; order Stylommatophora; family Arionidae; genus Arion; species Arion vulgaris. Next base: position 32,977,554 of record CM036758.1, on the reverse strand, counting down.
ACTCCTGCTCTCGATCTGTCTTAACCTCTCTCTGGTTCCCTTGTTCTCACGCCCTATATCTCGTTCTCTCTTGCGTTCTCTCTCTCTTTCTCTCTATATCTCTCTATCTCTCGTTATATTGTTCTCACGCTCACTCTTGCCCTCTCTTGCTCTCTTGTTTTCAGATCCACACTCTCGCTCTGTTTCTTGCTCGCTCTCTCTCGTTGTCTTGCTCCCATGCTCTTCCTTAATCTACCATTCTCTTATTCTCATGCTCTCTCTCACCCAACTCCCCACCCCTACCCCAGCCATACCAACAGACTGAAATATAGACTGGAGGCAGAGAAGACTTAGAGAAATATGTGTACATTACAGCTTAGACAAGTGCTAGTGGTTTGTGTGTTTTTCACGCCTTCCACGTCATTATAATTCTCATTCAATATTGACAGCCATAGAACTGCTAATATGGATAAGAAATTTGTATCTTTTATCATATCGAATCTTATCAAACATAGTCGGCAAATTTTAACTATTATCGTCTGTCTTCATTTACTGAATTTTTTTCTCTGTTATCTTTATTGGTTACTTCTGCGTTCTCTATCTTCTACTTCTTCTTCCGTATACAATGGAAAGAGAAAAAGAACAAATAGATGTACCCAGAGATAACTCAAAATCCAGGGGAGACTCGTCATTAAGAGCCAGTGGGGCCTGGTCCCACCGGTAATCGAAAGGGAATAACTTCCCGGAATAGACAAATAATAGTAAATAGTCAAAAAACCATGATTTTCCGAAAATTTGTGTCTGGCCCCACAACGAAAAATGACCACGAGCCGCCACTGTCAAAATCAAATACAATTTTCTGATGCCAATAAAAAAAATCTGGTGAAAGAAAATCAGTTCTTATGTTATGTTATGTTATGTTATACGACGTCATGCGCATTGGGCATTCCTATAAGTGCTTTGTCCCCCGCTGCAGCAGCCATCCCAAAGTCCACTTACCCATGAGAAGTACCCATGAGAAGTTGCTGAGTATATTTTTTATATATCTACCAAGAAGACAACACTGTCTGGCATTTGCAAACTTAACTTCTTATTCTCGCACTCGTTCCAGTATCTGAGACTCTCCCATATCACATAAATGTGATGTAACACATTGATGACATCGACTCTGTCCATACTTCTGCTCGCTTGAGTCGTGGCATTGTTTGCAAGAATATGAGCACGTTCGCTAGCCTGCACTCCAGCATGTCTAGGTATGTACAGTCAAGTCAGAGAGAGCGAGACAGATCCAAGTGAACCAAGAAGTGAAGAAAAGATGATGGATATGCGACACCTTCAGAAAAAAACAAGGAGAATATAACAGAAAACACATTTTTCTGGAATCAGCATGGAAAACAAAAGAGACGGAAGCTTAGAAGTACACGGAGAAGAGATTTAGAGATAGAAATTAACGATATACTGAAGAGTTTGGTGGAACTGCAAGAGATAGATAGAGCTATGAAGACTTGGAGAGTGTCTATGCCCCAATTAGAATTTATTTTAAAATACCAAAGCAGAGAGAGAAATCATAACAATATTTAAAGAAGAAGAAGAAGAAGATAAAGCAGGACGTAAATTCTGCCATAAATAACCTAAGGTTATCTTTGACATCCGAGAATTTCTCTTTAAAAGCTCACTATGTCCAGGAATCCTTCCAGGCCCAAATGGACAACTTAAAATAAAAAATAAAAAACAATTGTAAAACTGCCACAATACTACACACAGCAATGAATTCTGGTTTCTTTTTCTTCTGCGTTCTCACTAGATTTGGATTTCGGATTCACTAATAAAGGCAGCTGTCTGCCTCAGATTATCAGCCACGCTATACAGTTTGTCTTCTGCGTTCTCACTAGATTGGGATTTCGGATTCTCTAATAAAGGCAGCCGTCTGCCTCAGATTATCAGCCACGCCATACAGTTTGTCTTGGACGCTGGTGGGCCACCTCTTTCTTCTCAGGTCTGCATACTGGGGACCGTTCTGTAGGATATGTTCTGTTGCCAAGCCACAGGGGCACAGGTCGTTGGTGCCGATCTTAGTGTACAGGTGGTGTCTCATTCATTTGTGACCCGTTCGGAGGCGAAGTATGGCTGTCTGGTCCCTTCTGGACAGTTGGTAATATCCATCGTTCTTGTTGTGTTTTGGGTGTTCTTTATCCCATTTTGTTTTGTAGTGCCCTTTGACGATGGTTTTTGCTTCTTCGTAGCTAACCAGGTTGTCATCTTGGGGCATTCCTGCGCCCTCTTTAGCCAGTCTGTCAGCCTCTTCATCCCTTGATCTTGCAGTGTGAGGGTATCCACTGGATTACTACCCTCTCAGATTCATGGGATAACTGGGCTAAGGTTGACCTGAGATCACTTAGTTCTGTGTTCCTTTCAGATTTCAGTGCCGAGATAGCAGACAATGCGTCAGTCAAAAGTACTATTTTTCTATGTATTTGGTTCATATTTTGTAGTGCCATTTTTGCAGTTGCACTGAAGGCCTCTACATCAGTCCTGAAATTGGTTGAGAACTTGTCGGTGGCCAGAGCTAAGGTTAGTTCTCTCCATTTTGTAGTCTGAGGACAACTCCCCCTCCTCCATTGTGGGTGACATCTGTAGCAGAGCCATCCGTGTATGCATGTGTCCATGAGTCCATTGGGTAGTTTTCTTTTATGTATTTTTCTGCGATGAACCTTCTCTCCAGGTATGTCTGTGTTCTTTTCTTGCCAATGCCACTTATTTCTTCTGAGAGCTCTGGGATACTGCATGCCCAGGGAGGGGAGGTGATGGCTGATTGAATGTGTCTTGGTTGAGCCAGTGCCAATATTGGATCTTTGTGAGCAAGTTCTTTCGAGTTTGCTACGAAGTTAGTTCTTTTTAATCTGCCTCTACTGTAGCTGTTGATTCGGAGATGCATTGGATGGTTCGTCAGTCTCTTGAATTTATCTCCTTGTTGAAGTACCTTCATGTCCCATCTGTCCTCCATTGGCTGGAGCCCTGTCACAGTTTCCAGTACTTCTATGGGGTAGACTTCATGGCTCCAGTGATGATCCGTGAGGCCTGATTTTGAACTCTGCTTAGCTTTACAAATTGTGTCTTGGAGGTTGTGGCCCAGGCTGCTATGCCATACTCAAGTACTGGTCGGACTCTTCCAGTGTATAACCTTTTCAGAATTCCCCCATCTGCACCCCAAGTGGTGCCTGCTAGTTTGTTCATAATCATCATTCTCTGCTTTGCTCATTTAACTGTACTACAACTGTAGAAAAGCTGGAGTTCTACAACTACAACTGTAGAAAAGCAGGAGTTCTACAACTACACTACAACTGTAGAAAAGCAGGAGTTCTACAACTACAACTGTAGAAAAGCAGGAGTTCTACAACTACAACTGTAGAAAAGCAGGAGTTCTACAACTAAAACTGTAGAAAAGCTGGAGTTCTACAACTACAACTGTAGAAAAGCAGGAGTTCTACAACTACACTACAACTGTAGAAAAGCAGGAGTTCTACAACTACAACTGTAGAAAAGCTGGAGTTCTACAACTACAACTGTAGAAAAGCTGGAGTTCTACAACTACAACTGTAGAAAAGCTGGAGTTCTACAACTACACTACAACTGTAGAAAAGCAGGAGTTCTACAACTACAACTGTAGAAAAACAATCAATAGTGTTTTCCAACCTATAAAAAGGAAGGAATATTGCTTGACTATGGTTGGATTGATAGAAGGTTTCCGCCATGAAGATCGACGAAATAAAGTAACAATTCTCCGAACATCGACGGCTTCTTCTTCTTCTTCATCCTTCTCCCCTAGGAAGACATAGATCCGCAACCAAGGCCTTCTAATCCCGTTTATCCAAGGCATAATAAAGTAAACGATTAATTAATCACTCCCTCGCGGAGCCATCGGGGTATTTTTCCAGAGATCCCTGATCTCAGTGTAGGTGAGATCGAGTTCCTAGTCCTATCGGAGACGGACGATAAAACGTAGGTCCCGTGTTCAAGATGAGCACGTAAAATAACCCTTGGCAGTTCAAAATCGAGAAGAGCAGGATGACAATCCACTGATCCGGGCAACAAAATCGAGAAGAGCAGGATGACAATCCACTGATCCGGGCAACAAAATCGAGAAGAGCAGGATGACAATCCACTGATCCGGGCAACAAAATCGAGAAGAGCAGGATGACAATCCGCTGATCCGGGCAAAACATAAAGATTTGAAGAAAAAAAACCCTACAAATAATTTTCATCTTCTAAATTACATCGGGGACCCTTGCGGATGACTCGTACGAAGTTTGTGCACTGCCGCTGAGATCTTCCTGTGTAAGAAAGAGATCGGAGCACACATGGTTACTCACCAAAGTGCAATGAGGATGGTCCTATCAATCAATCTATAACATAAACGTTTAATAGCGCATACAGTAAAACCTAGAAAAGCCGCGACCTGTCGGATCTCTAAAGAAAGAGAAAGAACAGACCCCTACTAACAAAGTTAAGGATTTGCTGATACTGTACGCTAAATCTAAATAGCTTATCTCAAGCAAATTGTTCTTCTTTTTCCCATTAAAATAGAAATTCCTTTTTCAATTAAGTAGATCCGAAGCAGATTCAAGTGGTTAGACTCATCTCATTATGTTTCACTTGTATCATTTGTTGCGGTGTTCTGTAGCTGCGATAGTGTAGTAGTTAGTATACTCGTTTCTTAGAGGAGTGGTCTAAGTTCAATTCCTAAGTGGGAGAGGATTTTTTTTCCCGACCGTAACGAAACTTAGATCGTCCCAGAGTTAGTTGGTTATTGGTTACTGAACTGACGTCACAACACTCCGGGCAGACCCATACGTGCTCAGTCTTCCCCAGCAGATGGCGAAGGGTACGCATACTGATGGTTCATATTTCTCGCTGGTTAAATACACTGGTAAATCGACAAGTCCTTATGTGGTCACCAGTTGGGAAAGAAAACGTGGAAGACCAAAGACCACTCTTCGAAGAACCATCCAACAAGAAAGTAAACTATTGGGATGTAAAACCATACAAGATCTCCAACTGCTAGCAAAGAACCGTATCACATGGAGATCTAAAACCTCTGCCCTATGTGCCGCCTTTGGCACGAAAGGAACAAACTAACTAACTAAATACACTCCTCTCTCTGTCCCTCAAGCATCCAGCTTTACTCGTTCATGGGAGTGATTAGAAAAACAGAAAAATCGTGGTTTATTGTGAAATCTGATTAAAGTTAAAGCCAGTAGAGTAAAATAGGGCTCCCTAAATGTATGATATGGGCGCCATGTCGCCCGCGGGTATCGCGTTGGACAGCACTGGATTAGACTCATCTCATTCGTATTCAGTGACTCTGTTGCTTCACCTGGTGTTATTAGAAATCCATACTCTCTCATCTCTGTGGCTAAGTGTCTTCTTCTTCGAGCACTCCATATCGACCACTTGTTAACCACTCTGTGTGATTTGTATGTGATCTGAGTCTAAGAGCGATTTCACGTTATGCGCCTACAAGTATGTCAGGACATCCGATTTCTGCGATGCTTTTTATTTACTCGGGTAGCTTGCCTAGGTCCTACATCAGTCGTCTCTTACGACATGCCTTGTAGGTCGCAGTGGTTCAAAATCAGCACTCCAGTCCAGACAATTGCCAGGTATACAGATCCTACTGTCTAAACTGTGCAAGCAGCGCAGGGTCGTTTTGCAGTGGATACCCTCTCACTGTGTAGTACCAGGAAATTCTTCTTCTTCTTCTTCTTCAGCGATCTCTGGTCATGCGCTTAATTTACTGTGGACCACAAACTGGGCAGACAGCTTCAGGTCTGTCAGGTTTCCCAAAGCTTAGTTTTCAGGTCGACTGGGTGTGGCCACATGTTGCTTCTCAGCTCACACAGAAGAGGACAGTCTTGCAGGATATGCTCTGGTGTCTGTTCTGCCTGCTGACACTGGCAGAGAGCTGTTTGACTTATTCCTAGTCTGTATAAGTGTTTGTTGAGTCTGCAGTGTCCGGTGCGTAGTCGAAATATAATGACCTGGTCTGTTCTGCTTAGGTCTTTGAGGAGTCTTTTCCATAATCATATCCAGTGTTTGTCTTCCAGTCTACTGCAGATTTTCTCTGTATGAGGGTTTTGACCTCTTGAAAAGACAAGGGTTGGTAAATTTGCTCTTTGGCACTGCCCTCCTTAGCTAAGACATCAGCACTCTCATTGCCTGCAATGCCACAGTGAGATGGAATCCACTGCAAGTGAATTTCTGCCTTTTCTGAAAGCTGAGCAAGTTCTCTTTTTAGGTTTTGTACTGTGCTATCAGCGGATTTAGCCTCCAGGGCATGTATAGCTGACAGTGAGTCTGTAAGAAATACCATCTTGCCTGCAGGTGCTTGCAGCTTATTCATGTGCTGTGCTGCCATCAGAAGGGCTAAGAGTTCTGCTTTGTAGTTGGAACATATTCTTCCAGTAGGAGCCGCTAGAGACACAGTGGTAGCATCTGGGTCCCTAATGTACACTCCTGCTCCACCATTCATGGTTGCCTCCATTGCCGATCCATCTGTGTAAATTCTTATCCAGCTGTCTTCTGGAAACATGTAATGGAGATGTTCCATTGTAATTGCTTTTTCACTAGATTAGGCTCGGCATCTTTGCTTAATAATTTAGGGATGGAGGTTGAGAAGTTTAGTGCTACTGAGTCTGGTTCCCAGTGATCAAAAGTAATTCTTCTGGTATGGAATTATGATTTAGTAGTTCCAAGTATGACTTTCCTATTTCTTTTGCTTTGTGGTTTAGACTTGTACGCTTTAGTCTGTTCTTTGTTCTAGCCGCCATTTTTGCATGCAGTGGATGGTGAGGCATTCTTTTGATCCTTTCAGTCTGTAGAATCACTTTTCTCCTTCTTCTGTCTTCCAAGGGCTGGATGTTGGCTGCCTTTTCCATTTATACAATTGGTGTAGATTTCATGGCTCCCAAAATAGTACGCAGACACCTGTTTTGTGTTTTTCCAGTATCGATTTGTTTGAATGGGCTGCTGATATCCATGTCGATGATGCATATTTCAGGGTCGGTCTAACTGCACCAGTGTACACCTGACTCAGGATTCGAATATCAGCTCCCCAGGTAGTTCCAGCCAGCTTCCGCATCACACTTTGTTTCCTCATAGCCTTTCTGTTTGTTTCCATTATGTGATGTTTCCATGTCAGACGACTGTCAAGCTTAACTCCCAAAAAGGTTGGAGTATGGGAACGGGGAACGATATCATCGTTAAATTTCAGTCTGAAGTGTTCTTCCTTTGTTGACAATGAGAAAAGCGTTGCTATAATTTTGCTCCGGTTTATTTCTAGACCCCATTTACTTGCCCACATTATGACGCTGTTCAGGCTGGCCTGGAGTTTAAAGATGGCAGGACCCAGAAACTCGGAGGTGTACCACACAGCTAGATCATCAGCATGGAGAGAGTGTGATACATGTCTGGGCAGAGTTTGTGGCAGATCATTAATATATACCAGGAAAAGCAATGGGGACAGTACGCTGCCCTGTGGGACTCCTGCTCTTAATTTGAATCTGGGACTGTGCACTTCATCCAATTTTACAGATGCTTGTCTATGGGTAAGAAAGTCTTTTATCCAATAGTACATTCTACCCCGTATTCCACTGCGTAAGAGCTTGACTAGCAAACCATCTTTCTAGACTTTGTCGAAGGCCTTAGACATGTCGAAGAACACTGTGAGGGTACCAGGAAATGAAACAGCAGACCAATTGGCCAAGGAAGGTGCTGCAGGAGAACAACCGGATGTGCCAGTTACCTACCACTAATAGAAAAGTATAATTAAATCAATGAGAAAGCCACAAATACCAACACAAGACGATTACTATAATATGAGCAGATTGGAACAAGTTGTCAATTTGCGCCTTAGAGCAGGACACAATCGATTCCGCAGCCACATGTATACAAAATTCAAGATTGACAATTCAGCCATGTGTACATGTGGATAGGCACATCAGACTGCAGAGCACATACTTCAAGACTGCCCCAAATATGATATACCGAGGCATACTCACTAGCCTAACGAAACAACACTGGACAGAAAACTACACGGACCTCTGTGTGAGCTACAAAAGACAGTGAAGTTTATACAAGAGACAACATTGAATATAAAGATAATATTTCAAGCGAACGAAAGGAAGAAAGGAAGAAAGGAAGAAAGGAAGAAAGAAAGGAAGAAAGGAAGGAAGAAAGGAAGAAAGGAAGGAAGAAAGGAAGAAAGGAAGAAAGGAAGGAAGAAAGGAAGGAAGAAAGGAAGAAAGGAAGAAAGGAAGAAAGAAAGGAAGGAAGAAAGGAAGAAAGAAAGGAAGGAAGAAAGGAAGAAAGAAAGGAAGAAAGGAAGAAAGAAAGAAAGGAAGGAAGAAAGAAAGGAAGAAAGGAAGAAAGAAAGGAAGAAATGAAGAAAGGAAGAAAGAAAGGAAGAAAGGAAGAAAGAAAGAAAGGAAGAAAGAAAGGAAGAAAGGAAGAAAGAAAGAAAGAAAGGAAGGTCGCAGTGGTACTATTCTTGGTGACCCTTGCGAGCCCCGGCACCACACGGACGGCTAAATGGTTAAGCCCTTGCCTTGCGAGTCGAAGGTCGTGGGTTCGAATCTGGACCGCGCCGTTCTGTTCACGGGCGCATTTTTCCCAAGAGACTTCTAGGATTGTTGCTGAAGCTATGGAGTTCATGCTTTGTACCATACTTTCGGTAGGTGGCGTGTCATTTCTGCGGAGACGGACCGAGTCATATGGGGTAAAACCCGGTGCAATGAAGTCAATCCTTCGGCGTTAAAACTCATTTAAACCCTACTCAGGTCGACCCAGCCTCAACTGGGTACCAGACATGCTCTGGGAAAGTAAAGGCGGCCGGCGTGATGCTGACCACATCACCCATCGTGTGCCGACGGTCAATAAAAATACAGGCCTAACACTGTATTGACCTATATACCACGAGGTATGAAAGGGTTCCTTATCTCGAGAGCCGCTGTAGCGTAGTTGTTAGTGAACTCGCTTCGCAAGGCTGGTGGTCTGGGTTCAGCTCCCGCAATGTGCGTGGAATTTTCCCGACCGCGACGGCTCTCAGGTCGACCCAGCCTCAACTGGGTACCAGACATGCTCTGGGAAAGTAAAGGCGGCCGGCGTGATGCTGACCACATCACCCATCGTGTGCCGACGGTCAATAAAAATACAGGCCTAACACTGTATTGACCTATATACCACGAGGTATGAAAGGGTTCCTTATCTTGTCCAGCGTATGGGGGATGTTAACCAGGGGAAGTAAACTGAACTGATGTGTAAGATTATTGTTCGTATCTGCGTGGTCTGTAATGTTGTTTGCTGCGAATATACAAAAAATTATGTTAGGTTAGTTCCCTTGTCTACCAGCTGCGTTTGGGTCATAGGTCATGCTATATATTCTTCATTCAGGTCATAGGTCATACTAGATAGTCTTCTTCTTCTTCATTTAGGTCATAGGTTATCACTGCACGCCGTTCTTCTCTATTCTTGGCCATCATCTGTATTGTGTTCCAGCTATGATTTCTTTCTTTCAGTTCTTGTTTTACTCTTTTCCTCCATGTGGTTTTGGGTCTTCCACGTTTTTGTTTAACTGCTGGGGTCCATCTCAGTGCAGTTTTCGTGACAGAGTTAGTCTTCCATGCGTATTACATGTCCGATCCATCTCCAGCGTCTCATTTGGATGATGGTGTTCCTATTCTTTTGTTGATACTGTGCAAGCAGTTCTTGGTTAGAGATATTATTTGGCCAGAACACACGTAAGATCTTTCATAGACAAGTTGTATGTAAGGTGGAGAGTTTGGACATATCTTGTTCTGTCATAGACAAGTTGTATGTAAGGTGGAGAGTTTGGACATATCTTGTTCTGTCATTCTCCAGCATTCTGATCCGTATAGTAAATTTAATAGCACACAGTTGCGGTATATATTAATCTTGGTTAGAGATTAGACATCTTCTTCTGTCCTTTTCTCCAAATTTATATTATATCTAATGAGCTCCGGCCAGTGCTCGAGTTTATGCATTGTTGACTGTTCCTCAAGCTGGTTAGGCAAGAAAATATACATACACAAGAAGAGATAGAGAGAAGATCTACTGTCCTAGGCATGCGGGTGTTTGCGATAGGGAGAGGGCGGACATGTTTGCATCAACAGCATCGATTGTTGGGAGTTGAAGATGTGTACGGGGAAAGTTCTTCGGTCTCTTCGCGACTGCCTGTTGGATGAAGACACTAAAATAGATGTTGAATCGATCCACCGATTTATGCAGTTTGGAGTTACCCGTTGTACAAGTAGAACTGGATGCCTGAGGGGCAGAGTGAGTACTGTGTTTAACCAGCGAGACATAGAAACCATCAGTATGCATACTCTTCGATATCTGTTGGGGTAGATTGAGCACCTATAGGTCTGCCCGGAGTGCAGTGATGTCAGTTTAGTAACCAATAACCATTCTCTCCAGCATTCTGATCCGTATAGTAAAATTCACTATTTATAGCACACCTTTTATCCTGGAGATTTCAGAACTAAGTCTTGCTTCGTCATCTCAAATATTTCAAACGTAAGAAAATCCGTTTAATAAATAATTTTTACGCTTTTTAAAACAAAAAAATGTCGCTAATAACCGAACAAATGACGGAAGGTGATACGGAATGGTATTGATTGCGGACAGTAGTAATACTTAATATAAATCCTCGGATTTTTATTTATATACTGTTCGTATAACCGGTTGGCAGGTAAGTGGGTTGAAATGATGGCCCAGTTTTGGAAACCTTATACTATTATTATCTATCATAATTGTAGAAATCTGTAGCCGTAGTAAAATCAGGTGTTATGGAGAGTGAGGGGGCGGGGCGGGGCGAAGAGTATTTTAGCTGTGGTTTTAAAGAGACAATTTTCAAATAATTTGGTTGAGAAAATGCTTGGAAACCAGGGGTAAACAATGTGTTGTCAAAGAAAATTAATTGTCTATTCCCAGCTTTATGATCTAATTGGTTGTCCACTCTTGCCGTTAAGCGTAGGGGTGGGAGCTTTAATTTGCGTTCTAGGGCCAGATGAGTCGCCCGTGTGTTATATCTGTATATATGTAGTGTGGTCTTGATATTGTCTATCCATCTTTTTCTTGGTCTGCCATTGGCTCTAGTACCTAAATTTTTTTTATTGTGTGCTGTTATTTGTGGTTGGTTGTATTATACTATCATTAAATGTCCAAACCACTGCATCTGTTGTTTTTCGATGTATTCGGTGCATGAAATTATGCCCACTCTGCTTCTGATGTCATCATTTCGTATTCTATATTTCCTGATGACCCTCGCCGCCTTCCTCAAGCATTTCATTTCGCACGTGTTGAGCTTACTGTGATATGTTGCTGTCAGAGACATTTCATTTCGCACGTGTTGAGCTTACTGTGATATGTTGCTGTCAGAGACATTTCATTTCGCACGTGTTGAGCTTACTGTGATATGTTGCTGTCAGAGACATTTCATTTCGCACGTGTTGAGCTTACTGTGATATGTTGCTGTCAGAGACATTTCATTTCGCACGTGTTGAGCTTACTGTGATATGTTGCTGTCAGAGACCAAGTTTGACACTGGTTGGTAAGAAAATTAATATCACCATATAGTCACTTATATAGTAAAAAGTAAAAAAAAATTCATCACTGGACAATACAAACATATGTATTGTGGAGAGAAATGATTTGACTGTATAATAACATAAAAAATGGAAAAGAGCTGTTTTCAATGAACATATATAAAAAAGATACCATATAGATACCTTAAATGGGTTGATTTGATGACAGAGTTTTGGAAACCTTGTAAGATTATCTAGCGGAATTGTAGAAATATGTTTTTTGGGGAGGTTACTGTTTGTAATACTGCTTTTGGGAGGTTACTGTTTGTAATACTGCTTTTGTGAGGTTACTGCTTGTAATACTGCTTTTGTGAGGTTACTGCATGTAATACTGCTTTTGTGAGGTTACTGCATGTAATACTGCTTTTGTGAGGTTACTGCTTGTAATACTGCTTTTGGGAGGTGTAGGACAAGAGGAACATGAGTCTGTAGAATTTAATGGCCGTATAGGTAGTGCAGTTGCCATGAAACTGTTCAGGTTAGAATATTTTCTTTATGCCCTCAACCGAAAAAAACGCATTGGCCTTACCGTGGATTGAACCCGAGTCTCCGCATGGAGCCGCACTCTAATCCATTCGACCAGACACTCCACAGCTGTGGTTTTAAAGAGTTAAACGCCCGCGTGCACAGCGTGTTCGTAGCGCGTAGGACTACGGGTGACTAGTCCTCTGTAAGTGTGGGTTTAAGTCCACGGACTGGCAGAAAAGCTACAGGTTCCCCAGATTTACGGTGTTCGTGGCACCGAGCCGAAGGGTTACGATGACCATGACTACCGAGCCGAAGAGCTTTCAGCTCAAGTGCTTCTGGATCGGAAAAGAAAAAAGAGTTAAACACGATTTCTGCCAACAAGAGTTACACTTCAGTGTGTACCATCAAACTGTGGAGGACCAGGTAACGAGAAAGCAGACATACTTGCTATAAGGGAGCAGAATGTGAACAAGTAAAAAACGAAATCACATACTTTGAAAAGAAAAAGCTGTACTGGACATTAGAAACGAACCCACCCGTGTGTTGCCAGGGCTCTCAAGGGAGCAAAGAATAGTACCACTGCGACCTACAATGCATGTCGTAAGAGGCGATTGAGGTAGGGGTCTAGGGAAAGCTACCCTAGTCAAATTCAAAAGCAGCGCAGAAATTGGACGAGCTAGCGTACTTGTAGGCGCATAACTAGCACAACGTACAATCGCTCTTAGGCTCAGATCACATGCAAATCACAAAGAGTGGTTAACAAGTGGTCGATATGGAGCTTTCAAATAAGAAGAAGAAGAAAATAACCTAAACTTTCCAACGATGACTACCACACACTCGACAGACAAGAACAGATCATCACTTTCTGACTCAGGACAGGCTGAACAATAATAGACTGAACAAACATCTACACAGGTTATAATTTTTGTTTCATGTGACTCCTAGGATTGTTGCTAGAGTTATGGAGTTCGTGCTTTGTGCAACACTCTCAGTAGGGGACGTGACATTTCTGCCAACAATGACGAAGCCATAAAGGCAAACCAGGTATAATGAAGCCAAACTTTCGCCTTTAGATTTTCGTTACTACACTTTTTGTTCCTAATATGTTTGTCGATGATAATCTTTTCTTTTTCTTATAGGAGAATGAGTTGTGCCACTATCCATGTCATTGTCCCGAATACTTAGCCTGTCAAGACGGGGTAAGCGTGGTTAAGGATGGTTGTAGTTGCTGCTACATGTGTGCAAGACAGATTGGAGACATGTGCTCTGCCCGGGACGTCTGCGATGGAGCGAAGGGGTTATTCTGTGACAGTACAGATACCAGTTCTACAGGAACCTGTAAAGGTTAGTGAGTATATGCATAGTTTCTTAGATTTATTATTTTCTGGCCTTTCTAAAACTCAATTTATACAACAACACTTTAGTGGCTTGGAAATCTGTGCTAATCACACCATTAGCCGCTAGCCAAACTTGGATGCTGACATCAAACGATAGAAGGAAACTAGTCAGGACAGAGATTAAGTGTCTACGCGGAGTGATGGGAGTATCAAGAAGAGACCGGTTTAGTAATGTAAACATGTCACCATGAACACTAAAAGAACATTCTACAACAAATCTTCATCTAAACATTTTGCTATTAGTACCAAACCTGGACGCTGACATCAAATGATAGAAGAAAACTAGTCACTACAAAGATTAAGTGTCTACGCGTAGTGATGGGAGTATCAAGAAGAGACCAGTTTAGAAATGAAGACATCAGGAAAAAAGTGGGTGACAACATCAATACTGAACTTCATTAAGTGTCTACGCGTAGTGATGGGAGTATCTCAAGAAGAGACCAGTTTAGAAATGAAGACATCAGGAAAAAAGTGGGTGACAACATCAATACTGAACTTCATTAAGTGTCTACGCGTAGTGATGGGAGTATCTCAAGAAGAGACCAGTTTAGAAATGAAGACATCAGGAAAAAAGTGGGTGACAACATCAATACTGAAATTCATTAAGAAACAACAAAACTAAATGATTTTGTCACATAAGTAGATTACCAACAGACAGTGCGCCTCAAAGAGCAATGTTACTCTGATACAGTGTGACACACAAAGAGCAATGTTACTCTGATACAGTGGATGCAAAGCAAAAGGTCGTTTACGCAAAAGGGGGATCCCAGAGATATGAAGCTGGAAAAAACACTGTTAATGAAGTGCACAGAAAAGCCACAGAGATGTGATTTTTTACAGAAGAATGTTGAAAATTCCATTGACAGCGAAGAAAAAAAATGATGAGATCTTAAAACAAGCCTGCGCACAAAGAAACCTTATCAAAAGAATACGAATCAGACAATCAAGGTTCTTCGGGCGTCTAATGCGAAGAGAGGTTTAGACAATTTAATGACAACAGGTAAAATTCAGGGAAGAAGATATCGTGGATAACAGATGGAGAAGATGTTGGATAGTCTGACATCATGGTTCGACTAAAGATTGACGTCAGAATTGATTAACTGCACCAAGGAAAGAGAGTTGTGGAAAGACATGATCGCCTACACCAGCAGACATGGCACTTGATTGACACAAAGGCACGTTCTAGAAATCTCTACTTATCCTAACTTTGTGAAGTAAAACAGGATTAGAGAAAAGAGGAAAGAAATAATGGCTTTTCACATAGAGCACGTAATTTCACTTAGAACTAAAACCTTTCAAGCTTTTAACTATGCCCGCCTGCTCAGCGTGTTCGTAGCGCGTTTGACTGCGGGTTACTAGCCCTCTGTGAGTACGGGTTAAATTCCGCGGGCTGCCAGAAAAGCCACAGGTTCCCCAGATTCACGGTGCTCGTGGCTGGCACCGAACCGAAGGGTTACGATGTCCATGGCACCGAGCCGAAGAGCTGAAAGCTCAAGTGCTTCTGGATCGGAAAAAAATTTAAAAATAATATTGCATTTTCTTGTAACCAGGCGATCAATTGACCAGTGTGTAAATGTGACGACTTCTGAGTTTGCGTCTGTCTTTCTTGCTGTAAAGCTTTTCCCTAAGTTTCTCTGTGGTCAAGATTCTGCAACTTTGCGTAATGTTGTTTTCTATACAACTCGGTCGTCAGCTAGTTTTTCCCATTTATTGTGCCCTTCATTGAGGCCTTGCAGATATCCTTATACAGGGTGTTCAAGATAATTGCAGCCCCATTGACAATTCGAAAGTTGCCAGGTACAAATTGAGTTGTGTTTATTTACTATTTAAACCGGTTCTGACTAGCTCGTCCTACGTCACATTTGTTCATCGCCCCTTCCCGCACTACAATTACACACCGTCACACAACCTTGACCTATACTACGTCATAACTGAACCTTCCCATTTCCATACATATATGCCAGATTAGCTCCATTCACGGGCTGCAATTATCTTGAACACCCTGTATATAAGCAATGGTCTGCCTTGGAGCTTCTTCCCTTCCGAAAGTTCACAGAACAACACCTGTTATTGTATGTTTCTATTGTCCATTCTTCTCAGAAGCGTCTGACAGAATGGATTAGAACCGGGCTCTCATTCGGGAGACCCAGGTTCAATCCCCGGTAAGGCCAGTGCGATTTTTTTTGGGTCGGATTCATATAGAAAAAAATTCTACACTGAACAGTTTCTCAGTGACGGCACTAGCCATTCGACCATTAAATTCTTCAAGCTCATCTCCCGCCCACCTCCCTTCGTCCTACCCCACCCTAAAAAGCAGTAACATAGGTAGTAAAGACTTTTTTGTGGGTTTACTCTTCTCACATGTCCCAGCCATCTTAATCTTCTACTGCTCAGTATTCTCGGGATATATGGCAAGTTTGCATGTTGCAGTATTTCAGACTTTAGCCCAGCCATCTTAATCTTCTACTGCTTAGTATTCTCGGGATATATGGCAAGTTTGCATGTTGCAGTATTTCAGACTTTAGCCCAGCCATCTTAGTCTTCTACTGCTTAGTATTCTCGGGATATATGGTAAGTTTGCATGTTGCAGTATTTCAGACTTTAGCCCAGCCATCTTAGTCTTCTACTGCTTAGTATTCTCGGGATATATGGCAAGTTTGCATGTTGCAGTATTTCAGACTTTAGCCCAGCCATCTTAGTCTTCTACTGCTTAGTATTCTCGGGATATATGGCAAGTTTGCATGTTGCAGTATTTCAGACTTTAGCTTAAATAACATTAGTAAATCGAACAACATATGGAGATGTACAATTTCCCCACAGCTTACTTACTTCCCTACACCGACAACACTTTTAACTCAACACTCACTACCAGGAATGTTCAAATCTCTGTTAAGCTAATAAACACCATCCTTGGACAAAGTGGATACTCTACCAGGATGTTATTTCTTCCTGAAGAAGTCATTTAATACAGTAACGACGGCCATGTAGCTTGTTCCAGTCTCTAAAGCTATTTAAAACCCATTAATCGTTTTTTGTTTTGTCGGAATGCTTTGCTCGTCTGGTATTCACACAGAACAGGGGTTCTAAATCTGGGATACGCATACCCCATGCACTAGTAATATCAGACTACAAGAATTAACTGATAGGGGCGCTGATAGTGAAGTCGATAACACGCTTCGCTAGTGACTACGTGAAGTGCTAATGGCAAACGAAAAAACCATCTGGGACCTTAGCCAGATCTACGTAGCTCGTACACTGCCACCGATAACTTCATGGATATGAAAGAGATCGGAACATACATGGCTATTCACAGAAGTACAATAATGGTGGTAATATCAATTAATCAATCAATCAACTAATCAATCAATCAATCAATCAACTAATCAATCAATCAATCAATCAATCAATAGGGAGCTCATAAAAATGTGCACTTGTGACTCGGTCCGGATTCGAACCCAAAACCGTTAGAAAGACAGTCAAACGTCTTCATCACTTCACCTTGGAGACCACCACATCTGATCTTATTTGTTCTAATGAGGTAGGCCTGGTGTTTGCTCATTGTCTGGACACACATTGGACAGTGGCTATCTACTTGATCGTTGTTCTCTGTACACAGTTATAGATTGTGAAGTGGCTATCTGAGAGCGTCTCGTTAGTCTTGAGAAGAGAAAAGTAAAGCAATTTGTTTCATCTAGTAACAACTGCAGACTAAATCAACGTTTTGACCAAATGATCGTTATCAAACATAGAATCATCATTATGTGGCATGTCAGCGATCATGAATCTCAACGATGGTTTTTTATTAGCAGCAATTATGATTGACGGATTAGTAGCAACTATGATGACGTGGGTCTGTGTGGATAAGTAGTTGGATCAAATCCGGACCGCGCCGTTCTGTTTACGAGTGCATTTTTCCAGACCCCTAGGATATTTGCCGTAGCTACGGAGTTCATGCTTTGTTCAGTACTATCTGCAGGTGGCGTACTATTTCTACAGAGAAGGACCGCGCTATATGGGGTAAAACCTGGTGTGCAATGAAGCCAATCCTTCGATGTTAAACCTGGTGTGCAATGAAGCCAATCCTTCGATGTTAAACCTGGTGTGCAATGAAGCCAATCCTTCGATGTTAAACATGGTGTGCAATGAAGCCAATCCTTCGATGTTAAACCTGGTGTGCAATGAAGCCAATCCTTCGATGTTAAACCTGGTGTGCAATGAAGCCAATCCTTCGATGTTAAACCTGGTGTGCAATGAAGCCAATCCTTCGATGTTAAACCTGGTGTGCAATGAAGCCAATCCTTCGATGTTAAACCTGGTGTGCAATGAAGCCAATCCTTCGATGTTAAACCTGGTATGCAATGAAGCCAATCCTTCAATGTTAAACCTGGTGTGCAATGAAGCCAATCCTTCGATGTTAAACCTGGTGTGCAATGAAGCCAATCCTTCGATGTTAAACCTGGTGTGCAATGAAGCCAATCCTTCGATGTTAAACCTGGTGTGCAATGAAACCAATCCTTCGATGTTAAACCTGGTGTGCAATGAAGCCAATCCTTCAATGTTAAACCTGGTGTGCAATGAAGCCAATCCTTCGATGTTAAACCTGGTGTGCAATGAAGCATATCCTTGGATGTTAAACCTGGTGTGCAATGAAGCATATCCTTCGATGTTAAACCTGGTGTGCAATGAAGCCAATCCTTCGATGTTAAACCTGGTGTGCAATGAAGCCAATCCTTCGATGTTAAACCTGGTGTGCAATGAAGCCAATCCTTCGATGTTAAACCTGGTGTGCAATGAAGCCAATCCTTCGATGTTAAACCTGGTGTGCAATGAAGCCAATCCTTCAATGTTAAACCTGGTGTGCAATGAAGCCAATCCTTCGATGTTAAACCTGGTGTGCAATGAAGCCAATCCTTCGATGTTAAACCTGGTGTGCAATGAAGCCAATCCTTCGATGTTAAACCTGGTGTGCAATGAAGCCAATCCTTCAATGTTAAACCTGGTGTGCAATGAAGCCAATCCTTCGATGTTAAACCTGGTGTGCAATGAAGCCAATCCTTCGATGTTAAACCTGGTGTGCAATGAAGCCAATCCTTCAATGTTAAACCTGGTGTGCAATGAAGCCAATCCTTCGATGTTAAACCTGGTGTGCAATGAAGCCTATCCTTCTATGTTAAACCTGGTGTGCAATGAAGCCAATCCTTCGATGTTAAACCTGGTGTGCAATGAAGCCAATCCTTCGATGTTAAACCTGGTGTGCAATGAAGCCAATCCTTCGATGTTAAACCTGGTGTGCAATGAAGCCAATCCTTCGATGTTAAACCTGGTGTGCAATGAAGCCAATCCTTCAATGTTAAACCTGGTGTGCAATGAAGCCAATCCTTCGATGTTAAACCTGGTGTGCAATGAAGCCAATCCTTCGATGTTAAACCTGGTGTGCAATGAAGCCAATCCTTCGATGTTAAACCTGGTGTGCAATGAAGCCAATCCTTCGATGTTAAACCTGGTGTGCAATGAAGCCAATCCTTCGATGTTAAACCTGGTGTGCAATGAAGCCAATCCTTCGATGTTAAACCTGGTGTGCAATGAAGCCAATCCTTCGATGTTAAACCTGGTGTGCAATGAAGCCAATCCTTCGATGTTAAACCTGGTGTGCAATGAAGCCTATCCTTCGATGTTAAACCTGGTGTGCAATGAAACCAATCCTTCGATGTTAAACCTGGTGTGCAATGAAGCCAATCCTTCGATGTTAAACCTGGTGTGCAATGAAGCCAATCCTTCGATGTTAAACCTGGTGTGCAATGAAGCCAATCCTTCGATGTTAAACCTGGTGTGCAATGAAGCCAATCCTTCGATGTTAAACCTGGTGTGCAATGAAGCCAAGCCTTCGATGTTAAACCTGGTGTGCAATGAAGCCACTCCTTCAATGTTAAACCTGGTGTGCAATGAAGTCAATCCTTCGATGTTAAACCTGGTGTGCAATGAAGCCAATCCTTCGATGTTAAACCTGGTGTGCAATGAAGCCTATCCTTCGATGTTAAACCTGGTGTGCAATGAAGCCAATCCTTCGATGTTAAACCTGGTGTGCAATGAAGCCAATCCTTCGATGTTAAACCTGGTGTGCAATGAAGCCTATCCTTCGATGTTAAACCTGGTGTGCAATGAAGCCAATCCTTCGATGTTAAACCTGGTGTGCAATGAAGCCAATCCTTCGATGTTAAACCTGGTGTGCAATGAAGCCAATCCTTCGATGTTAAATCTGGTGTGCAATGAAGCCAATCCTTCGATGTTAAACCTGGTGTGCAATGAAGCCAATCCTTCGATGTTAAACCTGGTGTGCAATGAAGCCAATCCTTCGATGTTAAACATGGTGTGCAATGAAGCCAATCCTTCGATGTTAAACCTGGTGTGCAATGAAGCCAATCCTTCGATGTTAAACCTGGTGTGCAATGAAGCCAATCCTTCGATGTTAAACCTGGTGTGCAATGAAGCCAATCCTTCGATGTTAAACCTGGTGTGCAATGAAGCCAATCCTTCGATGTTAAACCTGGTGTGCAATGAAGCCAATCCTTCGATGTTAAACCTGGTATGCAATGAAGCCAATCCTTCAATGTTAAACCTGGTGTGCAATGAAGCCAATCCTTCGATGTTAAACCTGGTGTGCAATGAAGCCAATCCTTCGATGTTAAACCTGGTGTGCAATGAAGCCAATCCTTCGATGTTAAACCTGGTGTGCAATGAAACCAATCCTTCGATGTTAAACCTGGTGTGCAATGAAGCCAATCCTTCAATGTTAAACCTGGTGTGCAATGAAGCCAATCCTTCGATGTTAAACCTGGTGTGCAATGAAGCATATCCTTCGATGTTAAACTTGGTGTGCAATGAAGCATATCCTTCGATGTTAAACCTGGTGTGCAATGAAGCCAATCCTTCGATGTTAAACCTGGTGTGCAATGAAGCCAATCCTTCGATGTTAAACCTGGTGTGCAATGAAGCCAATCCTTCGATGTTAAACCTGGTGTGCAATGAAGCTAATCCTTCGATGTTAAACCTGGTGTGCAATGAAGCCAATCCTTCAATGTTAAACCTGGTGTGCAATGAAGCCAATCCTTCGATGTTAAACCTGGTGTGCAATGAAGCCAATCCTTCGATGTTAAACCTGGTGTGCAATGAAGCCAATCCTTCGATGTTAAACCTGGTGTGCAATGAAGCCAATCCTTCAATGTTAAACCTGGTGTGCAATGAAGCCAATCCTTCGATGTTAAACCTGGTGTGCAATGAAGCCAATCCTTCGATGTTAAACCTGGTGTGCAATGAAGCCAATCCTTCAATGTTAAACCTGGTGTGCAATGAAGCCAATCCTTCGATGTTAAACCTGGTGTGCAATGAAGCCTATCCTTCTATGTTAAACCTGGTGTGCAATGAAGCCAATCCTTCGATGTTAAACCTGGTGTGCAATGAAGCCAATCCTTCGATGTTAAACCTGGTGTGCAATGAAGCCAATCCTTCGATGTTAAACCTGGTGTGCAATGAAGCCAATCCTTCGATGTTAAACCTGGTGTGCAATGAAGCCAATCCTTCAATGTTAAACCTGGTGTGCAATGAAGCCAATCCTTCGATGTTAAACCTGGTGTGCAATGAAGCCAATCCTTCGATGTTAAACCTGGTGTGCAATGAAGCCAAGCCTTCGATGTTAAACCTGGTGTGCAATGAAGCCACTCCTTCAATGTTAAACCTGGTGTGCAATGAAGTCAATCCTTCGATGTTAAACCTGGTGTGCAATGAAGTCAATCCTTCGATGTTAAACCTGGTGTGCAATGAAGCCAATCCTTCGATGTTAAACATGGTGTGCAATGAAGCCAATCCTTCGATGTTAAACCTGGTGTGCAATGAAGCCAATCCTTCGATGTTAAACCTGGTGTGCAATGAAGCCTATCCTTCGATGTTAAACCTGGTGTGCAATGAAACCAATCCTTCGATGTTAAACCTGGTGTGCAATGAAGCCAATCCTTCGATGTTAAACCTGGTGTGCAATGAAGCCAATCCTTCGATGTTAAACCTGGTGTGCAATGAAGCCAATCCTTCGATGTTAAACCTGGTGTGCAATGAAGCCAATCCTTCGATGTTAAACCTGGTGTGCAATGAAGCCAAGCCTTCGATGTTAAACCTGGTGTGCAATGAAGCCACTCCTTCAATGTTAAACCTGGTGTGCAATGAAGTCAATCCTTCGATGTTAAACCTGGTGTGCAATGAAGCCAATCCTTCGATGTTAAACCTGGTGTGCAATGAAGCCTATCCTTCGATGTTAAACCTGGTGTGCAATGAAGCCAATCCTTCGATGTTAAACCTGGTGTGCAATGAAGCCAATCCTTCGATGTTAAACCTGGTGTGCAATGAAGCCTATCCTTCGATGTTAAACCTGGTGTGCAATGAAGCCAATCCTTCGATGTTAAACCTGGTGTGCAATGAAGCCAATCCTTCGATGTTAAACCTGGTGTGCAATGAAGCCTATCCTTCGATGTTAAACCTGGTGTGCAATGAAGCCAATCCTTCGATGTTAAACCTGGTGTGCAATGAAGCCAATCCTTCGATGTTAAACCTGGTGTGCAATGAAGCCAATCCTTCGATGTTAAACCTGGTGTGCAATGAAGCCAATCCTTCGATGTTAAACCTGGTGTGCAATGAAGCCAATCCTTCGATGTTAAACCTGGTGTGCAATGAAGCCAATCCTTCGATGTTAAACCTGGTGTGCAATGAAGCCAATCCTTCGATGTTAAACCTGGTGTGCAATGAAGCCAATCCTTCGATGTTAAACCTGGTGTGCAATGAAGCCAATCCTTCAATGTTAAACCTGGTGTGCAATGAAGCCAATTCTTCGATGTTAAACCTGGTGTGCAATGAAGCCAATCCTTCGATGTTAAACCTGGTGTGCAATGAAGCCAATCCTTCAATGTTAAACCTGGTGTGCAATGAAGCCAATCCTTCGATGTTAAACCTGGTGTGCAATGAAGCCAATCCTTCGATGTTAAACCTGGTGTGCAATGAAGCCAATCCTTCGATGTTAAACCTGGTGTGCAATGAAGCCAATCCTTCGATGTTAAACCTGGTGTGCAATGAAGCCAATCCTTCGATGTTAAACCTGGTGTGCAATGAAGCCAATCCTTCGATGTTAAACCTGGTGTGCAATGAAGCCAATCCTTCGATGTTAAACCTGGTGTGCAATGAAGCCAATCCTTCGATGTTAAACCTTGTGTGCAATGAAGCATATCCTTCGATGTTAAACCTGGTGTGCAATGAAGCCAATCCTTCGATGTTAAACCTGGTGTGCAATGAAGCCAATCCTTCGATGTTAAACCTGGTGTGCAATGAAGCCAATCCTTCGATGTTAAACCTGGTGTGCAATGAAGCCAATCCTTCGATGTTAAACCTGGTGTGCAATGAAGCCAATCCTTCGATGTTAAACCTGGTGTGCAATGAAGCCAAGCCTTCGATGTTAAACCTGGTGTGCAATGAAGCCACTCCTTCAATGTTAAACCAGGTGTGCAATGAAGTCAATCCTTCGATGTTAAACCTGGTGTGCAATGAAGCCAATCCTTCGATGTTAAACCTGGTGTGCAATGAAGCCTATCCTTCGATGTTAAACCTGGTGTGCAATGAAGCCAATCCTTCGATGTTAAACCTGGTGTGCAATGAAGCCAATCCTTCGATGTTAAACCTGGTGTGCAATGAAGCCAATCCTTCGATGTTAAACCTGGTGTGCAATGAAGCCTATCCTTCGATGTTAAACCTGGTGTGCAATGAAGCCAATCCTTCGATGTTAAACCTGGTGTGCAATGAAGCCAATCCTTCGAAGTTAAACCTGGTGTGCAATGAAGCCAATCCTTCGATGTTAAACCTGGTGTGCAATGAAGCCAATCCTTCGATGTTAAACCTGGTGTGCAATGAAGCCAATCCTTCGATGTTAAACCTGGTGTGCAATGAAGCCAATCCTTCAATGTTAAACCTGGTGTGCAATGAAGCCAATCCTTCAATGTTAAACCTGGTGTGCAATGAAGTCAATCCTTCGATGTTAAACCTGGTGTGCAATGAAGCCAATCCTTCGATGTTAAACCTGGTGTGCAATGAAACCAATCATTCAACTACTATGATTTTGAATGTTAAACTTTCTCCAGGTGTCTCTATGGTGAAGTAGTTAAAACGTTTTCCTGTCGTTCTAAAGGTTGTGAGTTTGAATCCGGACCGAGTCAAATCTGCTGTTTTTTTCCGGAGATTCATAAGATTTTTTATGGAGTTACAAAGTTTGTGCTTTGTGCAATACTCTAGCAGTACTGCAGATAGGGACTGAGCAATATGGGAAGACCCGGTGCACTGAAGTCAGTCCTTCGTCGTTAGACTTTCTCCATGCCATATAGTTACTCTTCTTATAATTGTTTTCTTTGAGGGACTCTGTTTTGTGGAGGTAACGTGCTCGACTCTTGATCCAAAAGTACTCGATTCTTTCCTTGCTTAAATCGATCAGGATATTTTTCCATAGATCCCTGTTCTCGGTGTAGGGAAGATCGAATTCCCAGTCATATCGGAGACGGACAATAAAAAGTAGATCCTGTCTTCAAGTTGAGCACATAAAAGTGACATTGGCAGTTGGAAATTGTTAAGAGCAGGCTGCAGAACCACTACCAGGAAAAATTAATTTTAAAATGTAATATTTACGGTATATGTAACAGTTGTTACTAGTGATTGACAAGACATTTCTTTTCAGAGTATGCGCAACATATTTCCATCTTACCCTTCTTATAACAGTTGTTACTAGTGGGTGACCAGACATTTATCAGAGTATGCCCAACATATTTCCATCTTACCCTTCTTATAACAGTTGTTGGTATTGGTTAACCAGACATTTCACTGACTTCATCACTTCTTCTGAATTCTTCCAAATTGATGTTCATTATTTCTATTTATATTGTTATTCCTTTTAGTGAATCGTGTTTTGTTTATTTACAGGAAGGGACAAGAACCCATGTATGGTTGACGGAGTCATGTATAAAGACGGGGAGAAATTTCAACCAGAGTGCTCGCAGCTGTGCACGTGTCAAAACGGCTTCTACGGCTGTGTTAATACGTGCCCTCAAGAGATACATAAACCTTCAGGTGAGTTTTAACTCTTTCATAATTCTGCACCGATATACTGTCTCAAGGAATTATTTAAGATATCTCAAAGCTGATATACTGTCTCGAGGTATTATTTAATATATCTCAAAGCTGATATACTAGCTCGAGGTATTATTTAATATATCTCAAAGCTGATATACTAGCTCGAGGTATTATTTAATATATCTCAAAGCTGATATACTAGCTCGAGGTATTATTTAAGATATCTCAAAGCTGATATACTAGCTCGATGTATTATTTAAGATATCTCAAAGCTGATATACTAGCTCGATGTATTATTTAAGATATCTCAAAGCTGATATACTGTCTCGATGTATGATTTAAGATATCTCAAAGCTGACATACTCGCTCGATGTATTATTTAAGATATCTCAAAGCTGATATACTAGCTCGATGTATTATTTAAGATATCTCAAAGCTGATATACTAGCTCGATGTATTATTTAAGATATCTCAAAGCTGATATACTCGCTAATTTAGTATACACTGCAATATAAATGCGTCCGGAGGTAACAACAAATTACGGAGTGAAAGGGTTAACAGTGCATCAGTTTCAGTTTCCATTATCTGCATAGCCCTTCGGAAATGTTCATCTGCATAGCACTTCGGAAATGTTCATCTGCATTGCACTTCGGAAATGTTTATCTGCATAGCACTTCGGAAATGTTCATCTGCATAGCACTTCGGAAATGTTCATCTGCATAGCACTTCGGAAATGTTCATCTGCATAGCACTTCGGAAATGTTCATAGGTGCTCCGATCTCCTTCACAATATCTCCAACAGTGTCCAGTACAATTTATCCAACAGCGCCTAGTGCAATTTCTCCAAAAGCGCCTAGTGTAATTTCTCCAACAGCACACAATGCTATATATCCAACAGCGCCTAATGCAATATCTCCAATAGCACACAGTGCAATATCTCCAATAGCACACAGTGTAATATCTCCAATAGCACACAGTGTAATATCTCCAATAGCACACAGTGCAATATCTCCAATAGCACACAGTGTAATATCTCCAATAGCACACAGTGTAATATCTCCAATAGCACATAGTGTAATATCTCCAATAGCACACAGTATAATATCTCCAATAGCACACAGTGCAATATCTCCAATAGCACACAGTGTAATATCTCCAATAGCACACAGTGTAATATCTCCAATAGCACACAGTGTAATATCTCCAATAGCACACAGTGTAATATCTCCAATAGGACACAGTGTAACAGTGTAATATCTCCAATAGCACACAGTGTAATATCTCCAATAGCACACAGTGCAATATCTCCAAAAGCACACAGTGCAATATCTCCAAAAGCACACAGTGCAATATCTCCAATAGCATACAGTGCAATATCTCCAACAGCGTCAAGTGCTATATCTACAAAAGTGTGGTATAACTAACCGTACCAGTACGACGTTGATTGATAAACATACTCATACGCCTCTTATGTTGTTGATTTCTCTGCCTAATCTCCAATCCAATCTCTTGCAGTCTAGTTGTTGGCATGGATTATTATTTTAGATGATAGTCATCTTTGTAGCTACACTCTACAAGCGCCCACACTCTACAAGCGCCCACACTCTACAAGCGCCCACACTCTACAAGCGCCCACACTCTACAAGCGCCCACACTCTACAAGCGCATTGAAAACTTTATCTCTACCCATTTTCAGACTCAACAATCTCATTAAAAAGTGTTTATAGTCGAAGGATTGACTTCCTTGCACCGGGATTTATACCTTATGGCTCAGTCCCTCTACACAGAAATGACACTCCACCTATCAAGAGTATTGCACAAAGCACGAACTCTGTAGCTCCGGCAACAATCTTAATCTGAAAAAACTGAACTCGTAAATAGAACGGAACGGTCCAGATTCGAACCCGTGATCTTCTGAACGCAAGGTAAAGGCTTAAGGGTTTAACCACAGAGACCTCCGATATGATGATTTAACCAGCCAACCTGTTAACTCTCTCCTTGTTATCATTGCAGACACCCATGTGCCCCATAACGAAGAGAAACATTGCAGACACCTATGTGCCCCATAACGAGAGAAACATTGCAGACACCTATGTGCCCCATAACGAAGAGAAACATTGCAGACACCTATGTGCCCCATAACGAAGAGAAACATTGCAGACACATATGTGCCCCATAACGAAGAGAAACATTGCAGACACCTATGTGCCCCATAACGAAGAGAAATATTGAAGACACCTATGTGCCCCATAACGAAGAGAAACATTGCAGACACCTATGTGCCCCATAACGAAGAGAAACATTGCAGACACCTATGTGCCCCATAACGAAGAGAAACATTGCAGACACCTATGTGCCCCATAACGAAGAGAAACATTGCAGACACCTATGTGCCCCATAACGAAGAGAAACATTGCAGACACCAATGTGCCCCATAACGAAGAGAAACATTGCAGACACCAATGTGCCCCATAACGAAGAGAAACATTGCAGACACCTATGTGCCCCATAACGAAGAGAAACATTGCAGACACCTATGTGCCCCATAACGAAGAGAAATATAATTATGTGATTTGTTTATTTATGTAGTCTAAAGGTGAAGGTTTGTTTTCATGACATCTGGTTTCTCTATAAGACAAAGTCTCTCTCTCTCTCTCAGCAAAAATGTTACCCTACGTGCCGAGAGTGTTGCAGAAAGCACTAATTCCGTAGCTCCAGAAACAATCCTTGAGATCTCCGGAAAAAACTCACGTGATTCGGTCCGGATTCCACCCGTGTTTTGCCGGGGTCCGCAAGCTCAGCAAAAAATAATAACACTGCGACCAACAAGGCATGTCGTAAGAGGCGACTGATGTAGGACCTTGGGAAGCTACCCTAGTAGATAAAAAGCGTCACAGAAATCGGATGCGCTGGCCTACTTGTAGACGCATAACTATCACAACCTACAATTGCTCTAAGGATCAGATCACATACAAATTACAAAGAGTGGTTTAACAAGTGGTCGATATGGAGCGTTCCAAGAAGAAAAAGTCCGGATTTGAACCTAAAACCTTCAGAACACGAGACAAATATCGTAGCCACTTCTCCATAGAGATTTTTGTAGTGATTCAGTTCACTGTCTGCGAATTGAACCAGCATCCACCTTCTGGATCCTACTCAATAAATCACTCAGAATGCACGTATGAATGTAGTGATTTCATTACCTTCTGAAATCGGTAGATAGACTAGCCGTCCACAACTCTTCTCGATGCAGAGCCAGACGTAGAATACACATTGTAGACATGTGGGTTTGACAATTGCAGATAGTATCGTCTACTGCTAAACGGTAGCTGGTTAACCATGTATATATATATAGCAAATCGTGGTATATCTTTTACAGGACATTACCATTAGCCGGTAAACGAGTTGTTGATTTTCTAGGCACCACTTTTACATTCAGTAGTTTGTCATTGCTTTCTGAACGATGATGTCTATTTTGACCGTTCCTAAAAATCTGTCAATTTGCTTCTAAACTGCACGCCGCGGAGTCTGAACCAGGTACTCTTGTGTTGTGATCGAGTCCACTACCGCTAAGCTACAGACGCCCACCATATATGTATATATGTATATGTTTAAGAATGACTACATCTGATTGTGTGTATATATATATATATATATATATATATATGTTTAAGAATGACTACATCTGATTGTGTGTGTATATATATATATAATGGTTTTTTTTTATCGATAACTTTTCAGCTCTTCGGCTCGGTGCCATGGACATCGTAACCTTTCGGTTCGGTGCTACGAACACCGTAAATCTGGTGAACCTGTGACTTTTTTGCCATCCCACGGAATTGAACCCTCACTGACAGGGAGCTTGTCACCCGTAGTCCAACGCGCTATGAACACGCTGGACAGGCGGGCATATATATATATATATGTTTAAGAATGACTACATCTGATTGTGTATAGTTCTCTATCTGTTGACTTGATTGATTGATTGAACTATCATTATTTCACCTCGATGAATAGCTATATGTGCTTCGATCTCTTTCTTACACAGGAAGATCTCAGCAGCAGTACTCTGCTCTGTAGCATTGTTGCGAATCTCCAATGTAATGTTTTCAAGATGGTTAATTTTTTGGTTAAAATTTGTATTGTAATTTTTTTTAATGAATTTTTCTCTGGCAGCAATCTTACAGCCTGCTTGACATGTCTGTTTTCTGTTGTGTTCTAGAACTGACGTGCCATGAACCGAAACTGATTGAAGCCAAGAATAAATGCTGCAAGGAATGGACTTGTCAGAAGTTGGAAGCGTCTGGGTCTTCTGTCCTTAATGGACTCGAAAGCGATAACTTAATTCTGCATAATCCTGTCTGGCGTGAGTACAATCATCATGTTGTAGTTGTTGTTGTAGTTGTTGTTGTAATAGTTTTTTAGAAGCTGTGGAAGTTGCACTAGTTGTAGTTGTAGTAGCAGAAGTAGTCGTATTGTTCTTCTCGATTTTGGAATTGCCAAGGGTTCTTTTACATTTCAGTTTCAGTTTGGAATATCTTCATTGCACTCCTGACATGTCCATAGATGCTCCGATCTCTACTATAGTTCGTTCCAAAATTCGTGATCACACTAAGGTTTAGTTTGTACGAAATCTGCAGGATCGATAACAGTAATGTTTTGCAGGTAGTCTTATATACCTTACGAATTTATGTTTAACTAATTGCTAGGTAGCTTAGTTGATGCAAAAAAACCCGTTTTTATTATATAATTTAGCATAAGCACAACAAAATGATAATCAAAGTTTAGAATTTACAGTAATACACAACATGGTGGGGAATTTAATGTTTTCAAAGGCGTATCCCTATTACATATTATAAAAAGAAAGGTGACATAGTGAACGAATGATACTTTCCCCTTCTATCAATGAAAATAAATGTTGTGTGCATACGCCAATGACAGTCGTTAGGATACACTGTGAACTGATTAATTCCACGAAATTGCCGATTTTCACTTGTGCTGAATTGCACGGGGAGCACGTAAATACGAAATAATAGAAAACCTTGACAATCGTTCTGCTAAACTTCTACATATATACCAAATCAACATCGCTTTTATTTTACTAATAACATATAATAAAAATCTTAAATCACTAAAAGTTTGGATGGACAAGTTACTTTGGAAAGGTCGCCACTGTTACCTATATAAAAATGTAAAAATCAATAAGTTCTGCCAAGTGGATGATTTATATCTGTCGGTAAAGATATTCACGAATTTTAGAACAAACTATATTATCGTTCGTCTCCGATCAGGGATCTCTGGGAAAATATCTCGATGGCTCTACGAGGAAGCGAACCAATCAGCGATCCACATGAACCATCAGTATGCATACCCT
Organism: Arion vulgaris; assembly: GCA_020796225.1. Taxonomy (NCBI): domain Eukaryota; kingdom Metazoa; phylum Mollusca; class Gastropoda; order Stylommatophora; family Arionidae; genus Arion; species Arion vulgaris. The sequence goes on along the minus strand of CM036758.1, from coordinate 32,947,528 downwards.
TCAACATCTGTTTAGGGAGGCTGAGCACCCACGAGTCTGCCCGGAGTGCTGTGAAGACAGTTCAGTAACCAATAACCATTAACAAGCTGAAATGAACTACGCATATTTGTGTCCCAACTATAATTAATTTCAGAATTTATATTCCCTATTCTCAGCTCCTTACCCTGTAACGAAATCTTCCACCCACTGTCAACTCTGAATTTACGTTTATAACTCCCAGAATTTAAGACCCTCATGCACTGGTCTTGAACGAGGTATGCAATTGTTTCCCAGATTGTGCGCTAAGCTGTCAAGATAAGATAACTACCATCTAACTTGTTTAATCCTACGTTTAACTAGAAGTTCAGTCCCCTCCCCTCTTCTTCAATTAATGCCGTTTATTTTAACGTTTGTTAAGCGACTTTTGGCACTGATACCAAATGGTATCGTTTGTCGTTCGTTTGAATATATGTGGCGTAGGATTAGGGGAGTAAACATGGGCGCCCCTGACATTTTTAAGGGGAAGGGGGAGATGAATAATAAACATTTTAGTTGGTAGTCTATTATGAGGGCGTTTGTGGCTCATCGAAAGTGAGCTCAATCACAACCCAAGAGTACCTGGTTCAAACACCGCGTTGGGTATTTTGGAAGCAAATTTGTTTTCTGGAATTTTTACGAACGGTAAGAATAAACCTCAATGTTAAACTACTGAATGTACCTAGAAAATGAACAACTCGTTGACTGTGGTTGAAGGAGACGCCCTGTAAAGGATATGCCACGATTTACACTTCAGTTTACTACACGGAAATGTGTCAATGTGGCGTAGAGGTTAAGAGCTCACCTCTCGTTTCAAAGGTACTGGGTTCGCTACCTCGTGAAGCCATCGGGATATTATTTTAAAGATCCTTGATATCAATGTTAGTGAGGTCAAGTTCATAGTCATATCTGGGACGGGCGATAAAACGTAGATCCCGTGTTCAAGTTGAGCACATACAGAAAAAAAAAACCTTGATAGTTCAAAAATTGTGAAGAACAGACTGCAAAGTTGCTGCCTGGACAAAATTCATTCGAAAGATTAAAATTTCCCACATTTTTAAAAACAATATTGTAAATTACATAAAGGACACTCAGGGTGCTACGGAGTTTGTGTACTACAGCTGATATCTTCCTGTGTAAGGAAAGAGAACGGATCACACATTGTCACTCACCACAGAATCATCTCCTCCCCAACCCATTTTTTTCTCGATCCAGAAGCACTTGAGCTTTTCAGCTCTTCGGCTCGGTGCCATGGACGTCGTAACCCTTCGGTTCGGTGCCACGAACACCGTAAATCTGGGGAATCTGTGGCTTTTCTGCCATCCCGCGGAATTGAACCCGCACACGCAGAGGGATAGTCACCCGTAGTCCAACGCGCTACGAACACGCTGGCCAACCCATAAGGAATAGCATGTTGATCAGCAACACCAAGGATTGATTTTTACAGAGCCCTTGTCTCGGACAACCTACATTATATCAACAAATCGAATGCCTGAGCAAAATTAATATTTCAAAAAAATTTACCATTCTGAACAAAATTTCCACCGTCTTCAAAAATACATCGATGAATCTCATCAATGCTGCAGAGCTCGTGTGCTTCCACTGAGATATGTGTGAGAAAAATATCGGGGCACACATGGTTATTCACCGATTTGCAATGATGATGGTTCTGTCAATCAAACAATCATCCCCAAAACATTTGACGTATTTCTAGCATGAAGGGGGCAGATGATCTGTTGGTGGACATAAAAAGCACTTCAAAGACACTCTTAATGTGTTTCTAAAATGCTTTGATATAGACACCACGTGCTGGGAATCGTTTGCGCAAGATCGCCTAATGTGGCGCTGTAACAACACAAGAGGAACTCGCATAGCTGAGAATCGTCGTGTCGTTGCGGCGCAGAGAAAACGAACTGCGTGAAAAGACAGAACACACAACACCCACATGTCCAACCTCGATCATTTATGTTCCACCTGTGGTTGGGGATTGTGCTCGAGGATTGGACTTTATACAGTCACATCCGCACACACCAGAGAGGTGCAGAAACACATGTCTGGTACTGTTGTCGTTATCACTTGCGATGTAAGGATATTATCATTACAGAGTTACCTCCACACACCATTTAAGCAGTTTGGAGTTACCCGTTGTACAAGTAGAACTGGATGCCTGAGGGGCAGAGTGAGTACTGTGTTTAACCAGCGAGGCATAGAAACCATCAGTATGCATACTCATTGATATCTGTTGGGGTAGATTGAGCACCTATAGGTCTGCCCGGAGTGCAGTGATGTCAGTTTAGTAACCAATAACCATTCTCTCCAGCATTCTGATCCGTATAGTAAAATTCACTATTTATAGCACACCTTTTATCCTGGAGATTTCAGAACTAAGTCTTGCTCCGTCATCTCAAATATTTCAAACGTAAGAAAATACGTTTAATAAATAATACCGACACACCAGAGAGGTGCAGAAACACATGTCTGGTACTGTTGTCGTTATCACTTGCGATGGAAGGATACTATCAATAGAGAGTTACCTCCACACACCAGAGAGGTGCAGAAACACATGTCTGGTACTGTTGTCGTTATCACTTGCGATGTAAGGATATTATCAATCAATCAATCAATCAAACAATCAATGTTAACAATGTTAACTTTTATATCCACAGATCACAGCTCCACCTTAGTTCCGCAAGAAGATACAACCTCCTTGACTACCATACCTTTTCAACAATGCTACAAGAAGACCACAGATTGGACACCCTGCTCTTTGACCTGTGATGTGGGCGTTTCAATACGGATCGTGGTTGACCCCATTACGTGTAACAACTACCAGGAATTACAACTATGTTACCTTCGACCTTGTGATCTGACCCTGAAAACAAAGGTCATATGTTAATACATTTCCTGTATATGTTCATGTTCTGTTGTTCTCGTTCTGATCATCTTGGCTCTTTCACGTTTTTCATTTACCCCGTTTAATTACATCATATGGAGAAGGAGGGGGTGGGTTGTCTCTGTCGCGTAGAGTTTAAGTGCTCGCCTCTCGTCACAAAGGTACTGGGTTCGCTTCCTCGTGGCGTCATCAGGATATTTTTCCAGAGATCCATGATCTGAGTGTAGGTGAGATGGAGTTACTAGTCAGATCGGAGACGGACGATAAAACGTAGGTCCCGTGTTCAATTTGAGCACGTGCAAGAACCCTTACGAAGAATGAAGTGGTTTGGTCACTTAATAAGAATGCATCCAAACTCCACAGTATACAAAGTCTTCTACAACAGAACATCAGGAAAGAAGGTGAGAGGAAGACCACGAAAAGATGGTTAGATGGCATAGCAGAATCCTGTCAAAGAGCAAAAATAACAATCACCCATGCCACCAGAACAGAATATCAAGGCAAAAACAGAAAACCACAACACTGGGCAACAACCCGGTAGCAGTGTGACGAGACTGGGCAACAACCCGGTAGCAGTGTGACGACAAAAGAAGAAAGAAGAAGAAAAAACCATTGGCAGTTCAAAATCGAAAAGAGCAGGCTGAAAAGAGCAGGCTGAAAAGAGCAGGCTGAAAAGAGCAGGCTGAAAAGAGCGGGCTGAAAAGAGCAGGCTGAAAAGAGCAGGCTGAAAAGAGCAGGCTGAAAAGCGCTGTCCAGACAAAATTCAATAGAAAATTTTAAAATAAAATTCCTACAAAATATCTTCCCCATCTTCAAAATTACACCGGAGCTCGTGCACTACCGCTGAGATCTTCCTGTGTAAGAAAGAGATCGGAGCACATATAGCTTCTCACCACAGTGCAATGATGATGGTCATATCAATCAATCAACTATATGTAGCGTTGGAAAAAGAATAAAGTTATGTTTAATATTTCGAACAACTAAACAGTACCAACTCTGTGCAAATATGCATGCTGTTGAATAATTGTCTTCTCCATGTTATCCAGAGTTGTGTTACGGCTAGAAATACAAACCTATAGACAATGTTTTGTTGGGAAACTGAAGAGGAAGGATTGTCACTGTTATAGAAACAATTTTAGCATTATATTTCATCTATTATCAAAATCATAACGACAGAGATGAGATGTATTAGAAGAGCTGCAGGTGTGACAATAAGAGACAAAATTAGAAATGAAGAAATCAGAAGACTGGATGTGAAACCAGTCATGCAATTCATAAAAGAACAACAGATTAAATGGTTTGGACACCTGACAAGAATGCCCTGGTATCGCCTACCACAGAGAGCCACACAGAAAAGGTATAATAAGTACAAAGCAAGTGGAATACCACGCAAAAGATGGAGCGACGACATCAAGAACAGCCTTACGAACATGAATATCAGCTTACAAAGTGCCTTAAAACAAGCACACACAAGATCACTACGTTTCACCCCCAACACTTCTATAAAGAAGTAAATGGTGGAAGAGAAGAACAAGCACACACAAGATCACTACGTTTCACCCCAACACTTCTATAAAGAAGTCAATGGTGGAAGAGAAGAAGAAGAAGAAGATCAAATACATGTAGCTTGTCATGAGCAGAACTGTGCCCACCCTAACTAGCCAATAGACAGTCAAAGACTACAAAATAATGAGGTAAAAGAGGAATATCAGCTCGAACTTAAGAATAGGTTCGAGTTACTCAATGGTGAAAATGAACAGAACATTGTATATAGTTATGTATAATAATAATAATAATAATTCCTCTCGTACCGTTATACGTTACATAGGGCCTGCAAGTAATTTCTCCATACCGCTCTATCCTGGACAACTCGCTCAATCTCCTCCATGGAACTGAGACCGATATTTCCTGCCTCTCTCAGCAAAGTTCGCTTCAGGGTCTCCTTAGGTCGACCTCTTTCTTGAACCCTTTGCATCCCACTTCAATGCCTGCTTTGATATTCGTTGATCATTTCTCCTCAAGGTGTGCCCAACATATCTCCATCTTCTCTTTCTTATAACAGTTGTCACTAGTGGTTGACCAGACATGTCTCTGATTTCATCACTTCTCCTGAATTCGTTCCATTTTATATTCAATATTTTTCGCAGACATCTATTTTCAAATGCATTCAACTTGCTTTCTATATCTTTAGTCATTTTCCAACTCTCGCTGGCATATGTTAGGATTGATACAACATTTGAATTGAAAATTCGTAATTTAGTTTTAATACTATATAACTTGCAGTTCCATATTTTATTTAGACTTTTAAAAGCTGATGTTGCTTTGCCAATTCGTATCATAATTTCTTTTTAACATTTCCTGTGCAATCAAAATTGCTACCCAAATAGGTGAACTGCTCTGTTATTTTTATCATTTTAGATTTCAGTGTGATATCTGCATTACTTGCCATAGGTGTCTTCATTATATTTGTTTTTTCATAGCTTATCTGCAGTCCAACTTTTGATGCTATAGATGACAAGTCTGTTTTTCTTTGCATATCTTGGTTGTTTCTACTTAACAAGGCAATATCATCTGCAAAATCCAAATCTTCTAGTTGACTATTTTCTACCCAATCAATGCCAGTTTCGCCCTGCAACATTTTCGCATCACCCAGTCAATAGTCTCTCCAAACAATAGCGGAGATAGAATACAGCCTTGCTTTACTCCGGTTTCAACCATAAACCAGTCGCTGTGTCCACCATCAGTACGAACTGCACACTGTGAACCATCATAGAGGCTCTTTATAATGTTTATTATTTTGTCTGGTATTCCATAGCATCTAAGAATATTCCACAGAGAGATTCTGTGTAGACTATCAAAGGCTTTTTAAAATCGATGAAATTTAGTATGAGTGGTTGTTGCTTCTCAATATGTTCCTCCAAAATTAGTCGTAGGGTAATTATTTGGTCTAAGCAGCTTCTCCCAGGTCTAAAAAGTCTTGGTCATTACTGATAATAGGGTGATCCCTCTCAGTTGTTGCAATCTTTGAGATCACCTTTTTGGGGATCTTAACAATTATTCCCTTCTTCCATTGATCTGGGACAGTTTCTTCTTTCCATACTTTATTAAATAGTTCTTGCACCTGGCCAATAGTTGTATCATCAGCCGCTTTGAGCATTTCTGCAGTAATGTTGTCATCACCCGCTGCCTTATTGTTTATCAAGGAATTGATTGCCTCCTTGACCTCAGCTCATCATCATCAGGTGCCGTCTCCACATCGAAGGTTGGCTGCAATGAATCTCCAGCATCCTCTGTCTTTCGCCTTGGTGTTGCACACTGCCAGACTGTAACCTGTCCAGCTACACTTATCATTTCTTCGTTAATTGGTAGGGAGCTGTTTCTTGCCTCTTCGTCAAACTTGAGTAGTACTGGTGGATCAGGTCTATTTAATATTTCTTCAAAATGTTCTGCCCATCTTTTCTTCTGCTCGGTATCTGATGTTAGAACTTTACCATCTTTGCTCTTGATTGGGCCACCCTTTGAAACAAATGTTCCAGTACGTTGTTTTAGTGTATTGTATAGCATTTTACTGTTTCCAGTCTTAGCTGCCTTTTCTCCTTCTTCGGCCAGTCGATTGACATATGCTCTTTTATCTCTTCTAGCTGCTCTTTTCACTTCCTTGTCTTTTAGTCTATATTCCTCTTTAGCTTGGATTTCATCTGTTGCATCCTTAGTATTAAATATTGCTAGTTTCATCTTTCTTCTTTCTTGAATACATTTCCAGGTGTCATTGCTTATCCAGGGTTTTCTGTCTTTCGTCTTTAATCCTGCGCTACTATTTGCTGCCCCAATAGTGTGTCCTTTATCTTAGTCCATTTGTCTTCAATGTTCTGTTCATTTTCACCATTGAGTAACTCGAACCTATTCTTAAGTTCGTGCTGATATTCCTCTTTTACCTCATTATTTTGTAGTCTTTGACTGTCTATTCGCAGTTGTTCTTTTTAGTATGGTGAATTTTCAATTTCAGTTTCAATTTACCTATGCATAAATTATGATCACTTCCTACATCTGCCCCCCTGTATGCACGGACATCCAGCAATGATGTTCTAAATTGTGTATTTATGCACATATGGTCAATCTGATTCCTGGTCACTCCATCAGGTGAGTGCCAAGTAAGTTAATGAATTTCCTTATGTGCAAAGATGGTATCTCCAATTACTAAGTTTGATATTGCCTGGTACTGAAGCGGGCTCTAATTATCCGACTCGAGATGGGTTCCCATTCTAACATGCTCTTTGCTACTCTAGTTGTCATCATTATACCCACTCCTTCAAAATACTTACCATCTTCTCTTCCTGAATATATGAAAGTTAATCCACTAACTACTCTTCTATCTGTTCCAGGCCATCTCACCTCACCTAACCCCAGTATGTGCAGCTCGTATCTCTTCATTTCTTCTGCAATTTGGGCTGATTTTGTAGCCGTGGCCATCGTTCTCACATTCCAAAATCCAATTTTAGTGTGTGTTTTTGAGCCAAGTAATGTACGAGTCGGGTTACTGACTTCCGCATAGCGGCTTTCATCAGCAACCGTCATTGATGCACTAGGTGGACCGTACACCACCTGGCTGGTCGGTTTACCGGAATGGCGCCCTTTCTTACAAGTTTCTGTAGCTATTTCAATTTCTTGTGATGAGGTAGCTGGCCTCACGCACAAGTCCTCCTCCTTTTCATCCGGGCTTGGAACCGGCATTGGTAGAGTTATGTATGGTATTGATTTATGCGAATAAGCGATCCAATGAGAAATTCATGTGCAAGTTGAGAATGCTGCAAACAAACAAAAATGAAAATGAACATATATTTAGTTCTCTTTCAGAATAGTTGAGTTGAATTTGTTCTTTTTCTGTTCTCCAATCATGTTATGCCTGACAGCGTCAAGATAAGAAGAGGTTTATACAACAAGATTTTTTGTGCGCTTCATAAACAGTTTGTCGTCGCCTCTGTTATCTCTGGTCACTTTTGCATGTACGGCCTTTTGATTGGTATTCGCTTTATCGGAGTAAGGTGGCGTCTGTGGCTTAGGGAATAGTGACTTGGTCTATTAACCCTGATGTTCCGAGTTCGAATCAAGCTGCGGACCATTTGGTTGGAAATTGTTTCGCGTGGATTTTACAAAAGGACGATGGAACCACCCGTTCAGAAAGCATTGGCAAACTACTGAACGTAATAAGGCCTAGAAAACTCACAAACAGCGTTTAAAAGCTGGGGTTAATTAGCGAAGTCCTGTAAAGGATATGCAAGTAACTTTTTTAAAAAGTCGGAGTAACATTGCTCTTTGAGGTGTTACCAGTGGTCTGTTGTTAATTCTTTTACTTCTTCTCGAACACTCAATATCGACCATTGGTTAAACCACTCTTTGTGTTCTGTATATACTTTAGTGCCCGCCTGTCCAGCGTTTTGGTAGCGCATTGGGCGACGGGTGACAAGCCCCCCATGTGAGTGCGGTTCTATTCCGCGGGCTGGCAGAAAAACCACAGGTTCTCCAGATTTACGGTATTTGTGGCACCGAACCGAAGGGTTACGATGTCCATGGCACCGAGCCGAGAGCTGAAAGCTCAAGCGCTTCTGGATCTGAAAAAAATATATACTCTGAGTCTAAGAGCGATTGTACGTTTTTCCAGTTATATACCCACCAGTAGGCAAGCACATCCGATTTCTGCGAGGCTTTTTATTGACTACGGTAGCTTCTCTAGGTCCCTACCTCGGTCGTCTCTTACGACATGCCTTGTTAGTCGCCGTATTACTATTCTTTGCTTCCCTTGCTAGCCTCGGTAACATACAGGCGAACATACAGGCGAACATACAGGCGAACATACAGGCGAACATACAGGCGAACATACAGGCGAACATACAAGCGAACATACAGGCGAACATACAGGCGAACATACAGGCGAACATACAGGCGAACATACAGGCGAACATACAGGCGAACATACAGGCGAACATACAGGCGAACATACAGGCGAACATACAGGCGAACATACAAGCGAACATACAAGCGAACATACAGGCGAACATACAGGCGAACATACAGGCGAACATACAGGCGAACATACAGGCGAACATACAGGCGAACATACAGGCGAACATACAGGCGAACATACAGGCGAACATACAGGCGAACATACAGGCGAACATACAGGCGAACATACAGGCGAACATACAGGCGAACATACAGGCGAACATACAGGCGAACATACAGGCGAACATACAGGCGAACATACAGGCGAACATACAGGCGAACATACAGGCGAACATACAGGCGAACATACAGGCGAACATACAGGCGAACATACAGGCGAACATACAGGCGAACATACAGGCGAACATACAGGCGAACATACAGGCGAACATACAGGCGAACATACAGGCGAACATACAGGCGAACATACAGGCGAACATACAGGCGAACATACAGGCGAACATACAGGCGAACATACAGGCGAACATACAGGCGAACATACAGGCGAACATACAGGCGAACATACAGGCGAACATACAGGCGAACATACAGGCGAACATACAGGCGAACATACAGGCGAACATACAGGCGAACATACAGGCGAACATACAGGCGAACATACAGGCGAACATACAGGCGAACATACAGGCGAACATACAGGCGAACATACAGGCGAACATACAGGCGAACATACAGGCGAACATACAGGCGAACATACAGGCGAACATACAGGCGAACATACAGGCGAACATACAGGAACATACAGGCGAACATACAGGCGAACATACAGGCGAACATACGGCAACATACAGCAGGAACATACAGGCGAACATACAGGCGAACATACAGGCGAACATACAGGCGAACATACAGGCGAACATACAGGCGAACATACAGGCGAACATACAGGAGAACATACAGGCGAACATACAGGCGAACATACAGGCGAACATACAGGGGAACATACAGGCGAACATACAGGCGAACATACAGGCGAACATACAGGCGAACATACAGGCGAACATACAGGCGAACATACAGGCGAACATACAGGCGAACATACAGGCGAACATACAGGCGAACATACAGGCGAACATACAGGCGAACATACAGGCGAACATACAGGCGAACATACAGGCGAACATACAGAGCGAACATACAGCGAACATACAAGCGAACATAAAAGCGAAATACAAGAACATGGAACATACAAGCGAACATACAAGCGAACATACAAGAAACAAGCGAACATACAGGCGAACATACAGGCGAACATACAGGCGTGTTGGTAATCCTACCAGTATATTGGTAATCTAATTTATGCTCAGTAACATACAGGCGAACATACAGGCGTGTTGGTAATCCTACCAGTATATTGGTAATCTAATTTATGCTCAGTAACATACAGGCGTGTTGGTAATCCTACCAGTATATTGGTAATCTAATTTATACTCATAGAATTATGAAGAGTTTTTTGAATGGAACAAATGCTGAAAAGCAGAAAGTTATCATAAGAACTTGACTTATTGCTCTCCGCTTCTCGTGGAGCATAGGGCCTCAACAGTTGTTCGCCAGTTTTCTCGGTCTCGGACTGTTTTGTTTATGGTCTCCCAGGATAGTCGAGCTTCCTTCAGTTCATCAAGAAGACAAGAGTCTCCATGTGTATTTTGTTTTGTTTATGGTCTCCCAGAATAGTCGAGTTTCCTTCAGTTCATCAAGAAGACAAGAGTCTCCATGTGTATTTTGTTTTGTTTATGGTCTCCCATGATAGTCGAGTTTCCCTTCAGTTCATCAAGAAGACTCTTGTCTCCATGTGTATTTAGGACGTTCCCTTTTCCGTTTTTCTTGCGGGCTCACTCAAGTGCTTGTCTAGTGACACTCGACTGTGCCTTCCGTAGGGTATGCTTAACACATCGTCATTTTCTCCTCTTAACCTGGGTCAGCATGGGTTCTTGTCCTTATCCACAGATCTGTGTTTGCAACTCTGTCATACCATCTCAGTCTGAGAATACGCCAAAGACATCCGTTGACAAAGGTCTGAATCTTAGCTATATTTAACTTGGTGACTTGCCACTTTTCCGAGCCACACAGCACACAGATTTCACATTTGAACTCTCCCTCTCTCTCGATCGCCGCATAGACTGATGTACCAAATTTTCTCATGAATTCTGCTGTTGTTTTTAGGGACTCCGTTCCTCCGTACAGCTTCTCGTTAATTTCGATATTTTCGGGCCAGGTTTCGTTTCTCAGGCCTGCTAGCAGTTGGCAGTCTTGCAGTAGATGCTCTGCCGTCATGTTCGCCTTCTCACAGTGGCACAGGCTAGCTGTACTAATTAAAAATTTGTTATACATGTGGGCCCGAAGTCTGTTATGGCCGGTACGGAATATAACAACTTATTCGCTATGGGACAGGCCATAGTATCAATCTCTGGCGGTATATTGAGGATGGTACATTTGAACTGAATATCCTGAGCTTTGTTTTTGTGGAGATAGCAGTAGATTTCCCCACTGTGTGCTGGGTAATGTCATCAATATAATATCACCACTAACATCACCCTAAGTACCACAACCATTTCCAACAACATCAGAATATTTTCCTTCACTCAGGAGCAGAAGAAATGTACACCTACCTCTCGTCGATACCCCCGACATCATATCAAATACCAGGACTGTCTCTCAGTCAAAGATTACAGCCTTAAATTTTGTACAAACTGCAGAGAGAACCAGTGTTGCTTCCCTCGCAGAACCATAACACGACCAATAGAATTTCAGGTGAGATTAATATACCTTTTACTCACTGCCTATAACCGCAGTAGCATAGTTTTTAGTTGTGTGTTTGCCATCATTCTTATTGTGATACATAATTGATCTATGCCAAGAACGACTATACGTTGCACTTGGTTCGTAAGCCCCTACATATGTATGGTACCATACACGTGTAGAGAAGGGCATCATAAATTTTGGCCTATTAGTAGTTGTTAGTGAACTTGCTTCTTACGCTAGTAGTCCGGGTTCTTCTTCTTCGATCGTTCTTCACGGCCAATTTTATCATTCTTATTGTGATGTATAATTGATCCACTGACAAGAACGACTATACTTTGCACTTAGTTCGTAAGTCCCTACATATGTATGGTACCATACACGTGTAGAGAAGGGCATCAGAAATTTTGTAGCCTATTAGTAATTATTAGTGAACTTGCTTCTTACGGTAGTAGTCCGGGCTCTTCTTCTTCTTCTTCAATCGTTCTTCACGGCCAATTTTATCATTCTTATTGTGATGTATAATTGATCCACTGACAAGAAAGGGGTGCTCTACGTCGGGTCGATTGTGGGCTCATGGTGACTAGGCCCGCCCGTCCGGTTTAAGCTAGTTTTTGATTTACCAGGTGAACTTTCCCTAGGGTACGATCCTTTCTGACGACTATGTCGGCCCGGATCTTCACCTTTTCGATCAGTTTTGCCGTATATTTGGGCTTTGTGTAGTCCGGGTTCAATTTTACAGTGAACGTGGAATATGTTTTTCCGACCGTAATGTCTCTCAGATCGACCCAGCCTCAATTGAGTACAAGATAAAGCATTGCGAAGTAAAGGCGACAGCGTGATGTTGACCACATCATCCATCGTGAGCTGACGTTCGATGAAAATAGGGTTTAACACCGTTTTACCCAATATACAACACGGTATGAAAAAAGTTATCTAACTGAAGAGTGCTTGATATGAAAAAAGTTGTCTAACTGAAGAGTGCTTGATATGAAAAAAGTTGTCTAACTGAAGAGTGCTTGATATGAAAAAAGTTGTCTAACTGAAGAGTGCTTGATATGAAAAAAGTTGTCTAACTGAAGAGTGCTTGATATGAAAAAAGTTGTCTAACTGAAGAGTGCTTGATATGAAAAAAGTTGTCTAACTGAAGAGTGCTTGATATGAAAAAAGTTATCTAACTGAAGAGTGCTTGATATGAAAAAAGTTGTCTAACTGAAGAGTGCTTGATATGAAAAAAGTTGTCTAACTGAAGAGTGCTTGATATGAAAAAAGTTATCTAACTGAAGAGTGCTTGATATGAAAAAAGTTGTCTAACTGAAGAGTGCTTGATATGAAAAAGTTGTCTAACTGAAGAGTGCTTGATATGAAAAAGTTATCTAACTGAAGAGTGCTTGATATGAAAAAGTTGTCTAACTGAAGAGTGCTTGATATGAAAAAGTTGTCTAACTGAAGAGTGCTTGATATGAAAAAGTTGTTAACTGAAGAGTGCTGATATGAAAGTTATTAACTGAAGAGGCTTGATATGAAAAAGTTGTCTAACTGAAGAGTGCTTGATATGAAAAAAGTTGTCTAACTGAAGAGTGCTTGATATGAAAAAAGTTGTCTAACTGAAGAGTGCTTGATATGAAAAAAGTTGTCTAACTGAAGAGTGCTTGATATGAAAAAAGTTGTCTAACTGAAGAGTGCTTGATATGAAAAAAGTTGTCTAACTGAAGAGTGCTTGATATGAAAAAAGTTGTCTAACTGAAGAGTGCTTGATATGAAAAAAGTTGTCTAACTGAAGAGTGCTTGATATGAAAAAAGTTGTCTAACTGAAGAGTGCTTGATATGAAAAAAGTTGTCTAACTGAAGAGTGCTTGATATGAAAAAAGTTGTCTAACTGAAGAGTGCTTGATATGAAAAAAGTTGTCTAACTGAAGAGTGCTTGATATGAAAAAAGTTGTCTAACTGAAGAGTGCTTGATATGAAAAAAGTTATCTAACTGAAGAGTGCTTGATATGAAAAAAGTTGTCTAACTGAAGAGTGCTTGATATGAAAAAAGTTATCTAACTGAAGAGTGCTTGATATGAAAAAAGTTATCTAACTGAAGAGTGCTTGATATGAAAAAAGTTATCTAACTGAAGAGTGCTTGATATGAAAAAAGTTGTCTAACTGAAGAGTGCTTGATATGAAAAAAGTTATCTAACTGAAGAGTGCTTGATATGAAAAAAGTTGTCTAACTGAAGAGTGCTTGATATGAAAAAAGTTGTCTAACTGAAGAGTGCTTGATATGAAAAAAGTTGTCTAACTGAAGAGTGCTTGATATGAAAAAAGTTGTCTAACTGAAGAGTGCTCGATCAACTATCCTGGGAGACCAGAAAGAAAATTATAGCCAGAGACCGGGAAAAGTGGCGAACAACTGTTGAGACCCAATGCTCCATGAGGAGCGGAGAGAAATAAGTCAAGTAAATCATGAGAAGGGTTCATTTTATTATAATTATTTCTTATTTAATATATAAATACTAGAGAGTCAACAATTGAGAAGAGAAGTCTGAAAAGAGAAGTCGAATAACAGAGGTGGGTGATGAGCTGCAGCATAAAATATCAAAGGCTGAGAAAATTGAAGAAGAATTTGGGCTATACATTACCTAGAGATAACAGAATACATCATCTTCAAACTCAAGGATAGTCCGTGTGTTGCAGGGGCTCGAAAAAGGAAGCAAGGAATAGTAACACTGTGACCTACAATTCATGGTGTAATAGGCGACTGAGGTAGGGGTCTAGGGTAGCTACCCTAGTAAATAAAAAGCATCACAGAAATTGGATGTTCTGGTCTACTTGTGTGCGCATAACTGGTACAACGTACAATCACTTTTAGGCTCAGATCACATAGAAATTGCAAAGAGGGGTTGACAAGTGTTCGATGTGGAGCGTTCAAAGATGAAGAAAAGCTTGAAAAGCTGAAGAAGAACATGAGCTATTCCTTACCTGAGATAAGAGAGCACATCATCTTCAAACTCAAAGATTAAGTGATGTGAGGTGTCTAACGCACTCAGCCCATGTCATTATAGTTTATGAAATCACTGTTACCTGTAATTTAAATACAACTGATTTCATATATCTTGGAAGTGTTACCAGCCAAGAAGGAGGAGCTGGATTTGACATTAAAAGCAGATTGAGTAGGGTAGATGCATTCATGAGCCTTCAGACGGTCTGGAAATCAGCACAGTACAGTATCAGAACCAAGAGTTATATATACCGTAGCTGTGTGTTATCAATTTTAATATACAGATCAGAATCCTGGAGAATGGCAAAACAAGAAATGTTCAATCTCCCCACCTTACATACAATTTATCTGCGAAAGATCTTACGTTTGTTCTGGTCAAATACTATCTCTAACCAAGAACTGCTTACACAGTGTTAACAAGAGAATATGAACACTATCATTCAAAACAGATGCTGGAGATGGATCAAACATGGGATACGCGTGTCATGCAAACTACACTGAGATGGATACCAGAGGGTAAACGTTGGAGACCCAAAACAACCTGGAGGAGAACAGTAGAACAAGAACTGTAAGAAATGAATCACAGCTGGAACACAATACAGAGAACGGCCAAGAATAAAGAAGAATTGCGTGCAATTGTTGCTGCCCTAAGCACCAAGGTCGCCACAGGCTAGAGAGACTAGAGATGGACAGAGCGAAGAAGAAAAGGAGTGACATAACTAGAGAGAGAGAAAGAGAAGCAGAAAGGGGAGAGAGAGTAGAGAATGATGAAGAGAGTTGTAGAGAAGGTGTAGAGAGAGGAGAAGGGTTGAGAGAAAGAGGGATATGAAGAAGTAGAAAGGAGGAGAATGAGAGAAGAGAAGAAGATAAGGAGAGAGAGAAAAAGAAAGGGTTGGGAGATGAGAGAAAGAGGAGAGGGAGAGAGAGATATGTCAATTATTTCTTATTCTTCTTCATGCTATCCAACAGTGGATAATAATATATCCATTACTGTCTCCCTGACATCTTCACTTCTACTTACGATATCCATTTCTTCTATCCATATCCAGTGTTCAGATGGCAAGAGAGAAGTTTATAACTACATGTGGATTAAGAAATGTCGTTGTGGGAAGACCTGTCTGCGATCAAGTTCAACCAGAAGACACGGTAATGGCAAGCGTAGGGAATGGAAGAAGAGAAGACAACAGGGAGGAAAGAAAAGAAGACGATTTAAGATTTAAACAAAATTATTTCAGTTGTATAATGTCATTTTTGTTTTACCCAGAGAATGTACCCCGTCCACTGCCGTACAGTTTGAGACCCCCTTGAAGGAAATTTATATCAAATAATTGTTGCATCCAGTAGAAGAACATGTCCCGTCCCCGTACAGTTTGAGACCCACTTGGAGTAAGCCTATACCAAATAATTGTTGTATCCAGTAGAAGAATGTGTTTCATCCTCCCCCCCGTATAGTTTGAGACAAACTTGGAGTATGTCCTTTAAATGCAAATGCTACAGAAGAGTACTTAGAATACCAAGGACAGAGAAGAGAACAAATGCTTCTGTTCTGCAACAGCTTGATATTAAAGAGAGTTGGTTATTAAAGAAAATAAAAACAAGGCAAATTAAATATTTCAGACACATTAAATGACATGAGTGCCTGAAGAAGATAATTCTACAAGGAAAGATGCCTAGAAGAAGAACAAGAGGGAGACCTAGACGTTAATGGGTACAGGATGTCATTGACGATCTACTTCATCTTTGTGATCTCTATTTTGATGATTATACCATCAGACGCGTTCTTATGATGAAGTTGACTGTTGTCTGAAGCTCATCTCTGGTACCATGTAGTTTTGAATGTAGTGTTGCATTGTATGGCCAGCATCTCTTTCTAGGAAGGACATACAGGGGGCAGTCTTGCATGACATGTTCTGTGGTTTGATCAGTGGTGCCACAGGGACAAAGCGGGGATGGAGACAATCGTAGCCGGTGTAGGTGTTTGTTCAGTCTGTTATGTCCTATCCTGAGTCAGAAGATGATAGTCTGTCGAGTGTATGGTAGTTATCGTTGGATAGTTTACCTTCTTTTCTAAAGTCCAGAATAGCCTTTTTTTTCAAAGTATGTGATTTTGTTTTCTATTTGTTCACATTCTGCTCCCTTTTTATCAAGTTTGTTTGCCTTTTTGTTACCCGGCGCTTCACAGTGTGATGGCTGCTGTCATGCGGGCCAAGTTCCAGAAGGGACAAGCTACTTGATGATGATGAGCTGCCACAGCAAGTTAAAAAATCAAATCATATTATTGTTGGTACTTGGCTATAAGGAAGTAAGAATGTACTTAATAATGAATTTGAACATGGCCACCCCAACATCAATCAAACTAGAATTGAAAACTCTTCCAAATAAAGTGCTTTCACATATCTTAGAAATGTTATCAGCCATGAAGTAGGAGGTGACTCTAACATTTAAAGTAGACTGAGTAAAGATTTAAGTGCATTCATGACCCTTCAGATGGTCTGGAAATCAGTTCAATACAACATCAGCACCAAGATTAATATATATCACAGCGGTGTGCTATCAACTTTACTATACAGATCAGAATGCTGGAGAATGACAGAACAAGATATGTCCAAATTCTCCATCTTCCATACAACTTGTCTTTACTCTAATCCTGTTTTGCCTCACAGCATCAGTATAAGAAGAGATTTCTAGAACGAGCTTTTGTGCGCTTCATAAATAGTGTCTTTTGCATCTGCAAAATATCTTATGCATGTTCTGGCTAAATATTATTTCTAACCAAGAACTAATTGCACAGTGTCAACAAGAGAATATGAGCACCATCATCCAAAAGAGATGCTGGAGATGGCTTGAAACATGTGATACACATGGAGACACTCTGACATAAAAACTGCACTGAGATGGACACCAGAGGGTAAACGAAACCATGGAAGATTCATAACAACCTGGAGAACAGTAGAACAGGAACTGTAAGCAATGATATATATATATATATATATATATATATATATATATATATATATATTTATTTATCTAAGGCTCAATCTGAGCATTGAATTATTAGCATTGTCTGCTAGCTCTTCAATAGAAAATATGAAAACAGACAAAATGCCTGCCAACATGGACAAACTTTTTGTGGACATAAAAATGTGTAATGATAAATGTATATAGTATCTCACACCAGAGATGTTTTACATATCTCCACACACAGTTGAATGTTTAGCTTTCTTTCCTTTTTCACATCACACCTCCCCACACAGTTGAATGTTTAGTTTCCTTTCCTTACACAGCACACCTCCCCACACAGTTGAATGTTTAACTCTTAGTGGACCAGGGCAAAAGTCACGCTTTTACACGCGCTTTCACGTATTGATAACCAAACGCCACTTAGCGTGGCGGAATGTAAAAACGTGTCCACTTCAAACGCCACTTAGCGTGGCGCTTGGTCCACTAAGAGTTAGCTTCCTTTCCTTACACACCACACCTCCCACACAGTTGAATGGTTAGCTTTCTTTCTTTACACACCACACCTCCCACACAGTTGAATGTTTTGTTTTCTTTCCTTACACACCACACCTCCACACACATTAGCTTTCTTTCTTTACACACCACACCTCCTACCCAGTTGAATGTTTAGCCTCTTTCCTTACACTTCACATCTCCCCACAGTTGAATGTTGAATTATAACCTACCCTTTCCTTACATTAGTCTACTTGCATGCTAGCTCCTCGCCTTCCTTACAAAAATATAGTCCCTGCCTCACAAATATTGGTTATATATAAACATGTATTATTATTTATGAGAAATATTTTCTACATTACAAACACAACAAACAATATGTTTACATATCTGTGGTGTCCAAATTGTGTTTTATTGTGTCCAAGTAAACAAGGGTTCCCAACACTGTGGCCTCTGGAAGCCCCATCAGTTTGTTCAAAGCTTTGTAGAGGTCAACAAATGTGCATTGAAACAAAAATATTTATTAAATTGTAAATAAATTTGTGTTTTTTTTGTTTTAATCCTGTAGATTCGAACCTTAGCAAAGTCTTCTATGTTTCAGTAATTCCTCCACTCCACCAATATAATATGCAATGACAGCAAGGGCAAGCACATATGATTTATCTGTATAAAACAACCCCAAGACACCTTAATATCCAGAAATCTAAAGTTAAAAGGATTGACTTCATTGAACTAGGTTCCTGATATGGGTCCGTTCCTGTCAGCAGAAATGCTGAGAGTTATATAAAGCATGAAATCCGTAGCTCTAGCAACAATCCTAATGATCTCATTAAAAAAATTGCACATGTGACTCAGTTTGGATTTGTACTCACAACCTTCACAACAACAGGCAAACATCTGAACCACCTCCATAATACAGTCTATTTCATTATATACCATATTACTGTTAGGGTTATCCATGCATTTTCTTGGAAGGTAGTCTGCCATTGCATCTCTTCTTAAAATATAATGAGAACTGATAAAATAAACATGACCAAAAATATTTGTATCAATGGAGAGAAAATAAAAATGTGAATGGTTTTGAATATTTCGGTTCACTGTTAATAAGAGATAGAAATGGGATGAAGGAAATTAAAAGAAGAACAAACATGGTCTTACAAAACATTAAACAACTAACAAACAGTATGGAATGGATATGATAGGGACAAAAATATCAGAATACTAAGAGCATGCATATTCCCAGTGGCAACGTATGGGTGTGGAGCATGGACATTTAACAAGGCAGAGGAAAAAGTTATTTATTGAATATATGTGTTACAGAAGAGTCCTCCATATATCATGGACAGAGAAAAGAACAAATAGATCTATCAAGAAAACTCAAAGTCAAAGAAAACTGGCTGATGCTACAATTAAGAATAAAAAAGTTGAGGTATTTTTGACATATAAAGAAACACGAAGGGTTGGAGAAGAACATCATGGAAGGAGACATTTTGGCAAAGAGAAGAAGAGAAAGACCATGGAGAAGATGGACTCGAGATGTAATCCCCTACACAGAAGTTGAGAAAACTCTAAGCTAACACACCAGTCATATAGACTGTAAATTTGCTGCCTTGGTCTCAATTTGTAAAGTATACAGTAAGTGAAAAGCCCATTTATACGATCTGGTATATTGGAGAGTACAGCGTTAAGTCAGTATTTTTGTTGAACACCGGCACAAGATTCTTGATATATTTAGCATCAGGCAGACTGTCATCAGGCTTGGGTATCTTGACTAGCACGCATGTTAGGATTGTTGCAGAGTGATATGGAGCATACAGGACAACTGCTTCCAGTATGAGGATGTTGTTGTTTATACCGATGAGTCTGTGCACCGTGGTGAGAAGTCAGGCTGGGGTTTCTTTGATAACATGCATAGTAGCATTGCTGCAGAGTAATATGGAGCATACAGGACAACTACTTCCAGTATGAGGATGGAGGTTGTGGCCATTTCTGCTGCCCTGCATCAACTCTCCAGGACTCCATTTACTAGGGCCGTTGTTGTTTCTGACCCTGTTATGGAAGATCCAGAAGGGCATGTTGTGGTATGAGTGGATGTAATGCAAGGGCTTAACCACTTAGGCACAAAGACCATCAAACACATTTATGTGATATGGTAGAGTCTCAGACACTTGATCAATTGTGAGAATTAGGAGTTCAGTTTGGACATGCCAGACTGTGTCGTCTTCTTGGTAGAGAGAGAAGGTGTACTAATCAACTTCTCATGGGTACAAGTTTGGACATGCCAGACTGTGTCGTCTTCTTGGTAGAGAGAGAAGGTGTACTAATCAACTTCTCATGAGTACGGGAAGCAAGTTGACTTTGGGATGGCTGCTGCAGTGAAGGACGGAGCATGCATGGGAATGCCCAATGTGCCATGACGTCGATCGCATAACATAACTTTACTTCCTTCTTCTTTCTTTGAGTGCTCAATATAGACCACTTGTTAACCACTCTGTGATTTGTATGTGATCTGAGCCTGAGAGTGATTGTACATTGTGTCAGTTATGCGCCTACAAGTAGGCCAGAACATTCGATTTCTGTGACGCTTTTTATTTACTAGGGTAGCTTCCTAGGTCCTACATCAGTTGCCTCTTACGACATGCCTTGTTGGTCGAGTGTTACTATTTTTACTTTACTTCCAAGAGAAGGCATCTTCTCTTATATCACTCTTTCTCCTCTGTCCGCTAGTCGGTTCATATGGATATCCCTATTTGTTACATGCCCCTCCAACTCTGCTGGTTTATATGCCCCTCGTGTTTTCCTACGTTTCTTCACTTGCCAAACCACGATGACAATAATACAGATGAGAACTAGTAAGATGCAGATGACAATAGCTGCTATAGCACCATCACTGAGTCCTGCTGATGCTGATGCTGTTTGGGGTTCAGACTTTTCACAATGCAGTCCTGCAAGGAAAAAATGTAACTAATTAAACATAAAAACTAAACTGATTAACCATAAAAGCAGTGAATTAAAACAAATAACTAAATTGATTAATCATAAAAGCAGTTATTTAAAACAAATAACTAAACTGATTAATCATAAAAGCAGTGAATTAAAACACAGCAAACTTAATTAATTAAACATAAATTATCTAAATAAAACAAAGTAATTAACCACAAAAACGGCTAAATAAAAAACAAAACTAAAGTATTTCAAAATAAAATGAAAACAAATAAATAATATAATTTAACCAGCGAGCCACAAGAACCATCATTATGCATACCCTTGGACTGTCATGGATGGCTGAGCAACATGTAACCCATACGATTATCATGTCAGACTCGATGAATGTGCTTCAAATGATTGAATCTGGAAGTATGCGTGTGGAATGGGTGGATAGCATTTGGAGATCACATCTCAAGAAAATGACTTGGCTGTACACACCTGGACATTCTGAAGTGCAGGGTAACGAGCGTGCTGACTTTCTTGCAAACAATGCCCGACTCAAGCGGGCAGAAGTATGGATAGAGCCGATATCATTAATGCAGTACGCTCTCAATTATGTGACATGGGCAAGTCTCAGACACTGGAACGAGTTCGAGAAATAGGCGTTAAGTTCGGACATGCCAGACAGTGTCATCTTCTGGTAGAGAGAGAAGATATAGTAATCAACTTCTCATGGGTACGGTGAGCAAATGGACTTTGGGATGATTGCTACAGCGGAGGACAGAGCACGAATGGGAATGCTCAATGTGCCATGACGTCGATCGCATAACACAACATAACATACCCTTGGACATCTGTTGGAGGAGACTGAGGACCTATGGGTCTGCCCGGAATGTCCTATGACTTCAGTTCAGTAACCAATAACCAGGGTGTCTCCTATGACTTCAGTTCAGTAACCAATAACCAGGGTGTTCCCTATGACTTCAGTTCAGTAACCAATAACCAGGGTGTCCCCTATGACTTCAGTTCAGTAACCAATAACCAGGGTGTCCCCTATGACTTCAGTTCAGTAACCAATAACCAGGGTGTCTCCTATGACTTCAGTTCAGTAACCAATAACCAGGGTGTCCCCTATGACTTCAGTTCAGTAACCAATAACCAGGGTGTCCCCTATGACTTCAGTTCAGTAACCAATAACCAGGGTGTCCCCTATGACTTCAGTTCAGTAACCAATAACCAGGGTGTCCCCTATGACTTCAGTTCAGTAACCAATAACCAGGGTGTCTCCTATGACTTCAGTTCAGTAACCAATAACCAGGGTGTCTCCTATGACTTCAGTTCAGTAACCAATAACCAGGGTGTCTCCTATGACTTCAGTTCAGTAACCAATAACCGGGGTGTCTCTGTGGAGTAGAGGTTTGTTGCTCGCTTCTCAATCCAAAGGTTCTCATTTCATTTCCTTGTGGAGCCATCAGGATATTTTTCCAATGATCCATGATTTCAGTGTAAGGAAGATCAAGTTCCTAGTCCTATTGGAGACGGACGATAAAACGGAGGTCCTGTGTTCAATTTGAGCACGTAAAAGAACCCCTGACATTTCAAAATCAGAAAAGCATGCTGGAAAGCCGCTGCCCTGGTAAAATTCATTAGAAAGATTAAAAATAACATTCCTACAAAATATTTTCACCTCCTTCAAAATTACATCGGGGTCCTTTGCAGGTTCTACGGAGTTCACTTACTGCCACTGAGATCTTCCTGTGTAAGAAAGAGATCGGAGCACACATGGTTACTCACTAAAGTAGCAATGATGATGGTCCTATCAATCAATCAATAACCAAAACACAGTGAAAAATAGCAATAGTTTATAAATTCACAGACTATACCTGAAAATCTGTCCAGGCATTTACATGTGAAATTGTTGACACCATTAAGACATGTTCCATTATTTGAGCAGGGATTGGATAAACAGCTGTCAATCAAATGATCACATGTCTTGCCTGTATGCCCAGGAAAGCAGTTACAAATAACGTCACTAGAATTAACCAAAAAACATGACAATGTATTGTTTCTCACACAAGAATTTTCATCACAATCTGTTAAATTTGTTTCGCAGAATTGGCCAGTATAGTTTTGGGTGCACTGGCAAGAGTATGAAAGATGTTTGTCTAAACAAACGCTGCCGTTGCTACAAGAATTGTTCTTACAATCATCAACGCTGTTGTTGCAACTTTCTCCTTCCCATCCTTCTAGACATGGGCACACAAAAGAGTTCCATAAATCAACACAGTACGAATTCGCAGGGCAGGGGTTGTTACTGCATACTCTATCACCACGGCAACCACTGAGTAAACCAACTGGGCTGATAGTAATGCCAGGATGGCTTGTTTGATTTGATGAAAATAGAAGACTGATGTTGTCAAATGATATTCCTCTTATACATCCTTTGAAGAATCCAACGAGTAGGGATGTGTTACCTAGGGTACAGAAAAGAAACAGAGTATATTGATGACAGGTAGACTAACAAACAAATGAACACACACTATGTCTCTATATTTCTCTTACTAATTCTCTCTCTCTGTCTAGTTGCTATAGGAGTAGTAGTAGTATTGATTGTAGAATTAGTACTAGTATTTTGGTAGCAGTAATTGTAGCAGTAGTAACAGCGCAGTAGTAGCAGTAGTAGTAGTAGTAGTAGTAGTAGCAGTAGTAGTAGAAGTAGTAGTAGTAGTAGCAGCAGTAGTAGTTGTAGTAGTAGTAGTAGCAGCAGTAGTAGTAGTAGTAGCAGTAGTAGTAGTAGTAGTAGCAGCAGTAGTAGTAGTGGCAGCAGTAGTAGTAGCAGCTGTAGTAGTAGTTGCAACAGTAGTGGTAGTAGTTATATTATAGTGAATACTTGCTTCCAAAACAATAATTTATGCAGATTCTAAATTTAGTTACTGACCAGGAGAAAAGGGCCGAGTGCCAACGAAAACTTGCACTGTATTATTGAGAGACGCTTGAAATGGGTCAAACCCTGCTTCCAATGAAACTATAGAACTGTCCAAATATACAGTCAACTTGCTGTCATTTCTGACCCACTCAATGACATGCCACTGTCCATCTGTCACAGTTGTGTTAGACTCACTGGAATCTGAAAACAGTGCATTGTGAATCATAAAAATATATAATTCAGTATTTCATTACGGCTAACATCAAAAACGTTGATTGTTGGGGAGTTTAGGATGGATAAGGGGGATGTTCTTCGGTCTCTTGGCAACCTACTGTTGGATGAGGACACTAAAATTGAAGTTGAGGCAATCTTGCGATTTAGGGAGTTTGGAATTACATGTTGTACAAGTTGAGCTGGATGCCTAAGGGGCAAAAAAGAGGAGTGTGTTTAACCAGTGAGCCACAGGAACCATCATTATACATAACTTTTAAGTGTTGGGGAAGACTAAACAACTATGGGGCTGTCCGTAGCACAGTGATGTCAGTTTAGTAATCAATAACCAATCTGTTTCAATAACACAACATCTTTTACATAAATGGGATGTCTGTTCCTTACCAAACCCCCAACCTAGAGGTGCAGGAGGTCACCTTTTTCTTTCAACCTGTCTGTATGACATGGGTGTCCCTACCAGGCACATAGTTTTCTGGAGCATGAACGCAAAAGCTCCCCAACACAAGATTTTTTTCCCCGATCCAGAAGCACTTGAGCTTTCAGCCCTTCGGCTCGGTGCCATGGACATCATAACCCTTCGGCTCAGTGCCACAAACATCGTAAATCTGGAGAACCTGTGGCTTTTCTGCCAGCCCACGGAATTGAACCCGCACTCACAGAGGGTTTATTGCCAGTCGTCCAACACGCTGCGAACACGCTGGGCAGGCGGGCTACACAACAAGATCATGACCTCATGGGGAGAAAAAACCCACAAAAACTGTCTTTACTACCTGTAATACCACTTTTTAGGTCAGTGTATTTGGCTGAAATCGAATGCATGTATCCTAAAAGTGTAGAAGTCTATGCATTTAGGGCCTACCAAACCAATGTGCAACATATACACGTTCTTGGCAAAGATCAAACATATCTCAAAGAGTGATTAAAATTGGTCGTAAAGAACGAACGCAAAGAAGAAGAAGAAGGTCAGTGTATGATGGGGGACGACATAAACATGAGGAATTTAATGGCTGCATGGCTAGTGCAATCACCACAAACTAGTTCATAGTTCATATGTACGGTTCCAACTTCATTGCAACGGGTCACCCAATAATTTCTCCGTTCATGTGCCAATGAAAATCACACGAAATGCTAAAAACTGTCTTGCGTGTCATGAACCAATTCCAGAATGAAACAAGCCATTCACCACAAAAAGCAACCAGCACCGCATAAATGAATATGGCTATCGCTAAAGTGTCAACACAAAACTGTTCATCACTTGAATTGCAATTCATGTCGAAGGGAACATCAATCACAACAAAATCTAGCTTTCTGCACACTCAAAACACTGCATACGGGAGATTGAGTTGGTTCGTCATAACCGCTGCCCATCATTTTCTGAACACCCACAATCACAACAAGCGCATGGTTGACACAGCAAAATGCATTCCATGTAACATTCATAGCTCACAGCTTTGCTCAAGCACTAACTCAACAGCAGTATTGCCTATAGCTAGGCAAATGAAAGAGGAAAATACTCGACCATACATGCGGTAATGCACTAGCAAAGTCGTGTTAAGAATCAAACAGTCCTGATTCTGAATGGTCCTCCCGCATTCCGTCATTGCTGACCACAAACTGTTCAGGTTAGGATTTTTTTGTATGCACCCAGCAGAAAAAACTCCTTGACCTTAGCGGGGATTAAATCTGGTTCTCCTGAATGGGAGCTTGTGATCTAGTCTTTCCTGTCAGGTGCTCCTCCGTCATGGGGAGCCAATCCTCAATTGATAGATACTATTAAGCTGTTTATAGTTAAATGCCTGATCTGTTGAGTTTTTTCAATAGTGTGTTCACATTGGGACTGAAGAAAAAAAAATGTTCTTGGAACATCTCATCCAGTTATGTCATGTTATTCAATCCACATCATGGCACATTGGGCATTCCTATTATTGCACCATCCTCTGCTGCAGCAGCTATCCTAAAGTCCGCTTGCTTACTGTACACATGAGAAGTTGATTAGTATATCTTCTCTCTCTACCACGAAGACAACACTGTCTAGCATGTTCAAACTTAGCTCCTAATTCTAGCACTTGTTGCAGTGTCTGAGACGCGCACATATCAAATAAATGAGCGTGCACCGCATTGATGAAATCTGCTCTGTCCATACTTCTACCCACTTGAGTTGTGGCATTGTTTGCAAGCAAGTCCCCATGTCTGTTGACCTGCACTCCAGCATGTCCATGTTTTTTTTTTTTATTATTGGGCCCTACCTGGACATGCCACAGTGGGTGGACCCAGTATGATCGAACGGGTAAAAACTCCTAGCGTCATCATCCTTTCGAACGAGAGTGCTCAGAGTTTGTTAAAGTGGATTTTATTGTACGCTTTGGCCATGATCAAGTGGGCAATAGATTTGAACTTAGCCAAAAGGTCAAGAAAAATGTCCATGTGTGTACAGCCAAGTCATTGTCTTGAGATGTGACCTCTGAATGCTGTTTACCCATTCCGCATGCAGACTTCCAGATTCAATCCTTTGAATCATATTCATCAAGTATGAAATGATATCTCTTCCAGTATACAGATATGTAATTTAAATTTTAAAAAATTCTTAACAGGATTTTTAGAGAAAAATTAGCAAAAACAATTATCAAGAAACCCAACCTTTGTTGAAACTTGAATAAATTTGTAACTTGGTGTTGTTGATACGGAAGTCAATAAAACTGGTTACTTCTCCTGCCAATGAGAAAAACTGCAAGAGCATTATCGTTGAAGTTGTGTTTCTTGTCCGGAACTCAATTCTGCCACGTTCCCCAAAAGAAAACTTTGTACGGTCTATATATATCACAGAATAACTGGATGTACCATCAAATGTTGATGCAGATTCTGTAAAAGAGGACAATAGTATTTGTTAGTATTTAGGGCTCTATCTATTCTCTAATCCTGTTTTGCCTATCGGTCACTGGTCGAAAAAAGATGCACCAAGATGAAGAAATCTTAGACAGCTTTCTACAAAATGACAAAAACATGTAATGAAAGCTTTCCAGTGAAAATGAGAAAGAGAGTATTACAGTGCTATGTAGAAACAGTTCTCACATATGGATGTGAATCATGGACAATAAATAACAAAATCATGGGCACGCTCAGCAGTAGAGGACTAAGATGGCTAGGACATGCTCAGCAGTAGAAAACTAAGATGGCTAGGACATGCTCAGCAGTAGAAGACTAAGATGGCTAGGGCATGCTCAGCAGTAGAAGACTAAGATGGCTAGGCATGCTCAGCAGTAGAAGACTAAGATGGCTAGGGCATGCTCAGCAGTAGAAGACTAAGATGGCTAGGGCATGCTCAGCAGTAGAAGACTAAGATGGCTAGGACATGCTCAGCAGTAGAAAACTAAGATGGCTAGGACATGCTCAGCAGTAGAAGACTAAGATGGCTAGGACATGCTCAGCAGTAGAAGACTAAGATGGCTAGGGCATGCTCAGCAGTAGAAGACTAAGATGGCTAGGGCATGCTCAGCAGTAGAAGACTAAGATGGCTAGGGCATGCTCAGCAGTAGAAGACTAAGATGGCTAGGGCATGCTCAGCAGTAGAAGACTAAGATGGCTAAGGCATGCTCAGCAGTAGAAGACTAAGATGGCTAGGACATGCTCAGCAGTAGATGACTAAGATGGCTAGGGCATGCTCAGCAGTAGAAGACTAAGATGGCTAAGACATGCTCAGCAGTAGAAGACTAAGATGGCTAGGACATGCTCAGCAGTAGAAGACTAAGATGGCTAGGACATGCTCAGCAGTAGAAGACTAAGATGGCTAGGACATGCTCAGCAGTAGAAGACTAAGATGGCTAGGGCATGCTCAGCAGTAGAAGACTAAGATGGCTAAGACATGCTCAGCAGTAGAAGACTAAGATGGCTAAGACATGCTCAGCAGTAGAAGACTAAGATGGCTAAGACATGCTCAGCAGTAGAAGACTAAGATGGCTAGGACATGCTCAGCAGTAGAGGACTAAGATGGCTAGGACATGCTCAGCAGTAGAGGACTAAGATGGCTAAGGCATGTGAGAAGAATGGAAAATTGCCCCATACCACAACAAGTGTTGCTCTCTGAACTTTCAGAAGAGAAGAGACACCAAGGCAGACCACTG
The DNA here is from genome assembly GCA_020796225.1 of Arion vulgaris. Classification (NCBI taxonomy): domain Eukaryota; kingdom Metazoa; phylum Mollusca; class Gastropoda; order Stylommatophora; family Arionidae; genus Arion; species Arion vulgaris. The sequence goes on along the minus strand of CM036758.1, from coordinate 32,919,218 downwards.
ATCAGATATAAGGATGTCTGCAAGGCCTCAATTAATCACTTTTCTAACGGTCCCAACAAATGGGAGAAATTTGCTGATGATTGAGTTGTGTGGAAAACAACATTACGCAAAGAGATACTTAGGGATGTGCTGAAAGGCAAGAGAGACAAACACAAACTCAGAAGTTGTCACAGTAAGATACTTGCCAACTGACCGCCTGTAAAGACGAAAAAGGCCATATATACACAACTTTACAAAATTCACCAACAATACAGCCACCAATGAAAATGCTTTACCTTCTGAGCAATTCCCTCCAGTGTAACTATCTCCACATTTGCAAGTTGGCCCTGTCCAGTTTGCTACACAGACCCCTCCATTTTGACAAGAGGTAGCTAGACATGTCTCTTCTTTACCACATCCAGGTCTGGCTTTTGGTGGGTCACTGTTGGACAGGGGTGTACTTGTGGACAGGTCAAGGGGGGTTCCATTGATGGTGACATCTCGAATACACCCATGAATGCTGCAAAGTTGACAGAATTTGTATTATTGCCTACTGTGTTTTACCAGAGCCAAACATGGACAATGATCAAAGCACAGTCGCAAAACATAACTACATGTGAAATTCTATGCCTCTGAAAAGTTACAAGCAACACCAGCATAAAGACGGTTGGGACAGAACCTTGCTTAAATTACATTGATAAACAAAGAATGAAGTGGTTGGGCCTCAGGGTTGTTGTCCAGTGTTGTGGTTCTCTATTTTTGTCTTGCGCTGTTCTAGTGGCTTGGGTGATAGTTATTTTGCTTTCTGACAGGATTCTGTTATGCCACCTAACCTTATTTTTGTGGTCTTCCTCTCACATTCTTTCATAATATTCTGTAGTAGAAGACTGTATACTATTGAGTTTGGTTACATTCTTATTAAGTCTCCGGAGCACTTCCCTCTTTGTTTCTGTTTATTCAATTTTTGATGTTATAGATGACAAGTTATCTGTTTTTCTTTGCATATCTAGATTGTTATTACTTAACAAGATAATATCATCTGCAAAATCCAAATCTTCCAGTCGACTTTTTTCTACCCAATTGATGCCAGTTTTTCCCCCTGAAACATGTTTTCATTACCCAATCAATGGCCACTCCAAACAATAGCAGATATAAATATCTCCATGCAAGCATATAATTAAAGAGTGAAAGAATAGAGAACAGAACATGTTCATTTGTGTGTGTGTTACCTCTGAGTTGGTACTGCAGCCCCTTGTCCTTTCCATTTATCTGTAATTATGTTTTCCAGAAGAGCTCCCCAAAAGACTGGACCAGTCACCAAAATTGAAGCACCCGCTGTTCCAGTGGTGGAACCTAACGGGGCTGATGTGTTTGAAGAAACTACAGGAATTTTATGAAAAATATGTCTAGATATATTTTTGGTAAATCAACATCAGCTTTTAAAATCCTAAATAAAATATGGAACTGCAAGTTATATAGTTTTAAAACTAAAGAGCAAATTTTCAATTCCAATGTTGTATCAATCCTAACATATGCCAGCGACAGTTGGAAAATGCATCAATCCTAACATATGACAGAGTTGGAAAATGACTAAAGTTATAGAAAGTAAGTTGAAAGCATTTCAAAATAGATGTCTGAAAAAATTATGAACATAAAATGGAACAAATTCAGAAGAAGTGATGAAATCAGAGAAATTTACAACTAAAGTACCAGAAGGTTAAGTGTACAAACAACTAAAGTAGCAGAAGTTAATGTGTACAGAACAATTAAAGTAGCAGAAGTTTATGTGTACAGGACAACTAAAGTAGCAGAAATTAATGTGTACAGAACAATTAAAGTAGCAGAAGTTTACAATGCTTTACAATGCATCACAAACACACAGATTTTTAATGTCACCTTCGATGGTATATGTACCAGGTGTAACCTTCAAGTTAACCTTAACCCAGTCCTGGAGGTCAAGATTGTTGCCCACTTTAGAAGTGAGAATATTTCCACTACTATTCATCAACAGACGAATAATCAGCTGACCATTGTCCAGACAAAGGCTCAGAGAATCATTTGCAACCTGTCAAAAGAAGTTCATTTGTATTTGAGTAATCTATTGAACAGCAAATGAGAAGAATATAACTTGAAAATTGGTTATTGGTTATTTGCTATTGGCTATTGGTTATTGGGAGAGCGCGTAGCGTAGTTGTTAGTGAACTCGCTTCTCAAGGCTGGTGGTCTGGGTTAAACTCCTGCAGTGCACTTGGAATTTTTCCCTATCGTGACGGCTCTCAGGTCGAGCCAACCTCAACTGGGTACCAGACATGTTCTGGTAAATTAAAGGCGGACGGCGTGATGCTGACCACATCACCCATCGTGTGCCGACGGTCAATGAAAAATATAGGTCTAACACTGTATTGCCCTATATACCACGAGAAATGAAAGGGTTCCTTTACTTTTTTTTTTTTTTTATTGGTTATTGGGGAGTTGAAGAAGAATAAGGGGATGTTTTCGGACCCTTTGCGACTGCCTGTTATATGAAGACACTATAATAGATGTTGAATTGATCCAGGGATTTAAGCAGTTTGGGGTTACCCATTATATCGGTAGAACTGGATGCCTGAAGAGCAGAGTGAGGAGTGTGTTTAAGCAGCAGGCCACAGGAACCACAAGTATGTATACTCTTTGATATCTGTTGGGGGAGACTGAGCACCTATTGGTCTGCTCGGAGTGCAATGATGTCAGTTTAGTAACCAATAAAGTAATAACCAAACTATTGGTTATTGGACCATCATCATTACACTTTTGTGAATAGCCAGGCATGCTCCCATTTCTTTCTTTCACAGGAATATCTCAGCGGTAGAGCACACACTTCTGTGCAAGTGTGTCAATGAAGACATGAGGATATATAGATAGTTAGATTAGTATCATCCCCATCTCAAAATGTTATCAGTTATATAAGGACTATCATCATAGCAATGTAGATATGTCCATAGCTGATCTGATCCCCACCTCAACAAATCCAGCAGCATCCAACGACCCAACACGGCAGTTCAATGTTATCAGTTATATAAGGACTATCATCATAGCAATCCTGACATGTCCATAGGTGAACCTGACAGGTCCAATCCACACCTTAACAAATCCAGCAGTGTCCAGTGGCCCAACATGCTACTTGATGTTACTGGTTACTGAACTGACATCACAGCAATCTGGGCAGACCGATAGGTGCTCAGTCTTCCCAAACAGAAGTTGAAGGGTGTGCGTACTGATGGTTTCTGTGGCTCGCTGGTTAAAAACACTTCTCTCTCTGCACCTCAAGGCATCCAGTTCTACTTGTACAACACATAATTCTAAACTCTTTATATCGCTGCATTGATTCAACGTCAATTTTAATGTCCCCATCCAACAGTAAGTTGCCAAGAGACAGAAGAACATCCGCCTTATTTATCCTAAGCTCCCCAGTAATGGATGCTTTTGATGCAAGCCTGTCTGCTCTCTCGTCACAGACACCTGCATGCCCATGACAGTAGATCTACATGAGTCTGTGGAGGTTGGAAATCTCTATAGACTACATCCACTCCTACCGCCATCTGCCATTCTGGATCTTCTGAAGCATGAACTGAGCATCAGAAACAACATCGCCGCAGTAAATAGAGTCCAAGAGCGTCACATAAATGGGATGTGCTGGCCTACTTGTAACTGATAACTGGCACAATGTACAATCCCTCTTAGACTCAGATCACATACAAATCACAAGAGTGGTTTAACAAGTGGTCGATATGAAGTGTTCGAAGAAGAAGAGCTTTCTGAAACAATTATCCAGTTGTATTTTTTTCAAATATCTATCTGTGATTGCTTAAAAGCTTGCTTTTTCTATTGGCAACATATGTTTGTGAGACATGAAACAATGACAACGTGGAGCAGAAGATCATTAATGTCTTTGAATGCAATGCTACAGAAGAATACTTAGAATGTCATGAAGAGAGAAAAGAACAAATGCTTCTGTTTTGCAACAGCTTGATATTAAAGAGAGTTGGTTATTAAAGAGCATAAAAACAAGGACAATTAAATATTTCGGACGCATCAAAAACATGAGAGTCTAGAGAAGATAATTTTGGAGGAATGGTGCCTGGAAGAAGAATGAGAGGAAGACCTAGAAGATAATGGATGCAAGATGTCATTTATGATCTGAGAATGACTACTGCTGACGCTGGTCAACCTACACATAATAAAGAGTTTTTCAGGACTGCTGGCATGGGAACCAAGTTCTGGAAAGTACAAGCTACTTGATGATGATGATGATCTATGATACTTACAGTGTACATTATCAAACCAGCCACAGAATCTGTTGTAAGCCAGAAAATAATCTCTGTAATGGCCAGCTTGGTCTCAAAATGGAGCATGGAACTTGTCTCAAAATGTGCCATATTCTGAAAGTTACAGACATTCCCTGAAAAACCTGGAATGCATTCACATGTCTTGTTAACCCACAGATCTTGGCATGTTCCTTTGTTAGAACAAGTGCCCTCTAGGCAAGGTTCATGTGTGGCACATCCATATGTTGGGGTTTTTCCATTTGAGGTGTTATTCTGTGTGTACTGCGAGGCTGCTGCTAGGTTCACTGGATGACCATTTATCGTCAGGTTCTGAATATGAAAAAAATGTTACAAAATATTTTTAACATTGCTCATATTCTCCATTGAAACTGTTTAAAAACATTTTTGCAACAAATTGTCCCAGCAACATATTCGCTTTTAAAAGTCTAAATACCTCTGAAGTCGGAGAAGTCTCGCCTGAATGGCAAGGGTCACTGATGATAGGGAAAGCAAGCCTTCACACAAAAATCAGCCAGAAGCACTATACTAAATGCACTGAATATGCCTCATAGCAGGCGAACGAGAAGAAGAAGAAAAGTCTTTAAGAAATATGGAACTCGAAGTTCTATAGTTTTAAAACTAAATTAAGAATTTTCAATATTGTATCAATTCTAACATATACCAGCGAGAGTTAGAAAGTGACTAAAGATATAGAAAGTAAGTTGAATGCATTTGAAAATAGATGTCTGCGAAAAATACTGACCATAAAATTGGACAAATACAGGAGAAGTGACGAAATCAGAGAAGTGTCTGGTCACCCATTAGCCTATTGTCTAATGTCTATCCCCAGGTGGATGACGGAATTAGTTGTCCACTCTTACTGTTAAGCGTAGGGGTGGGAGCTATAATTTACATTGCAGGGAGAGATGAGTTACCCTTGTTGTGTTAACTCCGTGTTTATTTTGTGTAGTCTTGATATTATCTATCCATATTTTTCTTGGTCTTCCTTTGGCTCAACAACCACTAGTAACAACTGTTATAGAAGGAGAAGATGGAAATATGTTGAGCACACTTTGAGAAAAATCAAAGAATACTAAAGCAGGCATTGGAAGTGGACGGCAATGTGTTAAAGAAGAGAGAGCCCCTAGGAACACCCTGAAACAAACTTTGCTGAGAGAGGCAAGACATTTCAGACTGAATTCCATGGATGAGACTGAGCGAGTTGCCAATGACAGAGCGGTATGGAGAAATTACTTGCAGGCCCTATGTAATGTATAACAGTACAAGAGGAATATATAAATTACACCAAGACATCCAACAAAACATTGATATACTTACCCCAAGACATCCAACAAAACATTGATATACTTACCCCAAGACATCCAACAAAACATTGATATACTTACCCCAAGACATCCAACAAAACATTGATATACTTACCCCAAGACATCCAACAAAACCATCAACATCTTGTACTAGATTTTGCAAGTATGGTGTAAACTCTGCCACCCCTCCAAAATAAACTGCTCCATTTAGATCCCATGATGCAACATTTTCAAACATGAGCTTTGTCATCAAACAATTCCCACCATTTGTGTCACAAGTACTTGGATCCAAGATGACCTCCACTTCAGTGTTTGAGATAGTCATCTGTATCGTGTGACTATGGGGACTTTGGTTAGCCATTACAAATGATCCTTTGAGAAGCTGTAATCCATTACTTGCTGAAAGGTGTAAGACTGACTGACGAAACTCCAGCGCAACATGCTGTGGTTGGCCAGAACTAAGAGTCTGAAAATAATGAAGGTATGTTTCTTATTTTACTTAGAATACATTTGGCAGTTAGTTTAGTTTAGTCGAGGAATACCACAAAAAAGATTAGTTGACACAACAGAATCATGCCAAAAATCAAAAATATGTATCACACAGGCCACTAGAGCAACACAACACAAAAGCAGAAAACCACAACACTGGACAACAATTTGGTAACAGTGTGACGAAAAAAGAAGAAGTTTCATTAGTTTAGCTTAATTTAGCTTAGTTAAGATTAGTTTAGCTTAGCTTAATTTAGCTTAGTTAAGATTAGTTTAGCTTTCATTCTGAACTGACATAGAGCTGACATTCTGAATGCTCTCATAGAGTGTGGGAGCTATCATTTCAGGACTTTCATCTAAAATTTCCTCTGTGTCATCTCTCCTCTATTTTACGGTTGTTACAATGTGTTAAACATCCATTTCTCATCTTCTTCTTCTCTTCCACCATTTACTTTTTTATAGAAGTGTTGGTGGTGAAACGTAGTGATCTTGTGTGTGCTTGTTTTAAGGCAGTTTGTAAGGTGATATTCATGTTCATAAGGCTGTTTTTGATGCCGTCGCTCCATCCTTTGCGTGGTCTTCCTCTTGCTTTGTACTCATTATACTTTTTCTGTGTGGCTCTCTGTGGTAGGCGATACCAGGGCATTCTTGTCAGGTGTCCAAACCATTTAATCTATTGTTCTATTATGAATTGCATGACTGGTTTCACATCCAGTCTTCTTCTGATTTCTTCATTTCTAATTTTGTCTCTTATTGTCACACCTGCAGCTCTTCTAAGACACCTCATCTCTGTCATTATGATTTTCCACTCATTAGCTGCTGTTATTGGCCATTTTTGACACTTGTAACATAGTGTTGGTCAGAAAATTGTTCTTATGAGATTTGCTTTAGTTGTTAGTGGTGTCTCTTTATGTGACAACAGTGGTGTTAACTGTCCCAGTACTTGGTTAGCTTTTGTGCAACGATTGCTGATTTCGCTATCAATACTTCCATCTGCTGTGCTCATCACATGTCCAAGAAAGGATAACTGTCTCTATATATATTCTAGTAGTGCGAGATCGTGAACACTTCACACCATTCTTCTTCTTCTTCGAATGCTCTATATCGACCACTTGTTAAACCACTCTTTATGACTTGTATGTGATCCGAGCCTAAGAACGATTGTAAGTTAGGCCACATATGCACATACCAGTAGGCCAGCACATCCTATTTCTGCGACATTTTTTATTTACTAGGGTAGCTCCCCTAGGGCACTACCTCAGTTGCCTCTTACGGCATGCTTGTAGGTCGCAGTGTTACTATTCTTTGCTCTCCTTCCGGGCCTGACACTTCACACCATGATGACACAATACGATGACACAATACGATGACACAATACGATGACACAATACGATGACACAATATGATGACATAATACGATGACATAATACGATGACACAATACGATGACACAATACGATGACACAATACGATGACACATTACGATGACACAAAACGATGACACAATACGATGACACAATACGATGACACAATACGATGACACAATACGATGACACAATACGATGAAATAATACGATGACACAATACGATGACACAATACGATGACACAATACGATGACACAATACGATGACATAATACGATGACATAATACGATGACATAATACGATGACATAATACGATGACACAATACGATGACATAATACAATGACACAATACGATGACACAATACGATGACACAATACGATGACACAATACGATGACATAATACGATGACATAATACGATGACACAATACGATGACACAATACAATGACATAATACGATAACATAATACAATGACATAATACAATGACACAATATGATGACACAATACGATGACATAATACGATGACATAATATGATGATACAATACGATAACACAATACGATGACATAATATGATGACACAATACGATGACATAATACGATGACACAATACGATGACACAATACGATGACATAATACGATGAAACAATAAGTGAAATATGTTACCCAGAAAAGTAAATATAAAAAGTGCCACTCAAAGCTTTGACAAAAATATTGACCAAATTATAATTTTCTTCCACACATAAATATATTTACTCACTCCTGTTGCCACCAGCAGAATCCCATCAAAAACAGAAGTTTCAAAAGTAAACTGCAGCAGAGTCTGGTTACCAACAGCCCTAGCATCTGCAGCTCTCTTCTTCCTCTGACCTTCACCTCCATTTATAAGTTGGATTACAGATGATAATGTCAAGGCCGTGCTCCCATCAAAATTTGATGTATTGATAATGTCACAAGTGTCACCATCTACCCCTGGCGGACATATACAGGAGAATACTGCTGGTTTGGGTTCTGAACAGGTACCTCCATATTTACAAGGGTTAGAAGAACATTCTTGAATATCTTCTTCACACAGATTACCTGTTTGTGATAAAGAAAAGGCATTATTTACTGTGTTTCATAAAAATATGTAGCAACTGTTAACACAGTTTTTCTAAATTATATCGGGGACCTTCGCCGGTTCTACAGAGCTCGTACACTGCCGTTGAGATCTTCCTGTGTAAGAAAGAGATCGGTGAACACATGGTTACTCACCAAAGTGCAATGATGATGGTTCTATCAATCAACCAAATAAAAGAACATTACTGAACATCCTCTATATAAAAATTAGTTTAGTTTAGTCATCGTATAGAATTGAAATGGAGGCAAATGGTTCAAGAAAGAATGGACACCGTAGCAAAACCCTGAAACAAATTTTACTGAGAGAAGCAAGAAATATATGACTCAATTTCATGTAAGATATTCGGTGAGTTGTCCAAGAAAGAGAAATGTGTCAAGATTACTTGCTGTCCCTATGTAATGTACTACGGTACAAGAGGAATATATATATATATATTAGTTAGTTAGTTTGTTCCTTCCGTACCAATGGCGGCACATAGGGCAGAGGTTTTAGATCTCCATGTGATGCGGTTCGTTGCTAGCAGTTGGAGATCTTGTATGGTTTTACATCCCAATAGTTTACTTTCTTGTTGGATTGTTCTTCGAAGAGTGGTCTTTGGTCTTCTACGTTTTCTTTTCCCAACTGGTGACCACATAAGGACTTGTCGATTTAATCTCTGTTCGTCTGATCTAAGAACATGATCTAAATATTTCCACCTTCGTTTCCTTATAATATTTGATATGGGTTGTTGGTGTGTTTTATCTCTCACTGTGTTGTTAGAAACGAAATCACTCCATTTTACTTTTAATAATTTTCGGAGTAATTATTAACTCGACAGACAACATCATAATAAATGGGCAAACACGGGAGAAAGTTGAACATTTTACATATTTGGGCAGTAAAGTGTCAAACAAAGGAGACACGATGAAAGAAATAAACTCTCGTATTGCTATAGCAGCTAGTGCCTTCACTAACTTAACAAATATCTGGCAATCTCAAGACCTTAGTATATGCACAGAAGTTAAATTGTTTAGGTAATGTGTGATTCCTGTACTGACCTACGGTTGTGAAAGTTGGAAATCAACAAAGAAAATTGATAAGAAACTGGACAGCTTTGAGAATAAATGTCTCCAAAAATTAGATATATATATTGGGCATTGTTGATTCTTCAATTTCAGCATCATCTTTATCAGATAAGCAGATTACAGACAGAGCATCTCAAAGAACAATGTTACTCCAGTACAGTGGATACAAAGCAAATGGCTGTCCATGCAAAATGTGGACTTAAGAAATAACAGAGGCAGTAAGTAACACAATTTATGAAGTGCACACAAAAGCCTGTTCTAAAATCTTTTTATCCTTACACTCTGATGCAAAACAGGATTCGGGAAAATAAGAAAAAGTACATTGTCTGGTAAGACAAAGATTACCTGCCTTTTGAAATACTAAAACCTAGTACTGTGAGATCTCTAGCATTTCACACCAAGAGAGCTGACCGCCACATATTCTTCTACCTGTGTATTCTTCTACCTGTGTATCATTCTACCTGTGTATCATTCTACCTGTGTATCATTCTACCTGTGTATCATTCTACCCGTGTTGTATTCTACCTGTGTTGTATCCTACCAGTGTTGTATTCTACCAGTGTTGTATTCTACCAGTGTTGTATTCTACCTGTGTTGTATTCTACCAGTGTTGTATTCTACCAGTGTTGTATTCTACCTGTGTTGTATCCTACCTGTGTTGTATCCTACCAGTGTTGTATCCTACCCGTGTTGTATTCTACCTGTGTATACAGAGACTTATTGCATAACCTACCTTGAAAACCAGCAGGACAGATACAGGTGAAATTGTTAACACCATCAACACAGGTAGCTGACCCAAAACAAGGTAAAGTAGCACAATCATCAATATCAACACTGCATGCAACACCTGAAATGTTAATGAGATTAGTATCAGTGTGCTTCTATTCTTCTTCTTCTGTGTCCAGTTATTTCTTCTACATTGTACGCAACATAATAATAAATAATAATTCCTCTCGTACCGCTATACGTTACATAGGGCCTGCAAGTAATTTCTGCATACCGCAGAAACTCGCTCAATCTCCTCCATGGAACTGAGACCGATATTTCCTGTGTTGTATCCTACCAGTGTTGTATTCTACCTGTGTTGTATTCTACCTGTGTTGTATTCTACCAGTGTTGTATTCTACCAGTGTTGTATTCTACCAGTGTTGTATTCTACCAGTGTTGTATTCTACTTGTGTTGTATCCTACCAGTGTTGTATTCTACCAGTGTTGTATTCTACCAGTGTTGTATTCTACCAGTGTTGTATTCTACCAGTGTTGTATTCTACCAGTGTTGTATTCTACCAGTGTTGTATTCTACCTGTGTTGTATTCTACCAGTGTTGTATTCTACTTGTGTTGTATTCTACCAGTGTTGTATTCTACCAGTGTTGTATTCTACCAGTGTTGTATTCTACTTGTGTTGTATTCTACCTGTGTTGTATTCTACCTGTGTTGTACTCTACCAGTGTTGTATTCTACTCTACAGTCACCTCCGCACACACCAGAGAGGTGCAACAGCACACGTCTGGGATTGTTGTCATCATCGCTTGCGATGGACGGCTATTATCATTCTACTTGTGTTGTATTCTACCTGTGTTGTATTCTACCAGTGGTGTATTCTACCTGTGTTGTATTCTACCAGTGTTGTATTCTACCTGTGTTGTATCCTACCAGTGTTGTATTCTACCTGTGTTGTATTCTACCAGTGTTGTATCCTACCAGTGTTGTATCCTACCAGTGTTGTATTCTACCAGTGTTGTATTCTACCAGTGTTGTATTCTACCAGTGTTGTATTCTACCAGTGTTGTATTCTACCAGTGTTGTATTCTACCAGTGTTGTATTCTACCAGTGTTGTATTCTACCAGTGTTGTATCCTACCAGTGTTGTATTCTACCAGTGTTGTATCCTACCCGTGTTGTATTCTACCTGTGTATACAGAGACTTATTGCATAACCTACCTTGAAAACCAGCAGGACAGATACAGGTGAAATTGTTAACACCATCAACACAGGTAGCTGACCCAAAACAAGGTAAAGTAGCACAATCATCAATATCAACACTGCATGCAACACCTGAAATGTTAATGAGATTAGTATCAGTGTGCTTCTATTCTTCTTCTTCTGTGTCCAGTTATTTCTTCTACATTGTACGCAACATAATAATAAATAATAATTCCTCTCGACGCTATACGTTACATAGGGCCTGCAAGTAATTTCTGCATACCGCAGAAACTCGCTCAATCTCCTCCATGGAACTGAGACCGATATTTCCTGTGTTGTATCCTACCAGTGTTGTATTCTACCTGTGTTGTATTCTACCAGTGTTGTATCCTACCAGTGTTGTATTCTACCAGTGTTGTATTCTACCAGTGTTGTATTCTACCTGTGTTGTATTCTACCAGTGTTGTATTCTACCAGTGTTGTATTCTACCAGTGTTGTATTCTACCAGTGTTGTATTCTACCAGTGTTGTATTCTACCTGTGTTGTATCCTACCTGTGTTGTATTCTACTTGTGTTGTATTCTACCAGTGTTGTACTCTACCAGTGTTGTATTCTACCTGTGTTGTATTCTACCAGTGTTGTATTCTACCTGTGTTGTACTCTACCAGTGTTGTATTCTACTCTACAGTCACCTCCGCACACACCAGAGAGGTGCAACAGCACACGTCTGGGATTGTTGTCATCATCGCTTGCGATGGACGGCTATTATCATTCTACTTGTGTTGTATTCTACCTGTGTTGTATTCTACCAGTGTTGTATTCTACCTGTGTTGTATCCTACCAGTGTTGTATTCTACCTGTGTTGTATTCTACCAGTGTTGTATTCTACCAGTGTTGTATTCTACCTGTGTTGTATTCTACCAGTGTTGTATTCTACCTGTGTTGTATTCTACCTGTGTTGTATTCTACCTGTGTTGTATTCTACCAGTGTTGTATTCTACTTGTGTTGTATTCTACCAGTGTTGTACTCTACCAGTGTTGTATTCTACCTGTGTTGTATTCTACCAGTGTTGTATTCTACCTGTGTTGTACTCTACCAGTGTTGTATTCTACTCTACAGTCACCTCCGCACACACCAGAGAGGTGCAACAGCACACGTCTGGGATTGTTGTCATCATCGCTTGCGATGGACGGCTATTATCATTCTACTTGTGTTGTATTCTACCTGTGTTGTATTCTACCAGTGTTGTATTCTACCTGTGTTGTATCCTACCAGTGTTGTATTCTACCTGTGTTGTATTCTACCAGTGTTGTATTCTACCAGTGTTGTATTCTACCAGTGTTGTATTCTACCAGTGTTGTATTCTACCTGTGTTGTATTCTACCAGTGTTGTATTCTACCAGTGTTGTATTCTACCAGTGTTGTATTCTACCAGTGTTGTATTCTACCTGTGTTGTATCCTACCTGTGTTGTATCCTACCAGTGTTGTATTCTACCTGTGTATACAGAGACTTATTGCATAACCTACCTTGAAAACCAGCAGGACAGATACAGGTGAAATTGTTAACACCATCAACACAGGTAGCATTATTCTGGCATGGGTTATAACTGCATTCATTGACCTCAGCAGAACATGTTGGACCTATGTGAATAATGATAAACAAAATAATTTTTCAGTAACATTTATTATGTTGTGTTATTACATTATATTCTCTCTCTCTTTCTCATTCTTTCTTTCTCTCTCTTTCTTACTTGCTCCATCTTTCTCTTTAGCTTACTATCTTTTTTTTCTGCTCTCTCTCTCTTTCTTACTTGCTCCATCTTTCTCTTTAGCTTGCTATCTTTTTTTTTCTGCTCTCTCTCTCTCTCTTTCTTTAGCTCCATCTTTCTCTTTAGCTAACTTTTTTTTTCTGCTCTCTCTCTCTCTTTCTTACTCGCTCCATCTTTCTCTTTAGCTTGCTATCTTTTTTTCTGCTCTCTCTCTTTCCTTAGTTCCATCTTGCTTTCTAGCTTGTATTCTTTTGTCCATTCTCTCTCTTTCTCTCTCTTTCTTGCTCATGTTCACCTTCTTTTTCTGTCTTGCTCTCTCCATCAGTCTTTTCCTTACTATCTCTCTTGTGTTTTTAAATAAACATAGGTTGGAACATACACCCTCAACCAACTTATGCCAAGACTTTTTATCTTTAGCTATCTCTTGCATCTCCTTTCAGTTATTCTATCTATTCTCTAATCTTGTTTTGCATTTCAGCGACAGGTTAAAAAAAAAGAAAAAAAGACACCTGGAGCGAGCCTCCTTATGCGCTTTGTAAAAGGTGGAATTTAGTGCCTCGGATATTCTGTCGTGAATTGTTTACGTGGTCGTCCTCTGGATCTGTTGCCGTTGTATCTGAGTGCTAATGCTCTCTGTGGGAGACTGTCTTGTGGTAACCTTGATGTGTCCGAACCTTTTCTTAAGTACATCATTAATCAGTCACAAGCTTAACAATCCGACAATGGGTTAATCTAATTTATGGTGTTATAATTATGAAAAGATTTCATAAGTCGATTATCAACAGATTACATCTCAATAAACTGACTTGGCTGTACACAGCTGGACATGCTTGAGTTCAGGGCAACGAACATGCTGACTTTCTTGCAAACAATGCCCTGACTCAAGCTGGCAGAAGTATGGACAGAGCCAATGTTATCAATGTGGTGCATGCTCATTTATGTGATATGGGAGAGTCTCATACACTGGAATAAGTGCAAGAATTAGGAGTTAAGTTTGGGTATGCCAGACAGTTTCTTCTGCTCGGTAGAGAGAGAAGATATATTAATAAACTTCTCATGGGTACTGTGAGCATGTGGACATTGGGATGGCTGCTGCAGCAAAGGACAAGACACGCATGGGAATGCTCAATTTGCTGTGACCTCGATTGAATAACCTAACATACAGATGTGCATAGATAAATTGGAATAATATTTCTTGCAGTAACAACAAAATTAGAGAGCCGTCGTAACGCATTTGTTAGTGAACTCACTTCTTAGTCTAGAGGTACAGGTTAAATTCCACACAGTGTGCGCAGAATATTGTTCGGACCCTATCAGCTCTCAGGTCGACTCAACCATAATTGTATACCAGGAAAATTACTGGGAAGAAAAGGAGGCTGTTATGATGTTGACTACATCATCCATTGTGTGCCGACGGTCAAGGAAAAATACAGGCCTAACACCGTATTACCCAATATACCTCAAGGCAAATAGAAAAGGTTTTCTTTACTTCTTTTCAACAAAAATCCCTTAATGATGAGACAAGTTTACCTGCGTAGCCTAAAGCACACTTGCAACTGAATCCATCCAGCAAATCAGTGCAGTTACCACCATTCTGGCAAGGTCTGGATATGCACTCATCAATATTTTCATCACATGTTTGGCCAGTCCATTGAACAGGACAAATACAGATGTAACCATTGACAACATCAAGACATGTTGCATTATGTAAACATGGTTTCAGAATAGTGCATTCATCAATGTTGACATCACAGAGATTTCCTAAAGAATTGCCAGGGAGAATTTGTTATTTAATAGATATTATTAATTATCTTATTACACTTTAAAAAAGATCTGGCATGTCTCATTATCACAGAAGGCACCAACAAAATGACAGACATAATTTATTGGTTATTTGTTACTAAACTGATATCATTGTACTCCGGGCAGACCCATAGGTGCTCAGTCTGCCCCAACAGATTTCAAAGAGTATGCATAGTGATGGTTCCCGTGGCTCGCTGATTAAATACACCTCTCACTCTGCCCCTCAGGCATCCAGTTCTACATGTACAATGGGTAATCCAAGATAGTGCAGCCTGTTACTGCGCTCGATAGTATGTACATCAAAGATACCACGGGATACACATTAATGCAAGTGTCCAACATATAATGTACAGAAAAAAAACACACATGGCCAACTCCCATATCAGTATCAGATAAGCTATATCGAGATATATTATCGATATAAAGAAAGACTGCAGTAAAACTATGTAGCAATTGTGAAATACGTAAAAAAAAAGTACTGTAGTTTTACAAAGTACAATAACAATATACAGTGAAGTTTCAACTAAAAAGCCTTTAACAAGCAAAGGATACATCAGAAACGAAGCAGACTTCTTACACAGCATACATAACATATTGTTCATTTGAGGATCATCTTCATCACACATCGGACATGTCCATAATTGCTTCGATCTCCTCCCAAGCATGTATCTCGGTGTGTTTAAGCTAACAACTCCTGTTCTATGTTGATTGATGTATACACTGGGGTTTCTCTTGTGGTTCTCCCATCTTGCCGCACCTATCGGTATTCGCAACTTGTGCAACTGAGATAGAGAATACCCTTTATCTTCTTAGTTGAAATTTGCAGAGAGTATGTTTTCTCTTAGAGCGCTGATGATGTCGCCCTTGTCTATAGAAGACCCATTCTCAATCATAGCCTTGCCCTCTAGTGCATCTGCTCTCTCATTGCCCTTCACCCAAGCATGACCCGGGACAAAGATGAAGGTAAGTGTTTGGATTGTCGAGTTTTGTATTAATTGCATCCACTACCTTCGTACATAACCGGCCTTGATCTTCTGTATCATGCTCATAGAGTCGCTGAACATGCTTAGGTGAGTGAATGTATGCATCTGTAGCCACTCCAAGGATTTTGTCACCGCCATGACCTCCATGGCTATACTGCTGGTAGTTGTCGCATTTACACCACTTGTCTCTTTGATGACTTTTCCTTTCGCACTAACCGTAAAGGACCATGCACTATATCTGTGCCGAATAACAGAACCATCAGTGAAGACAACAGCATCTTCCTCCAATGTGTAGTCATTTATTACTGCTTCAACTTCTGCGTTGACTATTGTGGGCAGGAATCTCGACTTGGTTTGTTTATCATGGTGACTACTACAAAGGATTGTCAGTGTTCAGTGGGTATTGGTATCCACTCTTCTCCATAGCCGACGTCCTGGATGGCACATGCGCATTGTATGATCTCCTCTGCTCGGCCCAGGCAATAGATTTAAATGTGGTCAGTCATGGCTGACCACATTTAAGTCTATTGCCGTTCAGTGTATAGTTCATTGTGTAATGGATGTGTTAGGTCTTGGGTGATTTTTAGGTACACATAACATATACAATCAGACAATAATTTTAGGAATTAGAAAAAGTTTAGGGATTTATTGTACAATAATAATAGCAGCAGCAACAACAACAATCACAAAAACAACAACCGCAAAAACAACAACAACAGCAGCAGCAACAACATCAACCGCAACAACAACCACAACAATACCATATACATTGACAGACTGTAACCTACCTGTGAATCCAGGAAGACACTGACAAGTTACATTTTGAGTACTAGTATTGACACTGTCATATTGACATGTGGCATTATTCTGACATGGATCAGGGACACAACTGGTCAGTGTCATTGAACAATCGTCACCTGCATATCCTGTTGGACAACCAATCGTAATATTAATTCATTCACTACCAAATCGATTGTTTAATTGGGGATTACCTTCATCGCTCTTCAGACATGTCCATAATTTCTCTAATCTCCTTCCAAGCATGTATTTCAGTGTGTTTAGACTAACAACTCCCGTTCTTTGTTAGTTGTAATGCGGTTTCTCTCATGATTTTCCCATCTTGCCGCAAATATTGATATGCATTACTTGCGCAACAGAGATAGAAAATACATTTTATCTTCTTCTTTGAGATTTTCAGAGTGTATGTTTTCTCTTCGAGCGTTGATGAAGTCACTTTTGTGCATTGAAGATCCATTCTCGATCGCAGCATTACTCGTCAATGCATCTGCTCTCTCATTGTCCTTCACCCCAGAATGACCTGGGACAAAGATGAATGTAACTGAAAAAACGCAATGAGACCGAATTAATTTTTGTTTAAATTATCCAGCTTGAAAAATTTATAAATTTCATCCAAAGAACAAATTTTCCAAAACTTCTCATGGACAAGTCAAAGGGACAAGTCTTTGGACTAAAATTACATGCAGATTAACCAGTATGGTCAATTAGTGATGTTTCTAGAGCATCTACCGAGCTAGCAACAAGGAGTACTGCACTGGTTACCCATAGACTACCTGAGTAGGACTAAGCATAGCACTACAAGTCTGAAATTGTTGGAGACTTCTGGTTTTTAAAGAAAGCCAGGTACTCTTCTCCTTTCAAAAATAGGAAAAAGGGTGGAAACCAATAATTTCTAGGTGTTCGACACCAAAAAGAAAAGAAAATTTTTAACAAAAGAAAAAAAACGTATGCAAATAAAATTTAAAAAAGAAAGAAATGAAGAAAAATTAACTTAAAAAGGGAAGAAAAAGTAAAAAAAAAAAAAAAAGCAGGAAAAAAGCATCGACACTCTCATTACCTTGAATGCCACAGTAAAACAAAATAAACCCCAAAAATGTACAAGTATACAAACCTGCAGGACAAATACAGGATGATGAATTTCCAATATTCTCTAAGCAGGTGCCCCCATTTAAACATATGATCATAGAACAACCAATCACATCGACTTCACAATGTGCTCCTGTCCATTGTTGTGAACATATACAGCTAAAGAACATCAACAAAATAAATCAAATTGAAGATCAATAAAGAATTTTTTTAATGAGCTTACAAAAATAAGTAATACTGCAAGAGGGATAGTAGGGATTTGGTTTCAATCGATCACTGAATTAATCATGTAACGTCTCCGCATCGAAGGTTGACTGTAATGGTTCTCTGACAAGTTCTGTCCATTAATCCCACTTCAATCACAATGACACAGTTCCTGGTCATGTGGGTGTTTGTGGCAACGAGAGAGTGGCCATGCTTGCACCGAAAGCACTGATTATTGGGGAGTTTAGGATGGTTAACGGGGATGTTCTTCAATCTTTTGGCAACCTACTGTGGGATCTTCTTTCTTTTGTCAGCAAACTGTTACCGGGTTGTTAACCCAGTGTCGTGGTGTTATGTATTTGTCTTCCGCTTCCCTGGTGACTTGTGTGATGATTTTCTTAGACCCCTGGCAGAATTCAACTACGTTATCTATCCACCTTATCCTCGATCTTCCTCTCACCTTCCTTTCTGATATTCTGTTGTTGAAAGCTTCATAGGCACTGTTGGATGAGGACACTAAAATTGATGTCAATCCAGCAATTCGGAGGTCAAGAAATTGTTTTCGTTGTTTTCATATTAATGTAGAATTTGTATAACAATTTTGAGAGATTATGACTTAGAAGAGTAGAAAAAGGTTAGTTTACAAAAAAATATCAACACATTGGCATGGAAGCAATACAAAATGACCGCCAAACACACAATTCAAATCCCTAAGGATCTGAATCTAATGAATGTAAATGAATTCTGTTTTCACTCTAATGTGAGCAATTGTAATATCTGAAATATTACAAAAGCTTTTTAGGATATATTAAATATTACATTTTAAATAGATTTTTGGGTAGAAACACCCCTAAAAATAGCTTTTTCTGACCTAATATTGGTGGTGTGTTTGCCCAAATCTTTATTTATTTATTTCCTATATCATCTCTCTCATATACCAGATGTTCCCTTTCTGCAGCCGTCATGCCCAAATCATCACTTACATCCTGAATCCATCATCTGCTTGGTTTTCCTCTTCTCCTCTCTGCCGGGATTAATCCTTCCATAATGGTCTTCTTCAACCCTTCGTGTCTCTTTACATGTCCAAAATACTTCAATTTTCTTATTTGCAGCATCATCCACTTGTTAAAAATTTCTAGCTCTTTCTAGATAGATCTATTTGTTCTATTTTCTGTCCATGGTATACGGAGCACTCTTCTATGATACTTATGTTCAAAAGCATTGGGCCACAAAATAAAGGGACAAGACTGCCTTAGGGTCAGTTAGCTGGCAATGACTAAGACCTTACACCCCCTCTACATAGTGGTCCTGGACACAGACTACCACACTGTAGTCTGGCAAAGCGGGTAGGGATAGAAGGAGAGCAGTCTGTTTCCATGGTCATTCCATGGAGGTGGAATAGGGTCTTGGTCAGTGTCAGCTCACAGACCCAGGCCCAGCCTTGTCACTTTATTTTGTTGCCCCCGTGGTCCCTGCTAGATCTAATACTGACCTGAATCCAGGGCTCCTGTTAATACACTGACCACCATTAAGGCACACAGAAGTTGTGTTCAAGCATTCATTTATGTCATTCTCACACTGACCGCCACTCCAGCCATCCAAACATTGACATGTGTAGTCTGAAGAAGAAAACAAAAGCTATAAGAAAATGTAAAAACAGAATAGTTATTTGCAATATCCCCAAAGAAAAATGTCTCAAGCCGAAGGATTGACTTCATAGAACTGGATCTTGCCTCACATGGTTCAGTTCTCCCCCACAGAAATGGCACATCACCTGCTGAGAGTATTGCACAAAGCACGAACTCTGTAGCTCTGGCAGAAATGCTAGGATCTCTGGAAAAAATGCACCCGTGAACAGAGCGACATAGCCCTGATTCGAACACACAACATTTGGAACGCAAAACCGCAGCTTAACCAGTTAACATACATGAAACCAAGCAGCTTAACCAGTTAACATACATGAAACCAATATTGATATAAATGGATGCGAGTCATGAACAATAAATAAAAATAGATGAGGTGTCTTTGTAGCGCAGTGATTAAGTAGATGAGGTGTCTTTGTAGCGCAGTGATTAAGTAGATGAGGTTTCTTTGTAGCGCAGTGATTAAGACGTTTGCCTTGACTTCCGAAGGTACTGCGTTCGAATCTGGACAGAGCCATTCTGTTCATGAATGCATTTTCCTCAGAGATCGCTAGGATTGTCAGTTAAGCTACGTAGTTTGTGTTTTGTGCAATGTTCTCGCCAGTGGGTGCGTCATCTCTGCGGATAGGGACAAAGCAATATGGGGTAACTCGGTGCAAATGAAGTAAATACTTCAGTTTTAGTCTTCGAAATAAACAGATAGCAAAATATATGGTGCTACAGAGATGTGGTTTACAGAAGAATGTCAAGAATCCCATGGACTACTTAATGGACTAATATTTATGTGCTGAAAACTTAGCACAGAGAAAACTTATTATCAATATAAGATAGAGGCAGTCAACATGTTTTGGGGCATGTGATGAGAAAAGGAGGTTTAGAATACATTGTTGCCCATGTGTTGTTGGGGTTCGCAAGGAGAGCAAAGTATAGTAGCACTGCTACCTACAAGACATGTCATAAGAAATGACTGAGGTAGGGGCCTAGGGAAGCTACCTTAGTAAATAAAAAGCGTAGCTGAAATTGGATGTGCTGGCCTACTTGTTGACGCATAACTGGAACAACGTACAATTGCTCTTAAGCTCAGATCACAATACAGATCACAAAGAGTGGTTTAACAAGTCGTTGATATGGAGCGTTCAAAGAAGAACACATTGTGACAACTGGTAAAATCAATGGGAGACACTTCAAAAGAATACAGAGAGAGACAATTCTGGAAAGTCTGACTTCATTCTGAATTCTGGAAAGTCTGGAAAGTCTGACTTCAAGTCTGACAAGAAGTACATCTTGTCTTGGAAGAGTGTCAACATCAGAACTGGTAGTCAGCTCCAGGGACAGATTTTTGTGAAGATCCATGATCGTCTATGCCATACAGCATGGAACATGATGATGATGATTTTGTTCTATTGAGCTTTATCATGAACAACAAATGATGAGAAGAACACAGGACGATGCCTGAGATGTGATGTTATAAAAGAATTTTTACAATGAAATTGGGAGCTAGAACAGCTGCACACCTGCCCTAGCTGCACACCTGCTATAACTGTTCAGCTGCCCTAGTTGTTACACACCTGCTCTAGCTACACACCTGTTCTAGCTACACACCTGTTCTAGCTAAACATCTGTTCTAGCTACACACCTGTTCTAGCTACACGTCTGCTCTAGTTGCACACCCGTCCTTGCTGCACACACACCTGTTCTATTTACACACATGTTCTAGCTACTTATCTGATCCGTTTGCCCACCTGTTCTGCTGACATACTTGTTCATGTTACTTACCTGACTTCAGTGGCGGCTTGTCATTAAGGGCCAGTGAGGCTGAGCCCCACCAAAAATAGTGCGTAATGTGTATTTATTATTTTATAAATTAAAATATAACCTAATCCAAAACCATAATTTTTCCGAAAATTTGTCTCTGGCCCCACCAACAAAAAAGATCATGAGCCACCACTGCATGACTTAGTTATTTACCTATTCTAGTTGCTTACCTGTTCCTGTCTTAGAAGTACATGCCGCCCCGTTCTTGCAAGGATTAGACAAACAGGCAACAAACTCAGTTTCACATAATGTTCCAGTAAAATTCTCTGAACACGAGCAAGCAAACTTAATTCGACCGCTCGTTTGGCTTCCTCCTGGAACAGACTGTCCGTTTGTGCTTGAGTTCTGGGTCACATGATCATCAGACACTATTTCGTTGCATGTCCCTCCATTTAAGCATGGGTTACTCAAACAGGCATATACATCCGCTTCACATCTGTTACCAAGGTAACCATCTGTACACGCACATTGAAATTGTGTCCCGTTAAGTTGTGAACATGTTCCACCGAATAGACAAGGATTCGGAGTGCACGGATCAAGAATGGTTTTACAAGTTTGATCTGTATACGGAGCTGGACATATGCAAGTGTATCTTCCACCGTCGTTGGTGCATGTGCCTCCGTTGACGCAGATTGTGTTGCGACAGTCAAATATATCAGTTTCGCACAGCGCTCCTGTGGTACCTATCGGGCATTCGCACCTGTAAACAAAAAGAGTACAAAATGGAATTAAGATAGAGTTTTGGTAGAGTAGGTGGGCGTCTGTTGCTTAGCTGTTGTGAGCTCGGTCACAACCCAAGTCCCTCCACAAATAGCCTACCTTATTGTAGTTGGAGGGTTTGTGTGTCTTTTACGATCCTTCAGGCTAAGTCGGTGGGAGTCTATCCAAGTCGAACACTATGAATGTGATAGGCACCATGGGGAGCAGGATGGGGCCACACAAGGTTACAGCGCAGAACCCACCAGCAAGAGGTAAATGCTCTGACTGCAACCAATCCATCCCCCAGTTATGAGACAAATATCAGTCATTCTCTCTCTCTCTCTCTCTCTCTCTCTCTCTCTCTCTCTCTCTCTCTCTCTCTCTCTCTCTCTTGAGAAGGACATCATTTTTCTTGTCTTCTACTTCTATGACACTTTCCTCCAGGTATATGGGATTAAACTATAGTGTCCATGGAGCACACCCTGCATAACAGCCTGGGTTAGTGAGCCCGGCGACAGAAAGCTGAAGACACCTAGAGTATGACCAGATAATTCCGGAAAGACAGAACTCATCAGCAGGAGACTGCAACTGTCTAGAGAACAATCGAAATTTTTTTTTATGTTCTCAGAAACGGAATGTGTCAGTCATTATTGGCGGGAGGAATCGACACATACGAACGACTCAGTCATTATTGGCGGGGAGGAGTCGACACATACGAACGACTCAGTCATTATTGGCGGGGAGGAGTCGACACATACGAACGACTCAGTCATTATTGGCGGGGAGGAGTCGACACATACGAACGACTCAGTCATTATTGGCGGGGAGGAGTCGACACATACGAACGACTCAGTCATTATTGGCGGGGAGGAGTCGACACATACGAACGACTCAGTCATTATTGGCGGGGAGGAGTCGACACATACGAACGACTCAGTCATTATTGGCGGGGAGGAGTCGACACATACGAACGACTCAGTCATTATTGGCTGGGAGGAATCGACACATACGAACGACTCAGTCATTATTGGCGGGGAGGAATCGACACATACGAACGACTCAGTGACCATGGCTATAACCCAAGAGCACCTAGTTCAAACTCCGCGGTGGGCAGTTTCAGAAAGCAATGGGAAACTACTGAACGTATAAGTGGTGCCTAAAAATCAGCATCTCGTTTACTGTGGTTGATGGCGACGTCTTGTAAAGGATATGCCAGTTGGACTACGGGTGACTATTCCTCTGTGTGTGCGGGTTCAATTCCGCGGGATGGCAGAAAAAGCCACAGATTCCCCAGATTTACGGTGTTCGTGGCACCGAACCGAAGGGTTACGATGTCCATGGCACCGAGCCGAAGAGCTGAAAAGCTCAAGTGCTTCTGGATCGGAAAAAAAAAGGATATGCCACGATTTTCATTGTGCAGGATTGACTACAATCTTCTTCTTCTTCTTTGCGTTCGTTCTTTACGACCAATTCTAATCACTCTTTGTGATATGATTTGACCTTTGCCAAGAACGTGTATACTTTGCACATTAGTTTAGTAGGCCCTTAACGCATAGACTTCTACAGGTTAAGGACATGAGCATCCGATTTCAGCCAAACCTCCTTAGTCGCCTCTACGACATGCGTGGCAGGTAACAGTGGTTCTATTCTTTACACCCAAAATTTGGGCCCCGGTAACCACTCGGACGATTGACTACAATATTATGGGTTGTCGATAGCACCTAGCATTGTGACCATGTGCCGTGAAACTTCCCGGTTCAGGGCCAGATTATGTAAAAAAAAAAAAAAAAAAAAGTATCTGGGTGCAGACGGTACGCTACAGGTTTTCTGATCCTTTACTTGAGTATCTAAATTACAAGTACTTCTGAGGACGTAGTAAGGCTCACCTGAATGTTGAAGGACATGGATGATAAGGAAAGCATATCTTCAGGAAAATACAGCTAGATTGCTACTTCTAGATTTATAGCGGAAGAACAGAAAAAACAAAATTATGATATGATAATTTTCTTATTGGTTTTTATTTTAGAAAGAAAATCGAGACATATCCTTTGCAAGACATCGTCATCAACCACAGTAAATGAGTTATTGATTTATTTAAGCACCATTTATACGTTAAGTAGTTTGCCATTGCTTTCTGAACAGTGAGGTATATTTTTACCATTTGTAAAAAAAATCTCACGCGAACAAATTTGCTTCCACACTGCCCGCCGTGGAGTTTGAACCAGGTACACTTGGTTTGTGACGAAGCTCACTACCGCTTAAGCTATAGACGTCCACTTTTTCAAATTTTACTCAACATTAATTCAGCCGTAGCCTCCAGCTATTTTTGAGTGAAGACAAGAGGCAGGAAATGTTGGAAATATATTTCAACAAAATAGAGGGTCTAAAGCTGAAGGATTGACTTCATTGCACCGGGTTTTACTCCATATGGCTCAGTCCCTCTCCGCAGAAACCACACGCCACCTACCAAGAGTGTTGCACAAAGCACGAACTCCGTAGCTCCAACAACAATCATATGGGTCTCTGGAAAAATAGTATTCATAAACAGAACGGTGTGGTCCAAATTCGAACACAATCTTCGAAATGCAAGGAAATGCTTAACCAAATTAAGTTGAACTCACCTATAACCGTTCAACTGATCCAAACAAGTTTGGCGACCTTGACATGGATTACTTTGACATTCATTGACCTTTGTTTCACAAATCTGGCCAGTAAATCCTGTCGGACATTGACAAGTGAATCCAGAAGGCATGTTATCTAAACAAGTTCCATTATTCAGGCAAGGCAACTTTGAACACTGGTCTATGTATGTCTCACATTTCTTGCCTGTATAACCTATACAATTAAAAAGAAGACATGGATAACAGAGAACGGACAAAACATTTTGAACATAATGTTTCTGGGACTCGCAAGTGGAGCAAATAATAGTAACACTGTGACCTACAAGGCATGTCGTAAGATGTGACTAGGGTAGGGGACTAGAGAAGCTTCTTCTTCTCCTTCACTATTTACTTATTTATAGAAGTGTGGGGGTAGTGGTCTTGTGTTTGCTTGTTCTAATGCATAATAATAAAAATATATATATTTTTTTTCTCTCGATCGTTCTTTTCGGCTGTTTTTATCAGTCTAATGTGATATACAAACAGCCAAACACCAAGAACGGGTGTACATATATACGAGGCGTGTTCAAATGAAAACGGGACTTGTGGATTTATTTAAAAAGTATAATTCGCAAATTAACAGTTTTAACGGAATTAAACAAAGCAACCACTTGTGAATAAGAATACACCTGGGTTCATCAGAAAAAATCTCCGTATGCATTTAGGCAAGCATCCCACTGTTTAGGTAGACGTCGAATGCCGTCCGAGAAAAAGGTGCGTGGCTGCTCACTGAACCATGTGGTCACCGCTGTCTTCACGTCTGCGTCGCTGTTGAATCGTTGTCCCTTTAATGATTTCTTCAACGGTCCGAACAAATGGAAATCACACGGGGACAAATCGGGACTATAGACTGGGTGATGAAGAACTTCCCAATTCTTCTTTGCCAATGTTTCCTGCACAATTTTTGCGACGTGCGGACGAGCGTTGTCGTGGAGAAGAATCCCACCTTGAGAAAACTTGCCTGGTCGCTTAGCCTTGATGGCCTTATGCAGCTTGTCTAAAGTGTCTTTATAATGGGCGGCATTGATGTTGACACCAGGTTCCTTAAAATCGGCCAACAAAAGCCCTTCATGGTAAAAAAATTCGTTCACCATAACCTTCCCAGCAGAAACCTGTGTCTTGAATTTTTGGGTTTTGGTGAACCTGGATGTTTCTATTGCATGCTGTCAATTTTGCTGCTCGGTTCATAGTGGTGGCACCACGATTCATCACCTGCCACAATGCTCAACAGAAATGCATCACCCTCTGTCCTGTAACGCATCAAGTGGTTCAAACTCCACCCCATCCGTTCTTCCTTATGGTGGTCAGTCAACATCCGTGGGACCCACTGTGAACACACCTTCCGCTGGTTCAATTTCTTCCGAACAACCATGTGGGCTGTCCCAATTGACATATGGAATTCTTCTGTAAGCGAACGAATGCTCCGACGACGGTCAGTCAGTACTGCTTTATCAAGCAAGGCTATGGCTTCTTCTGTTGCAACAATATGCGCCTTACCTGGCCGTGCAAGATCTGCTGACAACGCTTGTCCGCACGTCGCAAAAATTGTGCAGGAAACATTGGCAAAAAGAATTGGGAAGTTCTTCATCACCCAGCCTATAGTCCCGATTTGTCCCCGTGTGGTTTCCATTTGTTCGGACCGTTGAAGAAAGCACTAAAGGGACAACGATTCAACAGCGACACAGACGTGAAGACAGCGGTGACCACATGGTTCAGTGAGCAGCCACGCACCTTTTTCTCGGACGGCATTCGACGTCTACCTAAACAGTGAGATGCTTGCCTAAATGCATACGGAGATTTTTTCTGATGAACCCAGATACATTCTTATTCACAAGTGGTTGCTTTGTTTAATTCCGTTGAAACTGTTAATTTGCGTATGATACTTTTTAAATAAATCCACAAGTCCGTTTTCATTTGAACACGCCTCGTATATATATATAAGTTAATTGCACATCCTTTACAGGACTTTGCGAATCAACCCCAGCTTTTAACGCTGTTTGTGATTTTTCTAGGCATTATTACGTTCAGTTGTTTGCCATGGCTTTCTGAACGAGTGGGGGCCATCGTCCTCTTGTAAAAATCCTCGCGAAACAATTTGCAACCAAACTCAGAACGTCGGGCCTAATAGACCGAGTCACTAACCCCTAAGCCACAGACACCATATATATATATATATATATAACGGAAGAGTTCTCCGTATAGAGAACAAAGAGTTCTCCGTACAGAGAACAAATAGATCTATGAAAAAAAAAATTTTAAATTGAAAGGAAACGCGTAAAGAGACACGAAGGGCTGAAAAGACCATTAAGAAAGAAGGCATCCCGGCAAATAGGAGAAGAGGAAGACCACGGAGAAGATGGATTCAGGATGTAACTGATGATCTAAGCATGGCGGCTGCAGAGGCAGGGGAGAGAGAAATTCCGAAGGACTGTTAGGGTTGCACAGTTCTGCTCAGGACATGATATTTGATGATGAGCTCATACTCTCTGCTTTCAGTTATAGGCATTACAAGGTCTTCCACAAAAAATCCCTGTTGTCAGTGTAGGTGAGATCGCGCTTCTAGCCCTATCGGAGGACGATAAAACGTAGATCCCATGTTCAAGTTAAGAAATAAACGAACAATTGGCTGTAAAAAATCGAGAACCTGCTGATTGAATTATCGCTTTCCTTGCAAAATTGATTAGGAACATTTTTTTTAATTTCTACAAAATATTTTTACCATCTTCTAAATTATATTGGAGACCCTTGCGGGTGCTACAGAGTTCGTGCACTGTCGCTGAGATCTTCCGGTGTAAGACGAGATCGAAGCACACATGGTTCCTCACCAAAGTGCAATGATGGTAGTCCTATCAATCACGATCTTTAATGACAACACATCAACAAAGAACAGCACATACAAAACATGGCACATCAAATACATCAGAGCACATCAAATACATCAGAGCACATCAAATACATCAGAGCACATCAAATACCTGAAGTGCAGCTACATGTGTAGTTGGTCCCACTGTTAATACAGGTGGCGCCATTCCTGCATGGCTTTGACACACACAAGTTGACCTGGAACTCACAATGGTCTCCATAGTAACCTTGTTTACAAAAACACTGGTAGCCACCTGAAATGCCAAAAAAGAAAATAACTTAAATGTTACGGCCAAATAGTAGAATGTCCTTTTTCGTGTTTTTCCCCCGATCCAGAAGCACTTGAGCTTTCAGCTCTTCGGCTCGGTGTCATGGATATCGTAACCCTTCGGTTCGGTGCCACGAACACAGTCAATCTGGAGAACCTGTGACTTTTCTGCCAGCCCGCGGAATTGAACCCGCACTCACAGAGGACTTAGTAGAATGTCCTTGCGGAAGATCGCTTTCATGACAACCTGTCTGTCTCTGTCTCCAGCAAGTTCTTCCATCTCTTTCAGCGTAATATTCAATGTTTCTTTGATGTCCTGCTGCCACCTTCGTCTTGGTAGTTCCCTGCTTGTTCTTCACAAACTATGCCTTCCATTACCGTTCTCTCCAAACCACTGTGACGTTTAACGTGACCAAGATATATCCATCTTCCGTGACATGATGTTATTTATGGGCCAATGCTCCTCGTTGTGCAGGTCTTGTAGGATGTCTTTTCAAAGTTATGATGACATTGGTAAAAAAAAAAAAGAACAAAAAAGTGAAGAACATTTTTCCTTACCAATGAGGTGGGACCACAGCAGATGCAATTAAATAAGATGACAAGGTAGTACCAGGGCCAGAGAGCTTGCACTGAACGAGACCCTACTCCATCTCTTTGCAATGGCCCCGGAAACAGATTCTCTCTTTTGTTTGTTTGTTATGTACAGGATTAACAAATTTCGTACCAACTGCCGCAGGGTGCGCCGAGATTGTCTATTAAAATAACGCAACTGCCGCACACAGTGTCAATAATTGTTTGGTGTTACATTTACATCACCGCTTTCTTACCTAAGAGCAAAGTTATCTAGTTTTATATCATTGTCCCAAAATGTTAAAGATCTATTACAGACAACCTTCAATGTGGAGATGATACTTGATCAGGATCTAGACAAGAGACAGAAAATGTTGAAGATCTATTACAGTCAAACCTTCAATGTGGAGATGGTACTTGATCTGATCTAGACAAGAGACAGAAAATGTTGAAGATCTATTACAGTCAACCTTCAATGTGGATATGGTACTTGATCTGATCTAGACAAGAGACAGAAAATGTTGAAGATCTATTACAGTCAACCTTCGATGTGGAGATGGTACTTGATCTGATCTAGACAAGAGACAGAAAATGTTGGAGATCTATTACAGTCAACCTTCAATGTGGAGATGGTACTTGATCTGATCTAGACAAGAGACAGAAAATGTTGAAGATCTATTACAGTCAACCTTCAATGTGGAGATGGTACTTGATCTGATCTAGACAAGAGAAAGAAAATGTTGAAGATCTATTACAGTCAAACCTTCAATGTGGAGATGGTACTTGATCTGATCTAGACAAGAGACAGAAAATGTTGAAGATCTATTACAGTCAACCTTCAATGTGGAGATGGGTACTTGATCTGATCTAGACAAGAGACAGAAAATGTTGAAGATCTATAACAGTCAAACCTTCAATGTGGAGATGGTGCTTGATCTGATCTAGACAAGAGAAAGAAAATGTTGAAGATATATTACAGTCAAACCTTCAATGGGGAGATGGTACTTGATCTGATCTAGAGAAGAGAAAGAAAATGTTGAAGATCTATAACAGTCAAACCTTCAATGTGTTGTTCCGAAAAATGCTTTCGGAACTTTCAGTTGTCCCGGTTTTTCTCCCTGTCAAATGAAAGTTGTAAATAAACCGAACGTTTATCTAGACATTCAGATAGGAGAACAGTTTTAATTTGTAAACTTGAAATATATCCACACATAATACTGTCACAATAGTTTTGTTTTCATTATCACTGTGATTAGTACGGAACTATACTGTTGAATTTGAAACGTCCACATAGAAGCAATAGTTTTGTTTTCATTATCGCTGTGATTAGTACAGAACTATACTGTTGAATTTGAAACGTCCACATAGAAGCAATAGTTTTGTTTTCATTATCGCTGTGATTAGTACGGAACTATACTGTTGAATTTGAAACGTCCACATAGAAGCAATAGTTTTGTTTTCATTATCGCTGTGATTAGTACAGAACTATACTGTTGAATTTGAAACGTCCACATAGAAGCAATAGTTTTGTTTTCATTATCGCTGTGATTAGTACGGAACTATACTGTTGAATATGAAACGTCTACATAGAAGCAGTAGTTTTGTTTCATTACGACAGACGTTAAGGTAAACATACAAAAAGTATTACAAGACACTAAATTATTTAGTTTTAGTATCCTGTGTTATTTATTTTATTAATATCATTTCTATTAGTATTAATGCAAGCAGTGGCGGCTCATCATTAAGGTCCAGTGGGGCCGGGCCCCACCAAAAATAATGTATAACGTATTTATTATTTTATAAATTAAAATATAGCTACCAAAAACCATGATTTATCCGGAAAAATTTGTCTGGCCCCTACCAACAAAAATGTTCACGAGCCGCAACTGAATGCAAGTAATAGCAGTGTGAATGTTTGTAACATCTTTTGATTCTTCTTCTTCTTCTAGTTAAGACACTCAAGCATAACAAGAACCACATTTCTTAGTAGTATTGTTTTAGTGTGAATTATTATATACAAAATAAGTACTGTCCCGTTAAACCGTGACGGGTGACAAGAAATGTCCCGGAAAAAGGATATGGGGCAATAAATGTCCCGGTTTTTGAGTTGCAACATCTGGCAACATTATTACTAACCGAAATATAATCATGATTGTGAAGTGTAATCATGATGGTGAAGTATAATTCAGTTTCAGTTTGGAATATCTTCATTGCACTCCGGACATGTCCATAGGTGCTCCGATCTCCTTCGCAATATCTCCAACAGCGTCCAGCGACTGACCGTACCAGTTCTATTTTGATTGATGAGCCGACTCGTATACATTTTGTACCGTTCTTTTCTTGCCACACCAATCTTCAAACCCAGTTCTCGCAATCTAGTAGTTGACGTGGATTGGTTTAGATGAAGGTCTGCGGCCACGCTCTATGAGGGCGTTCACGATGTCAGCTCTGTCCATTGGCTGGCCGTCTGATATAGCGGCAGAGCCAGCCAGCCTGTCTGCTCTCTCATTGCCAACGACACCCATGTGCCCCGGAACAAAGACAAGTGTAATTCTGCAAATTGTTGACGCCTGCAGTGATTCAGTCCATTGCCTGCGCACCGAACCAGCCTCCACCTTTCGGATCATACTCAATGAGTCACTCAAAATGTACGCATGAGTGTAGTTTTGTGACTCTAGCCAGAGTAGTGCATTGGTCACAGCCAGTACCTCCATTGTCATGCTGCTTGTTGTCATACTGAATGCACCACTGGCTTCCTTGACCATTCTGCCACATGAGCTTGCAGAGAAGGCCTATGCAGACTTTTCGTGACGAACTACCGATCCATCCGTGTAGATCACAAAGTCGTCTGCATTGCAATTTTCATCGCTGATGGCTTTGACGTCTGCATTCAACGCCACGGATTTCCCTCTCTGCAACCTTTGTCAAATTTAATGATGGTTGAAAAAGTGTTCCAGTATATTGGAGGCATCGGTATCCATTCTTCTCCATAGTCAATATTATTGAGCCCGCATACCAGCTGAACAGTATCTGCGCACGGCCAACCCATGACTTGCCCCGCTTTAACCGATGTCCACCACTGGCGCTGTGCTGTTCATGCAATGGGTGATCCTTTTTGGCACTTATTTTGAGATAGGTACGTGCTCTGACTATCTTGACTCTATACTCCATGGTCGGAAAATCCAGGAGAAACCTCATCGCCACACAGGGTGTATTCCTTGTGCAACCGTGGATGATGCGCATAGCTTCGTTCTGTATTCTCTCAAGTCTTTCAATTTGCGTTTTGCTGACAGTGAGGATGGCCATTGCATATTCAATGTCTGATACAGAATGACAAGCAGTCGTTGCTCGATATTAACAGCCGCCATGACTCTCATTGCCGCCAAACCTTTGCGTGCCTTGACAATGACATACTCAACATATTCCCGGAAAAACAGACTGAAGTATAATTATGATGGTGAAGTATAATCATGATGGTAAAGTATAATCACGATGGTGAAGTATAATTATGATGGTGAAGTATAATCATGATGGTGAAGTATAATTATGATGGTGAAGTATAATCATGATGGTGAAGTATAATCATGATGGTGAAGTATAATCATGTTGGTGAAGTATAATCACGATGGGGAAGTATAATTATGATGGTGAAGTATAATCATTATGGTGAAGTATAATCATGATGGTTAAGTATAATCATGATGGTGAAGTATAATCATGATGGTGAAGTATAATTATGATGGTGAAGTATAATCATGATGGTGAAGTATAATTATGATGGTGAAGTATAATTATGATGGTGAAGTATAATCATGATGGTAAAGTATAATCATGATGGTGAAGTATAATCATGATGGTAAAGTATAATCATGATGGTGAAGTATAATCATGATGGTAAAGTATAATCATGATGGTGAAGTATAATCATGATGGTGAAGTATAATTATGATGGTGAAGTATAATCATGATGGTAAAGTATAATTATGATGGTGAAGTATAATCATGATGGTAAAGTATAATTATGATGGTGAAGTATAATCATGATGGTAAAGTATAATTATGATGGTTCTATCAATTAATTAATCTAATCGTTATGATAATCAGAAGTTTGTTTTTTCTAAATCCAGAAGCACTTGAGCTTGCAGTTCTTAGGCTCGCTGCCACGGACACCGTAAATCTAGAGAACCTATGGCTTTTCTGCTAGCCCACGGAATTGAACCGCACTCACAGGGGCTTGTCACACGTCGTCCAACGCGATATGAACACGAGGTGCAGGCGGGCTAATCAGAAGTCTAAATCTGTGTTTCTCATAGCGGACACATCTGTACTGCACTTAACAATTTCTGAACATAATAACTTTCTCTCTCTCTCTCTCTTTCTTTCTTACTCTCACAGATGTCCATTACCTTCTGGTTTGTCATCACAAATCCCATTAGTACCACAAGGATTAGATAGCTGGCACTGTCTAACGACAGCCTCACAGGTAGCACCCAGAAATCCTGACAAGCACTCACACCTGTAGTTGTTGAGTAGGTCAATGCAAGTACCGTTGAAGTGACACGGTCCGCTCGCACATTCGTTGATCTTAATCTCACACAGCGTCCCTGTATAACCTGTTATAAATATTTAGTATTTATTCAACAAAAAGATGTGGAGATGGTACTTGATCTGATCTAGACAAGAGACAAAAAATGTTGAAGATCTATTACAGTCAACCTTCAATGTGGAGATGTGTACTTGATCCGATCTAGACAAGAGACAGAAAATGTTGAAGATCTATTACAGTCAACCTTCGATGTGGAGATGGTACTTGATCTGATCTAGACAAGAGACAGAAAATGTTGGAGATCTATAACAGTCAACCTTCAATGTGGAGATGGTACTTGATCTGATCTAGACAAGAGACAGAAAATGTTGAAGATCAATTACAGTCAAACCTTCAATGTGGAGATGGTACTTGATCTGATCTAGACAAGAGACAGAAAATGTTGGAGATATATAACAGTCAACCTTCGATGTGGAGATGGTACTTGATCTGATCTAGACAGGAGACAGAAAATGTTGGAGATCTATAACAGTCAACCTTCAATGTGGAGTTGGTACTTGATCTGATCTAGACAAGAGGCAGAAAATGTTGAAGATCTATTACAGTCAAACCTTCAATGGTGGAGATGGTACTTGATCTTGTATGGTTAGACAGTGTTCATCTATAGCTACTTGGTGTAGCAGAATCCTGTGAAAAAGCACAAATTACTATCGCCCAAGTCACTAGAACAAAAACAGAAAACCATGACACTAGGCAACAACCCGGTAGCAGTGTGATGACACAAGAAGATTAAGTTCAACAAAAAGGAGGTTGGCTTCTGTATTTTTCTACTAACACTTTGTTACCAGTGCCAAACTTGGTCTCTGACAGCAGCACACCACAGAACGCTCACTTGGTCTCTGATAGCAACACACCACAGAACGCTCACTTGGTCTCTGACAGCAACACACAACAGAATGCTCACTTGGTCTCTGACAGCAACACACAACAGAATGCTCACTTGGTCTCTGACAGCAACACACCACAGAATGCTCACTTGGTCTCTGACAGCAACACACAATAGAATGCTCACTTGGTCTCTGACAGCAACACACGACAGAATGCTCACTTGGTCTCTGACAGCAACACACAACAGAATGCTCACTTGGTCTCTGACAGCAACACACAACAGAATGCTCACTTGGTCTCTGACAGCAACACACCACAGAATGCTCACTTGGTCTCTGTCAGCAGCACACCACAGAACGATCACTTGGTCTCTGACAGCAACACACAACAGAATGCTCACTTGTCTCTGACAGCAACACACAACAGAATGCTCACTTGGTCTTTGACAGCAACACACCACAGAATGCTCACCACATGGGAAATGAAAGGCTTGAGGAAGGCGGTGATGGTCACCAGGAAAGATAGACTACAAAACGAGGACATCAGAAGCAGGGTGGGCATAACTTCATGCACCAAATACATCGAAAGACAACAAATGTAGTAGTTCATACATGTAATGAGAATAAAATACAACCAACCACCAATAAAAGCATACAATAAAAAGAGATCAGGTTATAGAGCCAAGGGAAGACCAAGAAAAGATGGATATACAATATCAAGACCACACTAAATAAACACAACAAAGGCGACTCATCTGGCCCTGGAACGCAAAGTAAAGCGCCCACCCCTACGCTTAACGGCAAAAGTGGAAAACCAATTCCATCATCCACCTGAGGAAAGACATAGACTCCTGCCTCATCTTCAGGAACCGTTATCTCCCCCTCCTCCCACTCCCAAATTACTGTGCTCTACAAAGCACTGTGACGTGTAATGAGACCAACTTCAGTTTCATGAACATGGTGATGTTTATGAGCAATTGTTCAGGTATTTTCTTCTTTACACTTCACCCCATAGAACCGCAACCAAGGGCTTCCAATCCATCATATCCAAAGCCATCTATTCCAGTTCGTTTCACTCTCTCCCCATTTTCTTGCATTCCATCTCCATATGTTCCAATCCATCATATCCAAAGCCATCTATTCCAGTTCGTTTCACTCTCTCCCCATTTTCTTGCATTCCATCTCCATATGTTCCAATCCATCATATCCAAAGCCATCTATTCCAGTTCGTTTCACTCTCTCCCCATTTTCTTGCATTCCATCTCCATATGTTCCAATCCATCATATCCAAAGCCATCTATTCCAGTTCGTTTCACTCTCTCCCCATTTTCTTGCATTCCATCTCCATATGTTCCAATCTGGCATATAACTACAATTAAAATGATAAACTACTTCAAACCTGGCATAAACCTGCTGCCTTATTGCATGTCGGCTGGGGACAGTCAAAGACTGACGGAGAGCGAACCCAGTAAACGCTGGTTGAAATCGGACACATCGCTGAAGGACAAGCACTAGAGCTCCAAATGGTACTGATTGTGACGTAAAACAAACGTTCTTGGCAAAGGCTGTTTATATATCACAATAAGAATGATAAAAATGGCCGAAAAAGAACAAATCGCCAGAGAGAGAGAGAGAGAGAGAGAGAGAGAGAGAGAGAGAAAGATAGAGAGAAACCTGGCATATAACTACAATCAAAATTATAAGCTTTTCAAACCTGGCATACAGCTACAATTAAATCCGCCTTGAAAGTTTGCACAAGTTGCTCCATTCTTGCAAAGTTCAGAGGTCATAGTGCATTCATCAACATCTTGTATACATGTGGGTCCTTTGTATTGGGACGTACAGTTACAAAGGAAACCATCAAATAGATCCGTGCAGTTGCCTCCATTTTGGCATGGATTGGGCTGACACTCATCTTTTTCCTTCAGTAAAAAATAAGAAGAAGAAAATATTGGTCTAATTTATAAGTGAGCTACCTGCTCCAGATATAGCACAGCGTAATTTCTTAGAATACCATTAGCATCAACATCATCAAGTGCCATGCAACAGGTGTAAGTTATCATACTCTTCCACAACTCTCTGGTCTAAAGGCGAGGATTGACTTCACTGCACCGGCTTTCCCCTATAAGACCCTCCCCCACTGTCAGTAGAAATGGCACTTTATCTGCCAAGTGTTGAACAAAACACGAACTCCATGGCTCCAGCAATAATGCTATAATTGTTACATGAAACAAATTGTACATGTTACTAAGTTCAGATTCAAAACCACAATCTTCAGAATGACAGGCAACATCTTGACCGCTTCGTTATAGAGGCAACATTTCTATCTTTTGTTCTAACTATAAGTTCTGATACTGTTTTCCTGTCATGCTATGAAGCTAAGCTATCTAGAAGCTTTCTCTCTGTCCACCTTTATCTCATTTCTCCTCTATCTTGCCCGTTGTCACAATGTATTCAAGCTTGCATCTTCACATAACATATCCAAAGAATGTTTCTTTCTGATGCGTTATATAAACTATCTGTTCTCGCCTGCATTCTTGAGACCATTATCATTTGTCATATCACCCGAGTGGTTACCGGGGCCCAAATTTGTAGTGTAAAGAATAGAACCACTGTTACCTACCACGCATGTCGTAAGAGGCGACTAAGGAGGTTTGGCTGAAATCGGATGCACGTGTCCGCTAGGGAATGCTAACCCGAAACAAATGCTTGCAGAAAACGGATGCACCTGGCCGTAAGGCGCATAACATGGTGCAACAACCCTCACAATGAGGAATGGGATAACGGATTCTATGGTCGCCAATCTGCCTCGGAGATTTAGCCACGCAGTAAGAATGTCAGACCTACCATCACGAGGGTGGCCAAAACTTACTGCTGGAAGAGGTCGGCACAAAAGGGGAAGCAGAAATCATAGGAATTATATCCTACAGAACTGCCTCCAGTATGCCGATTTGAGAAGAAAGAGGTGGCCCACTTACACTAGCGTCCAAGACAAACTGTATGGCGTGGCTGATAATCTGAGGCAGACGGCTGCCTTTATTAGAGAATCCGAAATCTCAATATAGTGAGAACGCAGAAGACAAACTGTATGGCATGGATGATCATCTGAGGCAAACGGCAGCCTTTATTAGAGAATCCGAAATCCCAATCTAGTGAGAAAGCAGAAGAAGAAGAAGATTTGTCATATTTTCTGTCTATGATATTTTTATTAACCTTCTATAAAACCCAATCTATGTAGCCTCTAATAAGTTACTATTCTTGTTTTTTTTATTGTCCATGATTCACATCTGTATATAAGAGCTGGTTCTATGTAGCACTGTCTACTTCTTGTTGTTCGCTCTACACTAACCACTTGTTAAACCACATTTTCTTGTCTGAATGTGATTTACACATTAGAACGTTAGATTGGTATGCCAATTAAGTGCATACAGACCTGTTGGCCAGCACATCCGGTTTCTGTATGTTTTTTATTTGGGGTCGCCTAAGCAAGTCGCGAATCAAAACACTGACCTAGGAATCGTCTATCCCCCTAGACAAGCCACGGCTTCGTTAGATTTTAACCTCACTGTCAATATTTTCCGGTATACGCCACTGGAAGTTGGGGGTTGGCTTGTGTGTTCTATAGGCGGAAGCAGGATACTTATTCCTGCTTTTCGCCCTTCCTAAGAAAGACCAGGCGACCACTATGCAGTCCACACCGCTCTGTTGGGGTCAGCATTTCTTGTTTTGACTTATTCTTCAACCACACCATATCGACCACATGTTAACCACTCTATGCGATTTGTATGTGATCGGAGTCCAAGAGCTATTGTATATTGTACGAGTTATGCTCCTACAACTAAGCCAGCACATCCGATTTCTGCGATACTTTTTACTTAATAGGGTAGATTCCCTATGTCCTACATAGTCGCCTCTTATGACATGCCTTGTAGGTGGCAGTGGTACTATTCTTGGTTTCCCTTGTGGGCCCCGGCACCACATGAACGGATCCACTTTTCTAACCATTAAGCCAGCTAATGACATCATCCACGAAATCCGTCGAATCCAGTCTTCACATGCATAGGTAGACAGGGCCTAGCTTACCGATAGTGTGAGACCCATCGGCTACTCTCACCTGATTTAACTGCCAATAAGGCGATGCAACCTTTGTAGTCGCTGTGCATTATTGTTATATTAATTATTCAACTAAACGGATGTGTGGTGCCGGGGTCTGCAAGGGAGGCAAAGAATAGTACCACTGCGACCTACAAGGCATGTCGTAAGAGGCGACTGATGTAGAACAAGGAAAGCTACCCTAGTAAATAAAAGGCATCGCAGGAATCGGATGTGCTGGCCTATTTGTAGGCGCATAACTGGCACAACGTATAATCGCTCTTAGGCTCAGATCACATATAAATCACACAGAGTGGTTAACAAGTGATCGATATGGAGCGTTCGAAGAAGAAGAATCAACTAAAAACTTCCTTTAGAAAAAAAAAACTATACGTATACAAACCTTTTCACAAAAGCTTCCTTCCCATCCAGACAAACAATCACACGTATAGTTTCCTAGTCCGTCCTGGCACGTGGCATTGTTTTGGCAGCCATTCAGATTTGGGAAAGAACAGTCGTCAATTGCCGTTTTGCAGGTGGAGACAGTAAAATCTGGAGGGCAAACGCATTTACTTCCGTCCAGTGTTATCGTGCATTGGGTTCCGTTCAGACATGGTGGATTGCATATAGTTTGAGGCTGACAGTGTACACCTGAAGATATATAAGTTTTCTTAATGTGTACCTTCTTTGAGGATATGAATAAAT
This sequence comes from Arion vulgaris, assembly GCA_020796225.1. Taxonomy (NCBI): domain Eukaryota; kingdom Metazoa; phylum Mollusca; class Gastropoda; order Stylommatophora; family Arionidae; genus Arion; species Arion vulgaris. Next base: position 32,880,256 of record CM036758.1, on the reverse strand, counting down.
CTTAATTTGTACCTTCTTTGAGGATATGAACCAATCTTAATTTGTACCTTATTTGAGGATATGAACTAATCTTAATTTGTACCTTCTTTGAGGATATGAACTAATCTTAATTTGTACCTTCTTTGAGGATATGAAACCAATCTTAATTTGTACCTTCTTTGAGGATATGAACCAATCTTAATTTGTACCTTCTTTGAGAATATGAACTAATCTTAATTTGTACCTTCTTTGAGGATATGAACTAATCTTAATTTGTACCTTCTTTGAGGATATGAACTAATCTTAATTTGTACCTTCTTTGAGGATATGAACTAATCTTAATTTGTACCTTATTTGAGGATATGAACCAATCTTAATTTGTACCTTCTTTGAAGATATGAACCAATCTTAATTTGTACCTTCTTTGAAAATATGAACCAATCTTAATTTGTACCCTTCTTGAGGATAGACAAAAAATCTTAGACTATTTCACCTTCTTTGAGGATATGAACTAATCTTAATTTGTGCCTTCTTTGAAATATAGACCAATCTTAATTTGTACCTTCTTTGAGGATATATAGACAATGTAAAGTACACATTACCTTCTTTGAGATATAGACTAATCTTAATTTGTACCTTCTTTGAGATATAGACAAAATGTAATTTGTACCTTCTTTGAGGATATAGACTAATCTTAATTTGTACCTTCTTTGAGAATATAGACAATCTTAATTTGTACCTTCTTTGAGAATGTAGAACCAATCTTAATTTACTTCTTTGAAGAATGTGAACCAATCTTAGTTTGTATACCTTCTTTGAGAATATGAACTAATCTTAATTGTATCACTATTCTTTAGAGATGTAAACCAATCTTAATTGTACCTTTTTTGAGATATAGACCAATCTTAAATTTGTGCCTTCTTTGAGAATATAGACCAATCTTAATTTGTGCAGCTAACTTTGAGGATATGAAACCAATCTTAATTTGTACCTTCTTTGAGATATAGACCAATCTTAATTTGTACCTTCTTTGAGGATATGAACCAATCTTAATGTGTACCTTCTTTGAAGGATATAAGACAATCTGTGTAACCACCTTCTTTTGAGGATGTGAACTAATCTTTAATTTGTACCTTCTTTGAGGATATGAACTAATCTTAATTTGTACCTTCTTTGAGGATATGAACTAATGTAATTTGTACCTTCTTTGAGAATATGAGCCAATCTTAATTTGTACCTTCTTTGAGTATAGACAATCTTAATTTGTACCTTCTTTGAGGATATGAGCTAATCTTAGTGTACCTTCTTTAGAATATGAACAATCTTAATGTGTACCTTCTTTGAGATGAACCAATCTTAATGTATGCCTTCTTTGAGATATGAACCAATCTTAATATGTATGGCGAGGATATGAACTAATCTTAATTTAGCCTTCTTTGAGGATATGAACTAATCTTAATTTGTACCTTCTTTGGGGATATGAATAATCTTAATTTGTACCTTCTTTGAAATATAGACTAATCTTGTTGTACCTTCTTTAGATATGAACTTCAATCTTAATTACTATAATAATATGAGAATATAGACCAATCTTAATTTGTATATTCCTTGAGATATGAACTAATCTTAATTTGTGCCTTCTTTGAAATATAGAACTAATCGTAATTTGTGTACCTTCTTTGAAGATATGAACTAATCTTAATTTGTACCTTCTTTGAGGATATGAGCAATCTTAATTGTACCTTCTTTGAGGATGTAATTCATCTTAATATTATTACCTTCTTTGAGGATATGAACTAATCTTAATTTTTACCTTCTTTGAGAATATAGACTAATCAATAATTTGTACAACTAATGAGGATATAGACTAATCTTAATTTGTGCCTTCTTTGAGGATATGAAACTAATCTTAATTTCATACCCCTTCTTTGAGGATATGAACTAATCTTAATTTGTACCTTCTTTGAAGATATGAACTAATCTTAATTTACCCACCTTCTTTGAGATATGAACCAATCTTAATTTGTACCTTCTTTGAGAATATGAACTCAATGTGTTGTACCTTCTTCCAGAGATATGAACTATTAATCTTAATTTGTACCTTCTTTGAGGATATGAACTAATCTTAATTTGTACCTTCTTTGAGGATATGAACCAATCTTAATTTGTACCTTCTTTGAGGATATGAACTAATCTTAATTGTACCTTCTATAGAATATAGACCAATCTTTCAATTATTCATAGCCTTTTGAAGGATATAGACTAATCTTAATTTGTACCTTCTTTGAGGATATAGACAATCTTAATTTGTACACTTCTTTGAATTATAAGACAATCTTAATTTGTACCCTTCTTTGAGGATATGAACTAATCTTAATTTGTACCTTCTTTGAGGATATGAACTGGCATAATTTGCACCTTCTTTGAGGATGTAGACTAATCTTAATTTGTACCTTCTTTGAGAATAGACAATGTAATATTTACCTTCTTTGAGATATAGAACAAAATCTTAATGTGTACCTTCTTTGAAATATAGACAATCTTAATTTATGCCTTCTTTGAGGATATGAACTAATCTTAGTTTGTACCTTCTTTGAGGATATAGACCAATCTTAATTTGTACTATTCTTTGAAGAATGTGAACCAATCTTAATTGTACCTTCTTTGAAGGCTATGAACTAATCATGTTGTACCTTCTTTGAGGATGTGAAACAATCTTGGTGTACCTTCTTTGAGATATAAGACAATCTTTCTTATTTACAATACCTTCTTTGAGAATATGAACACAATCTTAATTTACTTACCTTCTTTGAGATATAAACCAATCTTAATTTTAACACTTCTTTGAGATAGACAATCTTAATTTCATACCTTCTTGAGAATATAAACCAATCTTATGTTTGCACCTTCTTTGAGAATATAGACTAATGTTAAGGTAGCTGCTATTTGAAGATATTAGACAATCTTAATTATCTCTTCTTTGAGAATATGAACCAATCTTAATTTGTACCTTACTTTGAGGATATGAACCAATCTTAATTTACCTTCTTTGAAATATGAACTAATCTTAATTTAAATACCCTACTTTGAAGATATACAATTAATCTTAATTTGCTTGCACCTTCTTTGAGAGCCTGGAACAATCAATTTGTACCTTCTTTGAGATATATAGACAATCTTAACATTGTGCCTTCTTTGAAATATGAACTAATCTTAAATTTGTACCTTCTTTGAAAATACAGTTCAATCTTAATGTATACCTTCTTTTGAGAATATGAACCAATCTTAATTTGTACCTTCCCTTGAGGATATAGACTATCTTAATTTGTACATGTTTGAGAATATGAACTAATCGTAATTTGTACCTTCTTTGAGGATATGAACTAAAATCTTGAGTTTGTATTCTTTGAGTATAGACAATCTTAATTTATATGCTGAGATACTGAACTCAGTCTCAATTTAACATACTATCTTGGGATGTAAACTAATCTTAATGTAGTACCTTCTTTGAGGATATGAACTAATCTTAATTTCATGCCTTCTATTTGAGAATGTAGACCTAATCGTATTTGTACCTTCTTTGAGGATATGAACTAATCTTAATTTGTCTACCTTCTTTGAGATATGAAACTAATCTTAATTTGTACCTTCTTTGAAGGGAGATATGAACTAATCTTGAATTTTGTACCTTCTTTGAAGATATGAACTAATCATAATTTATTACCATTCTAGGATATAGACTAATCTTAATTTGTACCTTCTTTGAAGGATGAACCAATCTTAATATTAGCACCTTCTTTGAGGGATATAGACAAAAATAACAATTTGTACCTTCTTTGAGGATATAGACTAATCATAATTACATGCCTTCTTAGAGGATGTGAACTAAATATAATTTAACCTTTTTAATAGCGGATATGAACTAATCTTAAATTTTATGTACCTTCTTTGAGAATATGAACCAATCTTAATTTGTGCAGCTATTTTGAGTATGAACTAATCTTAATTTGTACCTTCTTTGAGGGGATATGAACTAATCTTAGACCCAGCCTGCCTTCTTTGAGGATATGAATAAATCTTGGTGTACCTTCTTTGAGGATATGAACTAATCTTAATTTGTACCTTCTTTGAGGATATGGTGTATCTTAATTTCTTCTTCTTTGAGATGTAAATAATCTTAAATTTTGTGTACCTTCTTTGAGTATGAACTAATCTTAATTGTATTCTTTGAGAATATGAACCAATCTTAGATTTGTACCTTCTTGAGGATATGAACTAATCTTAATTTCTGTACCTTCTTTGAGGATATTTGAACTAATCTTAATTTGTACCTTCTGCAGGGGATGTAATTCCATCTTGATTTTGTACCTTCTTTGAGGATATGAATAATCTAATTTGTACCTTCCTTTGAGGATGTAAAGACCAATCTTAATTTGTGCCTTCTTTGAGGATATGAACTTCAATCACTAATTTACATTTACCTTCTTTGAGGATATGAACTAATGAATCTTGATTTTCATATTTGAGATATAGTTCAATCTTAATTGTACCTTCTTTGAGGATATATGACTGAATACTTAATTTCAGCGCCTTCTTTGAGATATAGATAATCTTCAATTTGTGCCTTCTTTGAGTATGAACTAATCTTAATTTATACTTTCTTTGAGAATACCGAGCAATCTTAATTTACATACCTTCTTTTGAGATATGAACTAATCTTAATTTACCTTATTACAGAGGACATAGACAATCTTAATTTGTCTTACCTTCTTTGAGGATATAGAACTAATCTTAATTGCCTACCTTATTAGGATATAAACCAATCTTAAATTAGTACCTTCTTTTTCAGATATGAACTAAATACTTAATTTACAGTGCCTTCTTTGATTATGAACTAAATATAATTTCTTTGCCTTCTTTTTGAGTAATATGAACTTAATCTTAATTTACAGCCACTTTCTTTGAGAATATGAACCAATCTTAATTTATTGCAACTATTTTGAGGACTCATATTGTCTTAATTTGTGCGCTTCTTTGAGGATATGAACCTAATCTTAATTTGTGCCTTCTTTTGAGGATATGAACTAATCTTAATTTATACCTTCTTTGAGGATATGAACAATCTTAATTTTATTTTTTCCTTCTTTGAGGATGTAAATAAATCTTAATGTACCATCTCTATGAGATATGAGCTGATGTTAATTTGTACCTTCTTTTGAGGGGATGTGAGCCCCAATCTTAATTTGTACCTTCTTTGAGGATATGAACTAATCTTAATTTGTATAGCCTTCTTTGAGAATATGAACTAATCTTAATTTGTACTCTTTGAAATATGAACCAATCTTGTTTATACCTTCTTTGAGGATATGAACTAATCTTAATTTGTATATATTGAGATATAGACAATCTTAATTTGTACCTTCTTTGAGGATATGAACCCCAATCTTAATTTATACCTTATTTGAGGATATAGACAATGCAATTTATACCTTCTTTGAGGATATGGAGACCAATCTTAATTTTGTACCTTCTTTGAGGATATAAACTAATCTTAATGTATTACCTTCTGAGGATATGAGCAGAATCTTACCAATTGTACCTTCTTTGAGATATAGACTTTAATCTTAATTTTTCACCTTCATATTCTTTGAGGATATATAGACTAATCTTAATTGCCTTCTTTGAGAATATAGACTAATCTTAAAATTTGTACTTTCTTTGAGAATATAGACCAATGTCTGTTTGTGTACCTTCTTTGAGGATATGAACTAATATTGTTTGTACATATTTGAGGATATAGACCAATCTTAATTTGTACCTTCTTTGAGGGATGTGAACTAATCTTAATTTATACCTTATTTGAGGATATGAACCAATCTTAATTTGTACCTTCTTTGAGGATATATGAACTAATCTTAATTTGTACCTTCTTTACGAGGATATGAACTAATCTTAATTTGTATCTTTGAGAATGAACTAATCTTAATTTGTACTTTCTTTCAAAGAATATAAGACTAATCTTAATTGTACCTTCTTTGAGGATATGAACTAATCTTAATTTGTACCTTCTTTGAGGATATGAGCTAATCTTAATTTGTACCTTCTTTGAGATATGAACTAATCTTAATTTATACCTTCTTGAGGATATGAACCAATCTTAATTTGTACCTTCTCTTTGAGGATATGAACTAATCTTAATTTGTACCTTCTTTGAGGATATAGACCAATCTTAATTTGCCACCTTCTTTGAGGATATAGAAACTAAATCTTATGTGTACCTTCTTTGAGGATATAGACAATCTTAATTTGTACCTTCTTGAGATATAGACTAATCTTAATTTGTACCTTCTTTGAAGATATGAACTAATCTTAATTTGTACCTTCTTTGAGAATATAGACAATCTTAATTTGTACCTTCTTGAGATAAACTAATCTTAGGCATGCCTTCTTTGAAATGAGAACTAATCTTAATTTGTACTATCTTTGATTATAAAATAATCTTAATTGTACCTTCTTTGAGGGATGTGAACCAATCTTAATTTGTACCTTCTTTTGAGAATATAGACAATATTAAATTTGTACCTTCTTTGAGATATAAGAAAACCAATCTTAATTTAGCACCTTCTTTGAGAATGTATGAACCAATCTTAATTTATACCTTCTTTGAAGAATGAATAATCTTAATTTGTACCTTATATTTGAGAATAGAATAATCTTAATTTGTACCTTCTTTGAAGATAACAGATAATGTAATTTGTACCATGTATGAGAATATAGGGCAATCTTAATTTGTACCTTCTTTGAGATGTAGACCAATGTAATTTTGCTTGCACCTTCTTTGAGAAATATGAACTAACAATCTTAATTTGTACCTTCTTTGAGGATATAAACTAATCTTAATTTGTACCTTCTTTGAAGATATGAACCAATCTTAATTTGTACCTTCTTTGAGATATAGACAATCTTAATTTGTACCTTCTTTGAGGAATGAATAATGTTAATTGTACCTTCTTTGAGGATATGAAACTAATCTTAATGTATTTTATTGCTGTGGGATATGAACTAATTGTAATTTGTACCTTCTTTGAGATGTGAGCCTTTAATCTTATTTCTTACCTTCTTTGAGGATATAGGCTTAATCTTAATTTGTACCTTCTTTGAGGATATAGAAACTAATCGTAATTTGTGTATTTATTTTCAGGATATGAACTAATCTTAATTTGTACCTTCTTTGAGGATATAGACTAATCATAATTTGTCTGCCCTAACTCACAGGGGATATGAAACTAATCTTAATTTGCTTGCCTTCTTTGAGGATACTGAACTAATCTTAATTTGTATAACTATTTGAAGATATGGAACTAATCTTAATTTGTACCTTCTTGAGGATATGAACTAATCTTAATTTGTACCTTCTTTGGGGATATAGACAATCTTAATATTAGTACCTTCTTTGAGGATATGAACTAATCTTAATTTATACACCTTCTAACTGGGGATGCTAGACAATCTTAATTTGTACCTTCTTAGAAGGATATGATTCAATCTTAATTTGTACCTTCTTTGAGGATATATGAACTAATCTTAATTTGTACAACTAACCTTTGAGAATATGAACCAATGTTAATTTGTACATGCCTTCTTTGAGGGATATGAACTAATCTTAATTTTGTACCTTCTTTGAGGATATGAACTGAATCTTAATTTGTACACATTCTTTGAGGATATATGAACCAATGCAAATTTTGCTTGCCTTCTTTTGAGGATAGAACTAATCTTAATTTGTGCCTTTGAGGCATGAACTAATCTTAATTTCTTACTTTCTTTGAGAATATGAGACAGTCTTCGTTGTACACCTTCTTGAGATATGAACTAATCTTAATTGTACCTTATTTGAGGATATGAACCAATCTAATTTGTACCTTCTTTGAGATATAGACAATCTTCATTTATACATATTTGAGGATATAGACAATCTTATTATACCTTCTTTGAGGATATAGACAATGCTAATTTGTACCTTCTTTGAGGATATGAAACTAGTCTTGTGTGTTACCTTCTATGAGGATATAGACAGTCATAATTTATTACCTTCTTTGAGGATATGAACTAATCTTAATTTTGGCCACCTTCTTTGAGGATATGAACTAATCTTAATTTTGTACCTTCTTGAGAATATGAACTAATCTTAATTTGTACTTTCTTTGAAGATATAGACAATCTTAATTTATTCCCTTACTATTCAGATATGAACTAATCTTAATTTGTACCTTATTTGAGGATATGAACCAATCTTAATTTGTACCTTCTTTGAGGATATAGACTTAATGTAATTCATACCTTATTTGAGGATATGAACCAATCTTAATTTGTACCTTCTTTGAGGATATGAGCTAATCTTAATTTCTTACCTTCTTTTGAGGATACTAGACTAATCTTAATTTGCCTATTCTTTGAGAATATGAACTAATCTTAATTTAATGCTCTTTGAGAATATGAATAATCTTAATTTGTACCTTCTTTGAGGATGTGAACTAATCTTAATTTGTACCTTCTTTGAGGATATAGACTAATCTAATTGTATAGTAACTACGAGGATATGAATAATCTTAATTTGTATGAGGATATGAACCAATGTAATTTGTACCTTCTTTACAGGATATATGAACTAATCTTAATTTGTATTTATATTCTTTGAGGATATGAACTAATCTTAATTTGTACCTTCTTTGAGGATATGAAACTAATCTTAATGTACCTTCTTTGAGGATGTGAACAATCTTAATTTGTACCTTCTTTGAGGATATGAACTAATCTTAATTTATTACCTTCTTTGGATATGAACTAATCTTAATTTATACCTTCTTTGAAATATGAACCAATCTTAATTTATTACCTTCTTTCGAGGATATGAACTAATCTTGCATTTAATATATATTCAGAATATGAGCTAATCTTAATTTGTACCTTCTTTGAGGATATGAGACCAATCTTAATTTGTACCTTCTTTGAGGATGTGAACCAATCTTAATTTGTACCTTCTTTGAGAATATAGATAATCTTAATTTGTACCTTCTTTTGAGGATATCAAAACCAATCTTAATTTGTGCCTTCTTTGAGATATGAACCAATCTTGGTATATTTGAAATATAGAACCAATCTTAATTTGCTTTTGTCTTTGAAATATGAATAATGTGGTGTATCTTTGAAGATGTGAACCCAATCTTAATTGTACCTTCTTTGAGAATATGAACAATCTTTAATTTGTACCTTCTTTGAGGATGTGAACCAATCTTAATTTGTACCTTCTTTGAGAATGTGAATAATCTTAAAATTTGTACCTTCTTTGAGGATATGAACTAATCTATTTATTCTTCTTTGAAGATATGAGAACAAATATAATTTGTACACCTTCTTTGGGATATGAACCAATCTTAATTTATTTACCTTCTTTGAGGATATAGACCAATCTTAATTTGTACCTTCTTTTGAGGATATAAATAAATGTATGTACCTTCTTTGAGGATATGAACTAATCTTAATTTATGCCTTCTTTGAGATATAGACTAATCTTAATTTGTACATTTCTTTGAGGATATGAAACTAATCTTAATTTGTACCTTCTTTGAGGATATGAAGCAATCATGTTTATTCACCTTCTTCAGGATATAGAACCTAATCTTAATTTAACTTGCACCTTCTTTGGGGATATGAACTAATCTTAATTTGTACCTTCTTTGAGGATATGAAACTAATCTTAATTTGTACCTTCTTTGAGGACCTGAACTAATCTTAATTTGTACCTTCTTTGAAGATATGAACTAATCTTGTTTATGCCTTCTTTTGAGGATATGAACTAAATGTAATTTGCCACCTTCTTTGAGGATATAGACCAATCTTAATATGTACACCTTCTTTGAGGATGAACTAATCTATTTGTACCTTCTTTGAGATATGAACCAATCTTAATTTGTACCTTCTTAGAGATATGAACTAATCTTAATTTGTGTACCTTCTTTGAGATATAGACTAATCTTAATTCTTTATTCTTTGAGAATGTAGACAATCTTAATTTGTACCTTCTTTGAGGATGTAGGAACTAATCTTAATTTGTACCTTCTTTGAGGATATAGATAATCTTAATTGTACAACTAACTGAGGATATGAACCAATCTTAATTTAGCTATTCTTTGAGGACCTCAGACCTAATCTTAATTTATGCCTTCTTTAGAGGATATGAACCAATCTTAATTTGCTTTTCTTTGAAGGATATGAACTAATCTTAATTTGTACCTTCTTTGAGTCAAACTAATCTTGGTGCTTACCTTCTTTGAGAATATAGACAATGTAATTTTGTACCTTCTTTAGAGGATATGAACTAATCATTAGTAACACCTTCTTGAGGATATGAACTAAATCTTAATTGTACCTTCTTTGAGGATATGAACTAATCATAGTACATACCTATTCTTTGAGGATATAAAACTAATCTTAATTTGTACCTTATTCCCAGGGATATTAGACAATCTTAATTTCCCAGTATATTCTTTGAAGATATAGACTAAGTCTTAATTGTATTACCTTCTTTACAGGGGATATAGACAAATACAATTTGTACCTTATTTGAGGATATGAACCAATCTTAATTTGTACCTTCTTTGAGGATATGAACTAGTCTTAATTTGTACCTTCTTTGAGGATATGAGACAATCTTAACTATTGCAACTTCTTTGAGAATATGAACTAATCTTAATTTGTACTCTTTGAGAATATGAGCCAATCTTAATTTGTACCTTCTTTGAGGATGAACTAGTCTTAATTTCTTGTATTCAGAGAGATGTAGACCAATCTTAATTGCAATAACTAAGGGATATGAACTAATCTTAATTATATACCTTATTTGAGATATGAACCAATCTTAATTTGTACCTTCTTTGAGGATGTGAACTATCTTATTTGTACCTTCTTTGAGGATATGAACTAATCTTAATTTGTACATAACTTTGAGAATAACAGATAATCTTAATTTATTACTTTCTTTGAGAATATGAACTTAATCTTAATTTATTTTCCTTGCTGAGGATATAGACTGTCTAATTTATTACCTTCTTTGAGGATATGAACTAATCTTAATTTATTGCCCCTTCTTTGAGGATACAGACTAACAATCTTGTTCTTCTTCTTTGAGGATATGAACCAATACGAGTGTACTTGCCTTCTTTGAGGATATGAAACTAATCTTAATGTGTACCTTCTATGAGGATATGAACTAGTCTTAATTTGTACCTTCTTTGAGGATATGAACTAATCTTAATTTGACACCTTCTTTGAGGATAAACAAGACTAATCATAAATTTGTACCTTCTTTGAGGATATGAACTAATCTTAATTTGTACTTTCTTTGAGAATATGAACCAATCTTAATTTGTACCTTCTTTGAGGATGTGTGAACTAATCTTGAATTTGTACCTGTTTGAGGATATAGACAATCTTAATTTATTACCTTCTTTGAGAATATGAACTAATCTTAATTTGTACTGTGTGCATCTTGAGGATATAAACAATCTTAATTTGTATTCTTTGAGAATCAGAATAATCTTAATTTGTACCTTCTTTGAGAATATGAACCAATCTTAGTTCTCAGCTCACTTCTTTCTGGGGATATATGAAACCAATCTTATTTATTTAGCTAACGAGGATATAGACAAAATCTTAATTTGTACCTTCTTTGAGAATATGAACCAATCTTAATTTGTACCTTCTTTGAGAATATGAACTAATCTTAATTTGTACCTTCTTTGAAGATATATGAACCAATGCTATTTGTACACCTTCACTTTGAGAGCTATAAACCAGTCTCTAATTTATCTTCTTTGAGATATAGACAAATCTTAATTTGTACCTTCTTTTGAGAATATGAACTAATCTTATTTTGTACCTTCTTTGAGGATATGAACTAATCTTAATTTGTACCTTCTTTAGAATATGAACCAATCTTAATTTGTACCTTCTTTGAGGATATAGACCAATCTTAATTTGTACCTTCTTTGAGGATATGGGCAATCTTAATTTCTGTCCACCTCTTCTTTGAGGATATGAAACTAATCTTAATGTACCTTCTTTAGGATATGAACTAATCTTAATTTGTACCTTCTTTGAGGATATGAACTAATCTTAATTTGTACCTTCTTTGAGGATATAAAACCTAAGTCTTAATTTGTACCTTCTTTGAGGATATGGTATCGTAATTTGTACCTTCTTTCGGGACCTGAACTAATCTTAATTTCTTACCTATTCTTTGAGGATATAGATAAATCTTAATTCCCAGTACCTTCTTTGAGAATAGAACTAATCTTAATTTGTATATTCTTTGAAATACTGAGCTAATCATCAATTCTGTACCTTCTTTAGGATATGAACTAATCTTGAATTTGTACCTTCTTTGAGGATATAGACCAATCTTAATTTGTACCTTCTTTGAGGATGAAACTAAGCTTAATATTGTACCTTCTATGAGGATATGAGCTAGTCTTAATTTGTGCCTTCTTTAGAGGATGTGAACTAATCTTAATTTAACAGCATTACCCATCTCTTTTCTCAAGGATATGAACTAATCTTAGTACCTTGCCTTCTTGAAATATGAACTAATCTTAATTTTATTACTTTCTTTTGAGAATATAGACAATCTTAATTTGTACCTTCTTTGATGATATGAACTAATCTTAATTTGTACCTTATTTGAGGATATGAATGATCTTAATTTGTACCTTCTTTGAGGATATGAATTTAATCTTATTTATACCTTATTTGAAGATGCAGACCAATCTTAATTTATGCCTTCTAACAGGATATGAGACTCAGTCTCAATTTGTACCTTTGAGGATGTAGAGCAATCTTAATGTAATGCCTTCTATGAGGATATGAACTGATCTTAATTTGTACACAGCTAACAGGGATATGGAACTAATCTTAATTTGTACCTTCTTTGAGGATATAAGACTAATCTTAATTTGTATGCCTTCTTTGAATATGAACTAATCTTAATTTGTACTTTCTTCAGAATATAGACAATCTTAATTTGTACCTTCTTTGAGGATATAGACTAATCTTAATTTGTACCTTATTTGAGGATATAGACAATCTTAATTTGTACACCTTCTTTGAGGATATGAACTAATCTTAATTTGCCACATGACAGAGATGCAGACCAATCTTAATTTGTACCTTCTCTTTGAGGATATAGACTAATCTTAATTTGTACCCCTTCTTTGAGGATATGAACTATTCTTAATTGTACCTTCTTTGAGAATATAGACTAATCTTAATTTGTACTCTTGAGAATATAGACCAATCTTAATTTTGTACCTTCTTTGAGGATATGAACTAATCTTAATTTGTACCTTCTTTGAAGATATGAACTAATCTTAATTTGTACCTTCTTTGAGGATATGAACTAATCTTAATTTATACCTTCTTTGGATATCGACCAATCTTAATTTGTACCTTCTTTGGGGATATGAACTAATCTTAATTGTACCTTCTTTGAGGATACCAGACAATCTTAATTTATTTTATTCTTTGAGGATATGAAACTAATCTTAATGTGTGTACCTTCTTTGAGGATGTAGACAATCTTAATTTGTACCTTCTTTGAGGATATGAACTAATCTTAATTTGTACCTTCTTGAGGATATGAACTAATCTTAATTTGTACCTTCTTTGAGAATATAGAACCAAAATCTTGGTTGTACCTTTATTTGAGATATGAACTAAATCTTAATTTGTACCTTCTTTGAGAATATGAACTAATCTTAATTTGTACCTTCTTTGAGATATAAACAATCTTAATTTATACCTTCTTTGAGATATAGGTATAATCTTAGTATCACCTTCTTTGAGAATATGAATAATCTTATTTGTACCTTCTTTGAGATATGAAGCAATCTTAATTGTACCTTCTTTGAGATATAGACAATCTTAATTGTATTTCTTTGAAATATGAACCAATCTTAATTGCCCTTCTTTGAGAATATAGACTAAATCTTAGAATTTGTACCTTCTTTGAAATACAGACCAATCTTAATTTGCTTTTCTTCTTTGAGAATATGAACCAATCTTAATTTGTACCCTTCTTTGAGGATATGGAACCAATCTTAATTTGTATATTCTTTGAAATATGAACTGAAAATCTTAATTTGTACTACCTTCTTTGAGATATAAAATAATCTTAATTGTACTATTATTCTTTGAAAGTATAGACAATCTTAATTTGTACCCAGCTTCTTTGAGATGTGAACCAGTCTTAATTTGTACCCTTCTTTGAGATATAGACAATCTTAATTTGTACCCACCTTCTTTAGAGATATAGAAACTGTAATGTAATATTATTTTCTTCTTTGAGATATGAACTAATCTTTTTCATTGTACCTTCTTTGAGAATATAGACTAATCTTTCATTGTATACCTTCTTTGAGAATGAAACTGAAAATCTTAATTTGACCTTCTTTGAGAATGAAACTAATCATGTTAATACAATATTCTTTCTGGATATAGACAATATTAATTTGTACCTTCTTGAGGATAAACTAATCTTAATTTAGCTTATATTCTTGAAAGGATATGAAACTAATATAATTATGCTTTCTTTGAGGAGATATAGAAATAATCTTAATTATACTTTCTTTGAGAAAATATGAACTAAATAAGTTTGTACCTTCTTTGAGATATGAACTAATCTTAATTTGTACCTTCTTTGGATATAGACAGTCTTAATTTAACACCTTCTTTGAGATGTAAATAAGCTTAATATTGTACTTTCTTTGAGATATAGACAATCTTAATTTAACCACCTTCTTTGAGATATAGACTAAAAATCTTAATTTGTACCTTCTTTGAAGATATGAATAATCTTAATTGTATATGCTTTGAGGATATGAACTAATGTAATTTTGCCTGCCTTCTTTGAGGATATGAACCAATCTTAATTTTTACCTTCTTTGAGGATATGAACTAATCTTAATTTGTACCTTCTTTGAGGATAAGACTAATCTTAATTTGTACCTTCTTTGAGGATATGAACTAATCTTAATTTAGCACCTTCTTGGAGATATAGACCAATCTTAATTCCTTCATATTCTTCTTCAAAGATATAGACTAATCTCAATTGTGCCTTCTTTGAGGATATAGACTAATCTTAATTTGTACCTTCTTTGAAATATGAACTAATCTTAATTTGTACTTTCTTTGAAGTATGAACCCAATCTTAATTTGTACCTTCTTTGAGATATGTTTAATCTTAATTGTACCTTGTTGAGGATATGAGCCAATCTTAATTTGTACCTTCTTTGGGATATGAACTAATCTTAATTTATGCCTTATTTGAGGATGTGAACTGTCCTTAATTTATACCTTCTTTGAGATATGAACCAATCTTAATTTGTACCTTCTTTGAGGATATGAAACAATCTTAATGTGTACCTTCTGAGGATATGAACTGGTCTTATTTGTACCTTCTTTGAGGATATGAACTAATCTTAATTTGTACCTTCTTTGAGGATATGAACTAATCTTAATGTGTACCTTCTTGGAGATAGACAATCATAATTTCATTCTTTCTTTGAGAAATATGAACTTCTTAATCTTAATTTGTACCTTCTTTGAGATATGGGCTATCTTAATTTGTACCTTATTTGAGGATATAGACAATCTTAATTTGTACCTTCTTTGAGGATATGAACTAATCTTAATTTACTCACTTATTTGAGGATGTAGACAATCTTAATTTATTTATTCTTTGGGGATATGAACTTAATCTTAATTTGTACCTTTACTTTGAGGATATGAACTAATCTTAATTTGTACCTTCTTTGAGAATGAACTAAATCTTAATTTACAGTACTTTCTTTGAGAATATGAACCAATCTTAAAAATTTGTACCTTCTTTGAGGATATGAGCAATCTTAATTTGTACAGCTCTTGAGGATATGAACTAATCTTAATTTGTACCTTCTTTGAGGATGTAAACTAATCTTAATTTATACCTTCTTTGAGATATAGATACAATCATGAACTATATTCTCTATTTAGGATATGAACTAATCTTAATTTGTACCTTCTTTGAGGATATGAACCAATCTTAATTTGTACCTTCTTTGAGGATATGAAACTAATCTTAATGTGTACCTTCTTTGGGGATATAGACATAATCTTAATTTTGTACCTTCTTTGAGGACTTTGAACTAATCTTAATTTTGTACCTTCTTTGAGGATATAGACTAATCTTAATTTATACCTTCTTTGAGAATATAGACAATCTTAATTTGTACCTTCTTTGAGGATATGAACTAATCTTAATTTGTACCTTCTTTGAGTATATGAACTAATCTTAATTTGTACCTTCTTTGAGGATATGAAACCAATCTTAATTTGTACCTTCTTTAGGAGATATGAACCAATCTTAATTTATGCCTTCTTTGAAATATAGACAATCTTAATTTGTACACCTTCTTTGAGGATATGAAACCCAATCTGGTACCTTCCCCACCCTTCTTGGATATGAACCAATCTTAATTTGTACCTTCTTTGAGAATGAACCAATCTTAGTTTATTGCCTCTTTGAAATATGAACTAATCTTAATTTTGTACCTTCTTTGAGAATGAATCCAATCTTAATTTGTACCTTCTTTGAGGATATAGACCAATCTTAATTTGTGCCTTATTCTTTGAAGATATGAACCAAATCTTAATTTAGCCATATTCTTGAGGATATGAACCAATCTTAATTTGTACCTTCTTTGAGGATATAAGACCAATCTTAATTTGTGCAACTAAGGATATGAAACTAATCTTAATGTGTACATCTATTTAGGATATAGACAATGTAATTTTATTGTACCCCTTCTTTTGAGGATGTGAACTAATCTTAATTTGTACCTTCTTTGAGAATATGAACTAATCTTAATTTGTACCTTCTTTGAGGATATGAAACCAATCTTAATTTGTACCTTCTTTGAGGATATGAACCAATCTTAATTTGTACCTTCTTTGAGGAATATAGACCAATCTTAATTTGTGTACCTTCTTTGAGGATATAGAAACTAATCATCAATTTGTACCTTCTTTGAGGATATAGATAATCTTAATTGTACCTTCTTTGAATATGAACCAATCTTAATTTGTACCTTCTTTGGTATGAACTAATCTTAATTTGTACCTTCTTTGAAGATATAGACAATCTTTAATTTGTACCTTCTTTTGAGATATAGACCAATCTTAATTATTCACCTTCTTTGAAGATATGAATATCTTAATTGTGCAGCTTCTTACGAGATATAGACAATCTTAATTTAAACTTCTTTTGAGAATATAAACTAATCTTAATTGTACCTTCTTTGAGGATATGAACTAATCTTAATTTGTATGTCTTTGAAGTATAGACAATCTTAATTGTACCTTATTTGAGATGTATTCAATCTTAATTCTTCTTGGGGATGTGAACCAATCTTAATTTAACCTTCTTTGAGGATATAAACTAATCTTAATATTGTATTACCTTCTTGAGGATATGAACTAATCTTAATTTGTACAACCTTTGAGGATATGAACTAATCTTGTTTGTACCTTCTTTGAGGATATAAAAACTAATCTTAATTTATTTTTTCCTTCTTTGAGATGTAGAAATAATCGTAATTTGTACCTTCTTTTTCAGGATATGAACTAATCTTAATTTGTACCTTCTTTTGAGGATATAGAAATAATATAATTGTACCTTCTTTGAGGATGTGAAACTAATCTTAATTTATTACTTTCTTTGAGATATGAAACTAATCTTATTTGTGCTGCTCTTCTGAGAATACTGAACCTAATCGTAATTTAGCCACCTTCTTTGGGGATATGAACTAATCTTAATTTGTACCTTCTTGAGGATATGAACCAATCTTAATTTGTACCTTCTTTGAGACACTTGAAACTAAGCAATGTAGCCACTTTCTTTGAGACATAGACAATCTTAATTTGTACCTTCTTTGAGGATGTGAACTAATCTTAATTTGTACCTTCTTTGAGAATGTAGACTAATCTTATTTACCTTCTTTGAGATATGAACTGAAAATCTTAATTTGTACCTTCTTTGAGATGTGAACCAATCTTAATTTCTATCACCCTTCTTTGAGATCATGAACTAATCTTAATTTGCCTTCTTTGAGATATAGACTAATCTTAATTTAGTACCTTCTTTGAGGATATGAACTATCATAATTTGTACCTTCTTTGAGGATATAGACCAATCTTAATTTGTACCTTCTTTGAGGATATGAGCTGAAATCTTAATTTATTCACCTTCTTTGAGAATATAGAATAATCTTAATTTTGTACCTTCTTTGAAAATATGGTTCTTAATCTTAATTTTATTACTTTCTTTTGAGAGATATAATTCAATCTTAATTTAGTGCAACCTTCTTTGAGGATATAGACTAATCTTAATTTATTTTATTTGAGGATATGAACAATCTTAATTGTACCTTCTTTGAGGATATGAACTAATCTTAATTTATACCTTATTGAGGATATAGACAATCTTGGTATACCTTCTTTGAGGATATGAACCAATCTTAATTTGTGCCTTCTTGGATATGTTATCTTAATGTTGTGCCTTAAAGGATATAGACTAGTCTTATTTGTATCTTTGAGATATGAACTAAATATAATTGTACCTTCTTTGAGATATGAACTAATCTTGTTGTACCTTCTTTGAAATCATCAGACTAATCTTAGTTTGTACTTTCTTTGAGAATATGAACCAATCTTAATTTCTTTTATTCTTTGAGGATGTGAACTAATCTTAATTTGTACCTTATTTGAGGATATGAACCAATCTTAATTTTGTACCTTCTTTGAGGATGGAACTAGTCTTAATTTTATACGTATTTGAGGATATGAATCAATCTTAATTTGTACCTTCTTTGAGAATGTGAACTAATCTTAATTTGTACCTTCTTTGAGGATGTAGACAATCTTAATTTGTACCTTCTTTAGAATATAGACTAATCTTGAGTTTGTACTTTCTTTAGAAATATGTAGACCAATCTTAATTTGCCACCTTCTTTGAGGATATGAACTAATCTTAATTTGTACCTTCTTTGAGGATATGAACTAATCTTAATTTGTACCTTCTTTGAGATATGAACTAATCTTAGTTTATACCTTCTTTGAGATATAGACCAATCTTATTTGTACCTTCTTTAGGGATATGAACTAATCTTAAAATTTGTACCTTCTTTGAGAATATGAACCAATCTTGGTGCTTCACCTTCTTTGAGATGTAGAAACTAAATCTTAATGTGTACCTTCTTTGAGATATGAACCATCTTAATTTGTACCTTCTTTGAGATATGAACTATCTTAATTGTACCTTCTTTGAGATATAGACTATCTTAATTTGTACACCTTCTTTGAAATGTAGACAATCTTAATTTATTGCTTCTTTGAGGATATAGACTAATCTTATTGCCTTCTTTAAATATGATTAATCTTAATTTATTTTTAACTATTTGGATATGATAATCTTGTTGCTTACCTTTGAGGATATAGACCAATCTTAATTTGTACCTTCTTTGAGAATATGAACCAATCTTAATTTGTACCTTCTTTGAGGATATGAAACCAATCTTAATTGTATAACTATTTGAGGGATATGAACAATCTTAATTTGTACCTTCTTTGAGAATATATGAACCAATCTTAGTTTATTTTCTTTGAGAGTATGAACTAATCTTAGCATTGTGCCTTCTTTGGGAATATAGACCAATCTTAATTTGTACCTTCTTTGAGGATATGAACCAATCTTAATTTGTACCTTCTTTGAAGATATGAACCAATCTTAATTTGTACCTTCTTTGAGGATATGAACCAATGTAATTTGCCTTCTTTGAGGATATGAACCAATCTTAATTTGTACCTTCTTTGAGGATGTGGAAACTAAAATCTTAATATGTACCTTCTTTGAGGATATAGACAGAAATCTTAATTTGTACCTTCTTTGAGGATATGAAATAATCTTAATTTGTACCTTCTTTGAGAATATGAACTAATCTTAATTTGTACCCCTTCTTTGAGATATATGAAACCAATCTTAATTTGTATAGCCCTAACTGAGGATATGAACCAATCTTAATTTATTTACCTTCTTTGAGAAGAATATAGACAGTCTTAATTTGTACCTTCTTTGAGGATATGAAACCAATCTTAATTTGTACCTTCTTTGAGGATATGAACCAATCTTAATTTGTACCTTCTTTGAGAATATGAACCAATCTTAATTTGTACCTTCTTTGAGAATATGAACTAATCTTAATTTGTACCTTCTTTGAAGATATAGACAATCAATTTGTACCTTCTTTGAGATATAGACAATCTTAGTACAATACCTTCTTTACAGAAGATATGAACCAATCTTAATTTGTACCTTCTTGAGGATATGAACCAATCTTAATTTGTACCTTCTTTGAGATGTAGACCAATCTTAGTACATGCCTTCTTTGAGGATATGAAACTAATCTTAATGTGTACCTTCTTTGAGGATATGAACTAATCTTAATTTGTATAATAACTGGGGATACATGAACTAATCTTAATTTGTACCTTCTTTGAGGATAGCAAAAACTAATCTTAATTTGTACCTTCTTTTGAGATAGCAAAACTAATCGTAATTTGTACCTTCTTTTCAGGATATGAACTAATCTTAATTTAGCCACCCTTCTTTGAGATATGAACTAATCTTAATTGCCACCTTCTTTGAGGATATAGACAATCTTAATTTGTACCTTCTTTGAGGATATGAAACTAAGCTTAATGTGTGCTGCTTTGAGGATATGAAGACAATCTTAATTTTGTACCTTCTTTGAGGATATGAACTAATCTTAATTTGTACCTTCTTTGAAGATATGAACTAATCTTAATTTGTACACCTTATCTTTGAGGATATGAACTAATCTTAATTTGTACCTTCTTTGAGGATAACAGACAATCTTAATTTATTACCTTCTTTGAATGAACTAATCTTAATTTGTACCTTCTTTGAGAGATATGAACTTAATCTTAATTTGTACCTTCTTTGAGATATGAGCAATGTAAATTTAACGCCTTCTTTGAGATATGAACCAATCTTAATTGTACCTTCTTTGGGGATATGAACTAATCTTAGTTGTACCTTCTTTGAGGGGATATAGAACCAATCTTCATTTCTATTAACTTCTTTGAGGATTATGAACTAATCTTAATTTTGTACCTTCTTTGGGAATATGAACCAATCTTAATTTGTACATGCTTTGAGGATATAGAACTAATCTTATTTGTACCTTCTTTGGGGATATGAACTAATCTTAATTTTAGCCACCTTCTTTAGGGATATGAACATAATGTAATTTGTACCTTCTTCTTTAAAGAATATAATTCAAATATTAATTTGTGCTTCTTTGAGAATATGAACCAAAATCTTAATTTGTGCCTTCTTTTGAGGATATGAACTAATCTTAGTACAGCTACCTTCTTTGAGATATGAACCAATCTTAATTTGTACCTTCTTTGAGATATAGACAATCTTAATTAACCACCTTCTTTGAGGATATGAACTAATCTTAATTTGTACCTTCTTTGAGGATATAGAACTAATCTTAATTGTACCTTATTTGAGGATACTTGAATTCAATCCTCAATTTGTACCTTCTTTGGGGATATGAACTAATCTTGGTGGCCTCCTTCTTTGAGGATATGAACTAATCTTAATTTATTACCTTCTTTGAAATATGAACTAATCTTAATTTGTGCTCTTTGAAATATGAACCAATACAATTTGTACCTTCTTTGAGGATATGAGTAGTAATCTTAATTTATACCTTGACCCAGTCATAAACCAATGTAATTTACATGTACCTTCTTTGAAAGTATGAACTAATCTTAATTTATACCTTGTTTGAGGATATGGAACAATCTTCATTTGTGCCTTCTTTGGGGATATAGACTAATCTTAATTTGTACCTTCCTTTGCGGATATAGACTGAAAATCTTAATTTGTACCTTCTTGAAATATAGAACTAATCTTGGTACATACTTTCTTTGAGGGGATGTAGACTAATCTTAATTTGTACCTTCTTTGAGGATAACTAATCTAATTTGTACTTCTTTGAGGATATGAACTAATCTTAATTTATACCTTCTTTGAGGATATGAACCAATCTTAATTTACCTTCTTTGAGATATGAAACTAATCTTAATGTGTACCTTCTTTGAGGATATAAACTAATCTTAATTTGTATTATATCTTTGAGATATGAACTAATCTTCAATTTGTACCTTCTTTTGAGGATATGAACAATCAATTTTTCTTCTTTGAGAATAAGAAACCAATCTTCCAAATTTGTGTACCTTCTTTGAGATATGAATAATCTTAATTTGTACCTTCTTTGAAGATATGAACCAATCTTAATTTGTACCTTCTTTGAGAATATGGAACCAATCTTAATTTCTTAACCTACCTTCTTTGAGATATAGACCAATCTCAATTTGTACCTTCTTTTGAGAATATAGAACCTAATCTTGGAATTTGTATAATCTTTGAAGAATGCTGAACCAAATCTAATTTGTACACTTCTTTGAGGGCCTGAACCAAATCTGTGGTGTACCTTCTTTGAGGATATGAACCAATCTTAATTTGTACCTTCTTTGGGGATATGAACCAATCTTAATTTGTACCTTCTTTGAAATATGAACTAATCTTGATTTGTACCTTCTTTGAAGATATGAATAATCCATTCTTACCTTCTTTGAATGAACCAATCTTGAATTGTACCTTCCTTGAGGATATGAACTAATCTTAGTTTGCTTACATTCTTTGAGGATATGAACTAATCTTAATTTTGTTTACACTTCTTTTGAAGATATGAACCAATCTTATTTGTACCTTCTTTTGAATCATAGACAATCTTAATTTGTACCTTCTTTTAGAGGATATGAGACCAATCTTAATTTGTGCCTTCTTTGAGGATAACAGACAATCTTAATTTCTGTACCTTCTTTGAGATATGAAACAAATATGTATTCTTTGAGGATATGAACTAATCTTAATTTTATACCTTCTTTGAATGTAAAACTAATGTAATTGTACCTTCTTTGAGATATAAAACTAATGTAAAATTTGTACCCTTCTTGAGATCTAAGAACTGATGTTATTGTACCTTCTTTGAGAATACTTGAACCTAATATTAATTTGTTACCTTCTTTGAGGATATAGACTAATCTTAATTTACTTCTCTATTCTTTGAAGAAGGATATGAAGCTAATCTTAATTTGTACCTTCTTTGAAGATATGAACCAATCTTAATTTGTACCTTCTTTGAGAATATGAACAATCTCCAATTTATTTTAACTTCTTTGAGGATGTAGACAATCATAATTTGTACCTTCTTTGAGAATATGAACTAATCTTATTTGTACCTTCTTGAGAGTGTGACTAATCTTAGTTGTACTTCTTTAGAAGATGAACCAATCTTAATTTTATTACCACTTCTTTGAGGATGTAGACCAATCTTAATTTGTACCATGCTTTGAGGATAACAAAGCCAATCTTGAAAATTTTAACCTTCTTTAGGGATATGAAACTAATCTGTGTGGCTACCTTCTTTGAGATATGAACTAATCCTTAATTTTGTACCTTCTTTGAGGATATGAACTAATCTTAATTTGTGTACCTTCTTTGAGAATGTGAAACTAATCTTAATTTATACCTTCTTTGAGGATATTGACTAATCATAATTTTGTACCTTCTTTTCAGGATATGAACTAATCTTAATTTTGTACCTTCTTTGAGGATGTAGAAGCTTAATCTTAATTTTGTACCTTCTTTGAGATATGAACCTAATGTAATTTGTACTTTCTTTGAGAGATATGAAACTAATCTTAATTTGTGCCTATTAAGAATATAGACTAATCGTAATTTGTACCTTCTTTGAGATATGAACTAATGCCAATTTGTACCTTCTTTTGAGGATATGAACCAATCTTAATTTGTACCTTCTTTAAAGTAACAAAAGCAAATTTTAATGTACTTTCTTTGGAATGAGACAATCTTAATTTATTCACCAATATTTGAGATATAGACTTAAATCTTAATTTGTGCCTTCTTTGAAGATATAGACTAATCTTAATTTGTACCTTCTTTTAGAGATATAGAGCTAATCTTAATTTGTACCTTCTTTGGGGAGATATGAACCAATGTAATTCATTGCCTTCTTTGAGATATGAACTAATCTTAATTTTGTACCTTCTTTGAATTATAGAACTAATCATAATTTGTACCTTCTTGAAGATATAGAACTAATCTTAATTTGTACCTTCTTTGAGGATATGAACCAATCTTAATTTATTTGCCTTCTTTTTGAGGATATGAACTAATCTTAATGTGTACCTTCTTTGAGGATATGAACCAATCTTAATTTGTAACTTCTTTGAGGATATGAACTAATCTTAATTTGTACCTTCTTTGAGAATATGAGCAATCTTAATTTGTACCTTCTAACAGGGGATATGAACTAATCTTAATTTGCTTACCTTCTTTAGGACTATAGTTAATCCCAATTTGTACCTTCTTTAGAGGATATGAACTAATCTTAGCGCCTTCTTTTGAGATATAGACTAATCTATTTGTACCTTCTTTGGGAATATGAACCAATCTTAATTTAGTACCTTCTTTGAGGATATGAACTAATCTTAATTGTGCCCTTCTTTGAGATATGAGTATCTTAATTTGTACCTTCTTTGAGGATATGAACCAATCTTAGTTAATGTATCTATTTGGAGATGTGAACTAATCTTAATTTGTACCCTTCTTTGAGGATATGAGCTAATCTTAATTTGTACCTTATTCCCGGGGATATGAACCAATCTTGAATTTGTACCTTCTTTGAGAATATGAACTAATCTAATTGTACCTTCTTTGAGGATATAGACTAAATATAATTTGTACCTTCTTGAGAATATGAACTAATGCAATTATTACTTCTTTCTTTAGTAGACCAATCTTAATTTGTACCTTCTTTGAGGATATGAACTAATCTTAATTTTGTACCTTATTGAGGATGTGAACCAATCTTAATTTGTACCTTCTTTGAGATGTAAACTAATCTTAAATTTATACCTTATTTGAGGATATAGACAATCTTAATTTGGCCTTCTTTGAGATATGAATAATCATAATTTGTACCTTCTTGCGGATATAGACTAATCTTAATTTTATTTACCTTCTTTGAGAATATAGACTAATCTTAATTTGCTTTTTCTTTAGAATATGAACCAATCTTAATTTAATACCTTCTTTGAGGATATGAACTAATGTAATTTGTACCTTCTTTGAGGATATTAACTAATCTTAATTGTACCTTCTTTGAGGATGAACTAATCTTAATTTATACCTTCTTTGAGGATATAGACCAATCTTAATTTGTACCTTCTTTGAGGATGTAAACTGAAATGCTTAATGTTCTTTGAGGATATAAACTAATCTTAATTTGTACCTTCTTTGAGGATATGAACTAATCTTATTTGTACCTTGCTTTGAGGATATGAACTTAATCTTAATTTGTACCTTCTTTGAGAATATGAACCAAATACAGTTTTGCTACATTCTTTGAGGATATAGACTAATCTTAATTTGTACCTTCTTTGAATGAATAGATGTAAAGTGTACCTTCTTTGATAATATGAACCAATCTTAATTTGTACCTTCTTTGAGGATATGAACCAATCTTAATTTGTACCTTCTTTGAGAATATGAAACTAATCTTAATTTGTACCCTTCTTTGAAGAATATGAACCAATCTTAATTTGTACCTTCTTCGAAATATGAGACAATCTTAATTATTATCTTCTTTGAGATATGAACCAAATGTAATTTATAACAGGAGATGAATAAATCTTAATTTATACTCTTCTTTGAGAATATAGACTAATGTTAAATTATACATACTTTGAAGATATGAACCAATCTTAATTTGTACCTTCTTTGAGAATATAGACCAATCTTAATTTGTACCTTCCTTGAGATATGAACTAATCTTAATTTGTACCTTCTTTGAGGATATGATTTAAATGTAATTTGTACCTTCTTTGAAAGTATAGACAATCTTATTTGTACCCTTCTTTGAGTTAGACAATCTTAATTTGTACCTTCTTTGAATGTAGACAATACTTAATTTGTACACCTTCTTTGAGATATAGACAATCTTAATTTGTACCTTCTTTGAGGATATGAAACTAATCTTAATGTATTACCTTCTTTGAATATGAACTAATGTACATTTGTACCTTCTTTGAGATATAGAACTGAATGTGTTGTACGCTATTTGAGGATATGAAACTAATCTTGTTGTATACCTTCTTTGAGATATGAAACAATCTATTATTTACCCTTCTTTGAAATATGGGCAAGTAACTAATTTATTGCAACTAACTTTAGAGATATGAACTAATCTTAATTACCTTTTATTCTTTGGATCAAACAAAAATCTTAATTTATACCTTCTTTGAGAATGTAAACTAATCTTAATTTGCTTACTTTCTTTGAGAATATGAGCAAATATTAATTTAGCTGTACCTTCTTTGAGGATATGAACTAATCTTAATTTGTACCTTCTTTAGAGGATATAAAATAAATCATATTACACCTTTTTTTTGAGAATATGAACCAATCTTAATTTACCTTCTTTGAGGATATAGACTAATCTAATTTATGTTTTGCTTGAAATACTGAACAATAACAATTGTATATTGGATATGATTAATCTTAATTTAATATTATATTTACAGAGTTATAGAACTAATCTTAATTTGTGCCACCTTCTTTGAGTATGAACTAATCTTTGTTGTACCTTCTTTGAGAATATGAACTAATCTTAGTGTACGCCTTTTGGGGATATAATTTAATCTTAATTTACTTTTTTAGGATATAGACTAATCTTCATTAGCACCTTCTTTGAGAATATAGACAATCTTAATTTGTATTATTCTTACAAAGGATATAGATTTAATAATCTTAATTGTACCTTCTTTGAGGATATGAACTAATCTTAAATTTGTGCCTTCTTTGAGGATGTAAAACCAGTAATTTGTACCTTCTTTGAGGATATAGACTAAATCTTAATTATTCTACAATAATACGAGATATGAACTAAATCTTAATTTATTTACCTTATTTGAGGATATGAACAATCTTAATTTGTACCTTCTTTGAGGATGTGAACTAATCTTATTCTTCCCACCTTCTAATAACTAGGATATGAACTAATCTTATTTGTACCTTCTTTGAGAGTATAGCTAATCTTGGTATGCCTTCTTTGAGATATGAACCAATCTTAATTTGTACCTTCTTTGAGGATATGAACTAATCTTCAATTTGCCTTCTTTGGGATAGACTAAATCTTAATTTAACTACCTTATTTGTGAGATACCATTCAATCTTAATTGTACCTTCTTTGAGGATATGAACATAATCTTAATTTGTGCCTTCTTGCACGAGGATATAGACTAATCTTAATTTGGCCTTCTTTGAAATATGAACCTAATCTTAATTTGTACTCTTTGAGAATATAAATAATCTTAATTGTGTACCTTCTTTGAGGATATGAACTAATCTTGAATTTATTACCTTGTTGAGGATGTAGACAATCTTAATTTGTACCTTATTTGAGGATATGAACTAATCTTCCAATTTATACCTTATTTGAGGATATAAGATAAATGTAATTTCTGTACCTTCTTTGGATGAACTAATCTTAATTTATACATCTAATATATAGATTATGAATAATCTTATTATTTTTATTCTTTGAAATATATTAATCTAATTTGTACTTTCTTTGAATATGAACAATCTTGTTGTACCTTCTTTGAGATATAGTGTTAATCTTAATTTGTACCTTCTTTGAGGATATTAACTAATCTTAATTTGTACCTTCTTTGAGGATGTAGACTAATCTTAATTTATACCTTCTTTGAGGATATGGAGCAATCTTAATTTGTACCTTCTTTGAGATATGATAATCTTAATGTGTACCTTCTTTGAGGATATAAACTAATCTTAATTGTACCTTCTTTTTGGGATGTGAACTAATCTTAATTTGTACCTTCTTTGAGGATATGAACTAATCTTAATTTATTTACCTTCTTTGAGAATATGAGCAATCTTAATTTGTACCAGCCCTAACTGAGATATGAATAATCTTAATTTGCATAGAGATATGAACCAATGTAGTTTGTGCCTTCTTTGAAGATATGAACCAAATCTTAATTTATACCTTCTTTGAGGATATGAACCAATCTTAATTTGTACCTTCTTTGAGAATATGAACTAATCTTAATTTGTACCTTCTTTGAAGATATGAACAATCTTAATTTGTACCTTCTTTGAGAATATAGACCAATCTTAATTTGTACCTTCTTTGAGGATATGAACCAATCTTAATTTGTACCTTCTTTGAGGATATGAACCAATGTAGTGTATGCATCTTTGAGGAATATAGACAAATCTTAATTGTACACCTTCTTTACTAGAAGATATGAAACAATCTCATTGTGCTGCTTTGAGAATATGAGCCAATGCCAATTTGCCTTCATTGAGGACTAGACTAATCTTAATTTGTACCTTCTTTGAGGATATAGACTTAATCTTATTGTACCTTCTTGAAGATGAACCAATCTTGTTCGTACCTTCTTTGAGGATCTATAGACAATCTTAATTTGTACCTTCTTTGAGGATATATGAGACAATCTGTTTATTTTACCTTCTTTGAGGGGCCTGAACCAATCTTAATTTGTACCTTCTTTGAGGATATGAAACTAATCTAATGTCTTCACTATTCTTTACAGGATATGAACTAATCTTAATTTGTACCTTCTTTGAGGATATGAACTAATCTTAATTTGCCTTCTTTCAGGGGATATGCGACTAATCTTAATTTGTACCTTCTTTGAGGATATGAAACTAATCTTAATTTGTACCTTCTTTTTGAAGATATGAACTAATCATCAATTTGTACCTTCTTTGAGGATATAGACTAATCTTAATTTGCTAACTAGAGGATATGAAATAACTAATCTTAATTTGTACCTTTATTTGAGGATATGAAACTAATGTAATTTGTACTTTCTTTGAGAATATAGACTAAATGTAATTTGCTATTACCTTCTTTAAGGTGCAGAACTAAATACTAATTGTACCTTCTTTGAGATACAGAAACTAATCTTAATTTCTTTTCCTTTTGGGAATATAGACAATCATAATTTGTACCTTCTTTGAGGATATGAACTAATCTTAATTTGTACTTTCTTTAAAATATGAACTAATCTTAATTTGTACTTTCTTTGAGGTATAGACCATTCTCCGTTGTACCTTCTTTGAGGATATGAACTAATCTTAATTTGTGCGCCTATTTGAGGATATGAACTAATCTTAATTTATACCTTCTTTGAGAAATGTGAACTAATGTAATTCATGCCTTCTTTGAAGATATAGACAATCTTAATTTGTACCTTCTTTGAGAGTATGAACCAATCTTAATTTGTACCTTCTTTTGAGATGTAGACCAATCTTGAATTTGTATGTCTTTGAGAATATAGACTAATCTTAATTTGTACCTTACATAGAAGATATGAACCAATCTTAATTTGTACCTTCTTTGAGAATATGAACCAATCTTGAACATTTGTACCTTCTTTGAGGATATGAACCAATCATAATTTGTACCTTCTTTGAGAATATGGGTGCTAATCTTAATTTATTTATCCTTTGAAGATATGAACCAATCTTAGTTTTGTGCCTTCTTTGAGAGTATGAACCAATCTTAATTTGTCACCTTCCTTGAGATATGAACTAATCTTAATTTGTACCTTCTTTGAGAATATGAACTAATCGTAATTTGTACCTTCTTTGAGGATATGAACCAATCTCTAGTTTGTACCTTCTTTGAGGATATGAAACTAATCTTAATTTGTACCTTCTTTGAGAATATGAACCAATCTTAATTTGTACCTTCTTTGAGGATACAGACTAATCTTAATTTGTACTCTTTTGAATAGAACTAATGCTTAATTTGTACTTTTTCTTTGAGGATATGAGCAATCTAATTTATTACCTTCACAGGATGTGATAATGTATTGTACCTTCTTTGAAGATATGAACTAATCTTAATTTGTACCTTCTTTGAGGATATAGACTAATGTAATTTGTACCTTCTTTGAGGATATGAACTCAATCTTAAATTTTACTTTTCCTTCTTGAGGAATGTAAACTATCTTAATTTATTATATTCTTTGAGGATATGAACCAATCTTAATTTGTACCTTCTTTGAGGATATGAACTAATCTTAATTTGTACCTTATTTGAGGATATGAACCAATCTCAATTGTACCTTCTTTGAGAATGAGGTAATAAAATGTAATTTGTACGCTATTTGAGGATGAACTAATGTATTTGTACTTCTTTAGAGAATATAGACTAATCTTGGTGTACTCTTTGAAATATGAACAATGTAATTTGCCCTTCTTTGAGGATATGAACTAATCTTAATTTGTACCTTCTCTGAGAATGTGAACTAATCTTAATTTATACCTTCTTTGAGGATATAGACAATCTTAATTTATTCCACCCTTCTTTCGAGGATATGAAAACTAATCTTGTGTGTACCTTCTTTGAGGTATGAACTAATCTTAATTTGTACCTTATTTAAAGGATATGAACTAATCTTAATTGTACCTTCTTTGAGATATGAACTAATCTTAATTTATTTTGCTTCTTTGAAATATGAACCAATCTTAATTTGTACCTTCTTTGAAAGATGAACTGTAATCTTAATTTGTACCTTCTTTGAAGATATGAACCAATCTTAATTTGTACCTTCTTTGAGAATATGAGACCAATCTTAATTTCAATACCTTCTTTGAAGATATGGACAATCTTAATTTGTACCTTCTTTCAGGATGTGGAGCAATCTTAGCATTGTACCTTCTTTGAAGACCATATAGACCAATCTTAATTTTGTACAGCTTCTTTGAGGATATAAGACTAAATCTTAATGTGTACCTTATTTGAGATGTAGACTAATCTTAATTTGTACATGTTTGAGGATATGACCAATCTTAATTTGCTTCACCTTCTTTGAAGAGTATGAACCAATCTTAATTTGTACCTTCTTTGAAGATATATAGACAAAATCTTAATTTGTACCTTCTTTGAGATATAGACCAATCTTAATTTATACCTTCTTTGAAGATATAGACCAATCTTAATTTGTGCCTTCTTTGAGGATATGAACTAATTCTTGAATTTGTACCTTATTTGAGGATATAGACTAATCTTAATTTGTACTGTGTTGAGAGATGTAGACAATCTTAATTTGTACCTTCTTTGAGGATATGAACCAATAATCTAATTTGTACCTTCTTTGAAGATATAGATAAATACAATTTGTGTGTACACCTTCTATTTGAGGATATGAAACTAATCTTAATTTGTACCTTCTTTGAGAAATATGGTAAATACAAAATTTGTACCTTCTTTGAGGATATGAACGAAATCTTAATTTGTACCTTCTTTGAGAGATATAACAGACTAATCTGTTGTACCTTCTTTGAGGATATAGACTAATCTTGTTGTACCTTCTTTGAGGATATAGACAATGTTGTTATACCTTCTTTGAGGATATGAACTAATCTTAATTTGTACATTTTATTTGTACCCTTTATGAAAATAAAAAATATAATATGCATGAATTCATTACAAATAACGCTAAACGAGGTACAAGCAATTATATTATGAACACATGGGAGTCTCAATCAGATAAAAATGGATCGCCTCGTTCACCTGTTAATCTTTGAATGTTTGGGTTTCGAATCCGAACGAAACGCGTGCAATTTTCATGAGATCCCTGGGATTGTTGCCGGAGCTGCGGAGTTCAGCTTTGCTCCGCCTCGAAAGATGGTATGCCATCTCTGCCGATAGGGGAGAACATATGGGAAGCCGGTCTGTAGAGTCAGTCATAGCCTCTGAACCCTTTTTGAATGAGCCTATAATGCTTATGTAGCAGCGAATCATGGACAATGAGATCACTGGAAGTCACATAGATGTGGTTTTACAGAAAAATGCTAAAAATTCTATAGACTGCGAAAGAAAACAAACGATGTTATAAAATAGGCCTGCACACAAAGAAACCTTATTAAAATAATAATAATCACATAATAAAGGTTCTTCGGGCATGTAATGCGAAGATGAGGTTTAGATCATTTGGTAACAGCGGTTACAATTCAGGAAATAAGAGGTCGTGGAAGACAAGAGGGAGAAGATATTGGACGGTCTGACATCATGGTTCAATAAAATATCGACATCAGAACTGATTAACTAAACCAAGTAAAGAAAGAGAGAGAGTTGTGGAGAAACATGATCGCCTACGCCGGCAGGCATGGCACTTGATTGATTGATGTGAAGATATGAATAATCATAATTTGTACCGTATCTGATTGATTGATTGATAGGACCATCATCATTGCACTTCGGAAAGTAACCATGTGTGGCCCGATCTCTTTCTTACACAGGAAGATCGCAGTGAAAGCGCACGAACTCCGTAGCACCGGCGAGAGTTCCCAATGTAATTTAGAAGATGGTAAACATATTTTGTAGGAATTTTATTTTTTGTAATCTTGCCAAGGAATTTGCACAGGCAACGGCTTTCCAGCCTGCTCTTCTCGATTTTGAACTGCCAGGTGTTCTTTTACATGCTCAACTTAGCACGGGACCTATGTTTTATCGTTCTTCTCCGATATGACTAGGGACTCGATCTCACCTACACTGAGATCAGGGATCTCTGAAAAAATATCCCTATGGCTTCATGAGGGCACGAACCGAGTACCTTTGAAACGAGAGGCGAGCACCGAACCTCTTTGCCACAAAGACCCATTGCATTCATGTACTACATAACGTATAACAGTCCGCAGCGTGATTCGAACTCAGAATGTCGGGGTTAATAGACCGAGTCACTATCCCTTAAGTAACAGACGCCACCGAACAAGGGGAATATATATGTACAGTTTTATATGAACGACATTTGTTCTACACATTTCATTAACTAGAAATCGTGACCCCCAGCAACATAAGGCCGACTAGCTCAGACGGGAATACCGAAATTCCTGTTTAATGGGGGCTGATTTTTTTATGTGTTTGACAGAACACTGTAAAGTTTTCTTCAATTTTACACAATTCTAGGAGTCTATGGTTATTTATTAATGAAAATTGTTAGTAATACTGATATTTCTTAACAGTTTGTAACACAAATTAACATTGATTTAGCATATTGTATTATTTTTAAATGAATTTATCGTTATCTAACAATACTGGAATGTAAGGTACTCTACGGTTATAGTCTTATTTCTGAGAATTTTCATAACATAAGACATTTAAGAGGCCCAGCTAAAAAGTCACTTTATTACTCTGCATAATTTGTACTACAATCAAATAGCAAGCTATGTGTCGCCATGTCTAGAAGAAGTCATGATGCGAGCGCCAATTTGAAAATTGATCTCTGCTGTGCTTATCTGCGGGAGAAATTACAACTATCAATAATTAATTCTCGGAAATATATTGATGTTATTTTTGTGTATCTTTCTCTTCGCCCGTATATATATAACGTATATATAACGTATATACATTTAACCAGTGGTGGCTCGCCATTAAGGGCCAATGGGGCCGGGCCCCACCAAAAATAATGTATTTATTATTTTATACATTAAAATATATCCTAACCGAAAACATGATTTTTCCGAAAATATCTGTCTGGCCCCACCAACAAAAATGATCACGAGCCGCCACTGCATTTAACATATACACATATAGAATATGGAGCAAACGAACAGACAGTATTGAGAAGCATAGGAATGTAGTGCGTTGAGTCCATGAGGTCGCAAGGTACCATATCAAGATATAAAACGATTCTCTAGAGCAAATCGACTTCAATCATCAGATGAACATGATCAGATGGCTGTGACCTGGATATTGCAAACTCCAAAATGGTAATTTCCATTAACATTTCCTGTTATTTCCATGGTCCTCCTTTTGCATGGGCCACCATTTGTCTATTATCCACTGTCAATCCCTCTACCACTGTGAGAAACCATATCTGCTACAGATCGGCTAGTCACGACCAGACCATTATTTCAACAATTAACCTTAACCAGAGTAAATAGCCTTCTTCTTCAACGAACGCTCCATGTCGACCCCTTGCTTTAGCTGCTAAGGACGTATATATACGTTTTCCCCATTTACATCTAAAGACGCATTAAAACGTCTGTTATTATCTCTCCTCTGTGGGCTAAAGACGTGTTAACACGTTATACATTGCTACTGTCACTGCTATAGGCGTACATTCACGTTTGTGACCAAGAAACAAAGAGTAGCTATCTTTAGCTCAGCCTTCAGAAAGTATGTAGCAGCGAAAGGGTTAATCACTCTTTCGGATTTGTGTGTGTTGTTAAGTAGGGATTAAAGGGTCTTTAAGCCGAGGCACATATCAAGATATAAAACGATTCTCTAGAGCAAATCGACTTCAATCATCAGATAAACATGATCAGATGACTGTGACCTGGAAGAGTAGCTACTTTTAGCTCAGCCTTCAGAAAGTATGTAGCAGCGAAAGGGTTAATCACTCTTTCGGATTTGTGTGTGTTTGTTAAGTAGGGGATTAAAGGGTCTTTAAGCCGAGGCACATATCAAGATATAAAACGATTCTCTAGAGCAAATCGACTTCAATCATCAGATGAACATGATCATCAGAGGCACACTTCTTTTTACCTAATAATAATAATAAATCCTCTCGTACCGTTTTACGTTACATAGGGCCTGCATGTAATTTCTCCATACCGCTCTATCCTGGGCAACTCGTTCAATCTCCTCCATGGAACTGAGACCGATATTTCCTGCCTCTCTCAGCAAAGTTCATTTCAGGGTCTCCGTAGGTCGTCTCTCTTCTTGAACCCTTTGCATCCCACTTCAATGCCTGCTTTGATATTCGTTGATCATTTCTCCTCAAGGAGTGTCCAACATATCTTCTCTTTCTTATAACAGTTGTCACTAGTGGTTGACCAGACATTTCTCTGATTTCATCACTTCTCCTGAATTCGTTCCATTTTATATTCATTATTTTTCGCAGACATCTATTTTCAAATGCATTCAATATGCTTTCTATATCTTTAGTCATTTCCAACTCTCGCTGGCATATGTTAGGATTGATACAACATTTGATTGAAAATTCGTAATTTTTACCTAAGAACGGACCATATTTTGGTTATATCAGAGAATGTAGGTAAAAAAAACCATGAAAAATAAGAATTAACATATAATATTATGAAATAATAAGTTTATTATGATTTGTATGTGATTCGAGTCTAAAAGCGAGTGTACGTTGTGCCAACTATGTGCCTACAAGTAGGCCAGCACATCTTATTTCTGCGACGTTTTTATTTTCACTAGGTAGCTTCCTAGGCCTCTACCTCAGCCGCCTTTTACGACATGCCTTGTAGGTCGCGGTGTTACTATTTTTGCTCCTTGCGAGCTCCGCAACACACAGGCGAGAGTAAATAGTGAAAATTTAAATTTTAATAAAATTACCCCCCATAGCTACGCAATTATCGCCCATGTGCTACAGATAATTAAATATAGATTACAATATGGAAGTCAACAAGAGGGGCATAAAATATGAGTAACTTCACGACTGCTGCACACTAACACATTAAGCATGATCTCATACATATATATATATATATATATATATATATATATATATATATAAATAATATGTGTATTGATTTGTATGTGAGAAACGTGTCCATGGCCTGAGATATGTTTTCATAACGTGCAGGTTGGAAGATTATGTGGGCATGTTGATTGAAGCCTGCGATTCTCAAACGGGGTTGTATGGGAACTCATCGCGTTAATTTTGTATTAATGTAGATGTGATGAGGGAGGTCCATGAAAAGAAGAACCTAGTTTGTTGTTTGTTGGCGTTTTTTTTTCCATATCAACCAAAGTTAACAACACTCGTGATCTATGAGGTTTGCGCTGAGAACGTGAGTACGTTGTGCCCCCGTTAGGCCTCTACTGCATGTAGAACAGGCACTGTGCCCCCTTTAGGCCTCTACTGCATGTAGAACAGGCACTGTGCCCCCTTTAGGCCTCTACTGCTTGTATAACAGGCAATGTGTCCCAGTTAGGCCTCTATTCTATGTAGAACAGGCACATCAGAATGTTGGCCATAGTGTATGCATATTATCCAACAGAACAAAAATTTGTAAAGACGATAACTGAGATTTTACAAAACAGAAAAACGCCACTTTAAAGTATCACATCTAGAGAGGTATACTGTAGCACGGTAGGTCAGATCTGGTCAGACATATGAAAGCCGTCATAGCTGATTCACGCAATAGAAGCCACTCATAAACATCCAAAGAAAGCGTTGATCGCTTTTTTTTATGTAATGCGAAGACATAAAATCACGAGCTCCTTCTGCTATTTAAAATCATTGGCAAAACACGTAAAAACAGAATACTGTCGTTTTACAAAATACAAAAACAATAGCAATACACAGCAACGTTTCGACTAAAAGGCCTTTATCAAGCAAAGGATACAACAAAAGTGAAGAAATTCAGACTTCTTACATGGCATAGAACATATAGAATCAGACAATGAATTCCTAACGGGCCTAAAATGAAAATCTATATATCGATAAAATTAAAGATCATAAAATCATGGAAAATTTAATATTTCGGACACATCAAACGACATGAGTAGCTGGAGAAGATAATTTTGGAGGGAATGTTGCCTAGAAGAAGAATGAGAGGAAGCTCTAGAAGACGATGGGTGCAAAATATCATTGACGATCTGCGAATGACTGCTGCTGACGCCGGTCAACTTGCACAGAAGAGAGTTTTTCAGGACTGCTGTCATGGGAGCCAAGTTAAGGGAGGAACAGGCTACTTGATGATGATGAATGCGAAGACAAGTCCGATTCTAAGCCCAGATGCAAAAAGGAGGACGTGTGTCCGTGAGGTCAGCTACCCCATCTTAAGTCATTTTGAGAGCTACAGAAACTTGTAAGAAAGTACGACATACTGGTAGACACACTGATAAACAGACCAGCCAGGTGGTGTATGGTGCACCTAGTGCATCAATGACAGCTGCTAAAGATTATAGAAAGTAAGTTGAATGCATTTGAAAATAATAATAATTCCTCTCGTATCGTTACTTTTTACATATGGCCTGCAAGTAATTTCTCCATACCGCTCTATCCTTGACAACTCGCTCAATCTCGTCCATGGAATTGAGACCGATATTTCTTGCCTCTCTCAACAAAGTTCGTTTCAGGATCTTCCTAGGGTGTCCTCTCTTTCTTGAATATATCCTCTCTTTCTTAAACACTTTGCATTCCACTTCAATGCCTGGTTTGGTATTCTTTGATCATTTCTTCTTAGAGTATGTCCAACATATCTCCCTCTTCTCCCTTTTATAACAGTTCTTACTAGTAGTTGACCAGACATTCCCATTTTAGGTTCATTTTTTTCGTAGACATCTATTTTCAAATGCATTCAACGTGCTTTCTATATCTTTAGTCATTTTCCAACTCTCGCTGGTATATGTTAGGATTGGTACAACATTTGAATTGAAAATTCTTTTTGATTTGACGAGAGGAATATATATACTGCGAAGATAGAAGTTAGATAGAACACACTGTGGTAACAAAAAAGCTTGACTGGAAGAGAGACGATAGAGAGAAAAGTTAACTTAGTAAACAGTCTAACTTCATGGAATGGAGGAGTGACAAAATTCCTGTTGATCGCAACATCGGAAAACTTGTTCTTCTTTTCTCTAATTCTGTTTTGCCTCACAGCGTCAGAATAACAAGAGATTTCTAGAACAGGCTTTTGTGTGCGCTTTATTAGTAGTGTTTTTCGTTGCCATTGTTATCTCTGAGGTCCACCTTTTGCATGGACGGCCGTGGAGAAAGATTGTGTTGATCAACGCTCTTTTTGTGTTCATGGTGACATGTTTACATTTCTAAACTGGTCTCTTCTTGATACTTCCAGCATTCTACGTAGACACTATCTCTGTCTGACTAGTTTTTTTCTATCATTTGATGTCAGCGTCCAGGTTTGGCACTGATAGCATAGTGTGGGGAGGAAGATTGTGTTGAACAATGCTCTTTTTGTGTTCATTGTGTGCGACTCGTTTGCAAGTTGACATAGGCAGACATAAAGTTTAAATCTATGTTCGTCAAAGCTGGCAGGGCACGGCACCTAATGATGATGACTTTCAAGTTACCATCCAAACTGGTAGTCAGTAATTTAGACTTACAGTTGTGAGGATATGTGCATGCAAACTGCTTCCTGGCACGGTATTTGGTAATAATACAAATATATTTGGCTTTATGGCACAGTTCTCATCTCAAATAGTGTCAAGGGGTTGGAACAACTAATTCAGTCTGTTACAAGGGACGATCAGAACCGTCTTCTGAGTACAAAGAAAACTAAAATAATGCCTACCAATAACGCAAAATCTCAATCTAAAATTACCATCAATATTGAAGATATTGAGAACGTCACATATTTGGAATATTTTGGATCTATAATTAGCAACAATCGAGATTGTACGAAAGAAGTTAGAAGAAGACCAGCCATTGCTTTCCAGAGGGCGATCAGCTTGAAGAAGCTATGGCCCGACACAAGCAAAAAGAAAAGTAAGACTTTTGAGAACATGCATATTCTCTGTTGCAACATATAGATGTGAATCGTAGACCATAACACAAACAATTAAGGGCAAAACTGAAGCTTTTGAAACAATGTGTTACAGAAAAGTTCTTAGAACATCCTGGACAGAGAAAAAACAAAGACATCATACAAGACCTACATATCGAGGAGCATTGGTTCGTAAATAACATTATGTCCCGAAATATGGAATATTTTGGCACTTAAACGTCACAGTGGTTTGGAGAGAACAGTACTGGAATGCATGGTTCCTGTATTACGAGGCAGGGGACGACCAACACAAAGGTAGGAGCAAGACATCAAAGAAACCTTGAATATGATCTGGAGGTGGCGGGATAACTTGCTAGAGACATAGTGTTTTTCAGGTGGAAAGCGACGTTCCTCAAAGGACATGCTACTGCTTGATTTGAAATTAACTTATATAAATACCTGGCAACATTGTAAACAACAGAATCCAACTTGGCAACTGCAGGTACAGGATGGCCATTATCTCTCATCTTGTTTCTCATTGTCATCTTTTAGAACAAGTCTTCCAGCGTCCATTATATAACTACTGTTTTGATAACTTTCTTCCTGAAATCGTTTCCTTTTTGGACGATCAGATGAAATCTACAAGAAACAATACAATTCTATGTGAGCTTAGTTGATTAACTGATTCCGTACCAAGCGACACTCAAGTGTCAATACATATTATCGCATGAACCACGCGTCACTCAAAAGACGTTTACTATTTTTTGCGTTTCTATTACTTTTTGTTCCGATTAAAGATTTATATTAACCAGAAACTCGTAAAAAGGAAGTATAAACGATAACGAATACATAGCATCGTGGCTTATTCTAGAAGTAGAAGTGAAACAGTTTACCAGTCATTCTAGGACACCATGTGACCAAAATAAAACTAGCGATTTAAATGAATGGTCATGATGCTAGTTTGTGAACAGTTAATAAACCATACATTCCTTCACTATTTTCTTAATGTTTGTGTATTCATAAATGAATAAGAGAGCAGGTAGACTGATTTATACAACATATTGTTCATAAAGTCCCTTGATAAGTTAGATTTTTGTTCTCACAATTTAATTTGTTTTTTAATTCATGCTAATATTTTTTATGCATAGTAAACACAACATTAAATATTTTGTGAAAGTACATTAATTTATTATTAGTTTGATATACAGGGTGTTCAAGATTAAAGCAGCCCCATTGACAAATTGAAAGTTGCCAGATAATCTATCGCGTTATGTTTATGTACTATTTAAACCGGTTCTGACTAGCTCGTCCTACGTCACATTTGTTCATCGCCCTTCCCGCACTACAATTACATACCGTCACATAACCTTGACCTATACTACGTCATAACTGAACCTTCTCATTTTCATACATATATGCCAGATTGACTCCATTCACAGGCTGCTATTATCTTGAACACCCTGTATAATAAGTTCGACTTTAAATAATATTTAGAAACAATATTTTAGTTTAGCTAAAGTATGTGTGCAGTATTTTTGAAGCTAATAAAATAATTCCGTCCAGAGGCGAAAAAACACCCAGTAGTGAATCAGTCACAATATAGTAAAACCGTTTTAATGCAAATGTTTGGCCAATTAAAAGAAAATAAAATATTTTACTTCAGTATATCTTGTCATTCAAAAGTTAGACTGCAGATAAGATATGAAAAGACAAATATAGCGAGTATATTCATATATGGCAAGTAATGCAGATAAGATATGAAAAGACAAATATAACAAATACATTCATATATAGCAAGTAATGCAGATAAGATATGAAAAGACAAATATAACAAATACATACATATATGGCAAGTAATGCAGATAAGATATGAAAAGACAAATATAACAAATACATTCATATATGGCAAGTAATGCAGATAAGATATGAAAAGACAAATATAACAAATACATTCATATATGGCAAGTAATGCAGATAAGATATGAAAAGACAAATATAACAAATACATACATATATGGCAAGTAATGCAGATAAGATATGAAAAGACAAATATAACAAATACATTCATATATGGCAAGTAATGCAGATAAGCTATGAAAAGACAAATATAACAAATACATTCATATATGGCAAGTAATGCAGATAAGCTATGAAAAGACAAATATAACAAATACATTCATATATGGCAAGTAATGCAGATAAGATATGAAAAGACAAATATAACAAATACATTCATATATGGCAAGTAATGCAGATAAGATATGAAAAGACAAATATAACAAATACATACATATATGGCAAGTAATGCAGATAAGATATGAAAAGACAAATATAACAAATACATTCATATATGGCAAGTAATGCAGATAAGATATGAAAAGACAAATATAACAAATACATACATATATGGCAAGTAATGCAGATAAGATATGAAAAGACAAATATAACAAATACATACATATATGGCAAGTAATGCAGATAAGATATGAAAAGACAAATATAACAAATACATTCATATATGGCAAGTAATGCAGATAAGATATGAAAAGACAAATATAACAAATACATACATATATGGCAAGTAATGCAGATAAGATATGAAAAGACAAATATAACAAATACATTCATATATGGCAAGTAATGCAGATAAGATATGAAAAGACAAATATAACAAATACATTTATATATGGCAAGTAATGCAGATAAGATATGAAAAGACAAATATAACAAATACATACATATATGGCAAGTAATGCAGATAAGATATGAAAAGACAAATATAACAAATACATTCATATATGGCAAGTAATGCAGATAAGATATGAAAAGACAAATATAACAAATACATTTATATATGGCAAGTAATGCAGATAAGATATGAAAAGACATACACATACATATATGGCAAGTAATGCAGATAAGATATGAAAAGACATACACATACATACATATATGGCAAGTAATGCAGATAAGATATGAAAAGACAAATATAACAAATACATACATATATGGCAAGTAATGCAGATAAGATATGAAAAGACAAATATAACAAATACATACATATATGGCAAGTAATGCAGATAAGATATGAAAAGACAAATATAACAAATATATACATATATGGCAAGTAATGCAGATAAGATATGAAAAGACAAACATATTCATATATGGCAAGTAATGCAGATAAGATATGAAAAGACAAACATATATATATATGGCAAGTAATGCAGATAAGATATGAAAAGACAAACATATACATATATGGCAAGTAATGCAGATAAGATATGAAAAGACAAATATAACAAATATATACATATATGGCAAGTAATGCAGATAAGATATGAAAAGACAAATATAACAAATATATACATATATGGCAAGTAATGCAGATAAGATATGAAAAGACATACACATATATATATGGCAAGTAATGCAGATAAGATATGAAAAGACAAATATAACAAATACATTCATATATGCAAGTAATGCAGATAAGATATGAAAAGACAAATATAACAAATACATTCATATATAGCAAGTAATGCAGATAAGATATGAAAAGACAAATATAATATATATATATGGCAAGTAATGCAGATAAGATATGAAAAGACAAATATAACAAATACATTCATATATAGCAAGTAATGCAGATAAGATATGAAAAGACAAATATAATATATATATATGGCAAGTAATGCAGATAAGATATGAAAAGACAAATATAACAAATACATTCATATATAGCAAGTAATGCAGATAAGATATGAAAAGACAAATATAATATATATATATGGCAAGTAATGCAGATAAGATATGAAAAGACAAACATATACATATATGGCAAGTAATGCAGATAAGATATGAAAAGACAAATATAACAAATACATACATATATGGCAAGTAATGCAGATAATATATGAAAAGACACATATAACAAATACATATATATATGGCAAGTAATGCAGATAAGATATGAAAAGACATACATATATATATATATGGCAAGTAATGCAGATAAGATATGAAAAGACAAATATAATATATATATATGGCAAGTAATGCAGATAAGATATGAAAAGACAAATATAATATATATATATAGCAAGTAATGCAGATAAGATATGAAAAGACAAATATAATATATATATATAGCAAGTAATGCAGATAAGATATGAAAAGACAAATATAATATATATATATAGCAAGTAATGCAGATAAGATATGAAAAGACAAATATAATATATATATATAGCAAGTAATGCAGATAAGATATGAAAAGACAAATATAATATATATATATGGCAAGTAATGCAGATAAGATATGAAAAGACAAATATAACAAATACATTCATATATAGCAAGTAATGCAGATAAGATATGAAAAGACATACACATATATATATGGCAAGTAATGCAGATAAGATATGAAAAGACAAACACATATACATATATAGCAAGTAATGCAGATAAGATATGAAAAGACAAATACACATACATATATAGCAAGTAATGCAGATAAGATATGAAAAGACAAATATGACAAACACATAC
Source organism: Arion vulgaris (assembly GCA_020796225.1). Taxonomy (NCBI): domain Eukaryota; kingdom Metazoa; phylum Mollusca; class Gastropoda; order Stylommatophora; family Arionidae; genus Arion; species Arion vulgaris. The sequence continues at coordinate 32,836,908 of CM036758.1, read as the reverse complement.
ATATATGGCAAGTAATGCAGATAAGATATGAAAAGACAAATATATACATATATGGCAAGTAATGCAGATAAGATATGAAAAGACAAACACATATACATATATAGCAAGTAATGCAGATAAGATATGAAAAGACAAATATATACATATATGGCAAGTAATGCAGATAAGATATGAAAAGACAAATATAATATATATATATGGCAAGTAATGCAGATAAGATATGAAAAGACAAACACATATACATATATGGCAAGTAATGCAGATAAGATATGAAAAGACAAATATAACAAATACATACATATATGGCAAGTAATGCAGATAAGATATGAAAAGACAAATATAATATATATATATAGCAAGTAATGCAGATAAGATATGAAAAGACAAATATAATATATATATATAGCAAGTAATGCAGATAAGATATGAAAAGACAAATATAATATATATATATAGCAAGTAATGCAGATAAGATATGAAAAGACAAATATAATATATATATATAGCAAGTAATGCAGATAAGATATGAAAAGACAAATATAATATATATATATGGCAAGTAATGCAGATAAGATATGAAAAGACAAATATAATATATATATATGGCAAGTAATGCAGATAAGATATGAAAAGACAAATATAATATATATATATGGCAAGTAATGCAGATAAGATATGAAAAGACAAACATAACAAATACATTCATATATAGCAAGTAATGCAGATAAGATATGAAAAGACAAATATATACATATATGGCAAGTAATGCAGATAAGATATGAAAAGACAAACACATATATATATATGGCAAGTAATGCAGATAAGATATGAAAAGACAAATATAACAAATATATACATATATGGCAAGTAATGCAGATAAGATATGAAAAGACAAACACATATATATATATGGCAAGTAATGCAGATAAGATATGAAAAGACAAATATAACAAATATATACATATATGGCAAGTAATGCAGATAAGATATGAAAAGACAAACACATATACATATATGGCAAGTAATGCAGATAAGATATGAAAAGACAAACACATATACATATATGGCAAGTAATGCAGATAAGATATGAAAAGACAAATATAATATATATATATAGCAAGTAATGCAGATAAGATATGAAAAGACAAATATAATATATATATATAGCAAGTAATGCAGATAAGATATGAAAAGACAAACACATATACATATATGGCAAGTAATGCAGATAAGATATGAAAAGACAAACACATATACATATATGGCAAGTAATGCAGATAAGATATGAAAAGACAAATATAATATATATATATAGCAAGTAATGCAGATAAGATATGAAAAGACAAATATAATATATATATATAGCAAGTAATGCAGATAAGATATGAAAAGACAAACACATATACATATATGGCAAGTAATGCAGATAAGATATGAAAAGACAAACACATATACATATATGGCAAGTAATGCAGATAAGATATGAAAAGACAAATATAATATATATATATAGCAAGTAATGCAGATAAGATATGAAAAGACAAATATAATATATATATATAGCAAGTAATGCAGATAAGATATGAAAAGACAAACACATATACATATATAGCAAGTAATGCAGATAAGATATGAAAAGACAAATATAACAAATACATACATATATATGGCAAGTAATGCAGATAAGATATGAAAAGACAAATATAATATATACATATATGGCAAGTAATGCAGATAAGATATGAAAAGACAAATATAACAAATACATACATATATGGCAAGTAATGCAGATAAGATATGAAAAGACAAATATAATATACATATATGGCAAGTAATGCAGATAAGATATGAAAAGACATACACATATATATATATGGCAAGTAATGCAGATAAGATATGAAAAGACATACACATATATATATATGGCAAGTAATGCAGATATCACCATGGACTCTTCTTTCTTTTCTCTAATCCTGTTTTGCCTCACAGCGTCAGGATAAGAGATTTCTAGAACGAGCCTTGTGTGCGCTTCATAAGTAGTGTCTTTAGTCGCCTCTTTTATCTCCGAGGTCCATCTTTTGCGTGGCCGGCCTTTTGCTTCGTATTCACTGTATCGGAGAAACATTGCTCTTTGATGCGCACTGTCTGTTGTTAATCTACTTATGTGGCGAACCATTTAAATATTATTGTTTTTGATGAAGTTCATTACTGATGTTGTACCCACTTTTTTCCTGATATCTTCGTTTCTAAACCGGTCTCTTCTTGATACTCCCAGCATTTTTTGTAGACCGTAGACACTTCATCTCTGTTGTGACTAGTTTTTCTTCTATCAGTTGATGTCAGCGTCCAGATGTGGCACTGATAGCATAATGTTGTGAGAAAGTTTGTGTTGTACAATGCTATTTTAGCATTAGGGTGACATGTTTGCATTTTAAAATTGGCACCATTTGTCCTATGATTTGCTTTGCTTTGTTGCATCTATATGGAATTTTGTTAGATAGTGTCCTGTTTGCTGAAACATCCAAAGAAAGCATTCATCGCTTTTTTGTACATGTAATGCGATGACAAGTTTGGTTCTAATCCCAGATTAAAAAGGAGGAATGCGTGAGGCCAGCTACCTCATCACAAGGAATTTAAAGAGCTACAGAAACTAAAGGACGCCATCATGGTAAGCCGTTTGTCGATGGAGACATTGGTAGTGTTTTCCTCTCTAGCGAATGTCATTACCTCGGTTTTGTCGATGTTTATTCTCATATTGTCTTCATTGCATGTTAACTGTAGTCTGTTAATGTGTTGCTGTAGCTGTTTCTCTGTTGTTAAATTACTATGAATATATAATCAACAAACGAGCTCAGAAAACAATGACTAGTTGACCTATATATATCGTGTAACAAAAACGTGTAATAATTCTGAGGTCATTTGTCATGAACTTGACACGACACTGACGTCATGTGAAACGTGTAACATATACCTGATAAAAATGACGAATGTTTGGTAATAAGTATATTAGTAGTAGTAGTAGATGTAGTAGTAGTGGTAGTAGTAGTAGAAGTTGTGGTATTAGTAGTAGTGGTATTAGTAGTAATATTAGCAGTGGTAGTAGTAGTTTTTGTAGTAGTAGGTAGTAGTAGTAGTAGTAGTAGGTAGTATTAGTAGCCGTAGTGATAGTAGCAGTAGTAACAGTAGTAGTAGTAGCAATAGTAATATAGTAGCAGTAGTAGTAGCAATTGTAGCAGTAGTAGTAACAGTACTAGTAGTAGCAGTAGTGGTGGTAGTAGTAGACGTAGCAGTAGTAGTAGCAGTAACAGTAGTCGTAGTAGTAGCAGCAGTTGTAGCATTAGCAACAGCAGTAGCAGTAGTAGCGGTAGTTGTAGCAGTAGCAACAGAAGTAGCAGTAGTAGCGGTAGCAACAGCAGTAGTAGTAGTAGTAGTAGTAGCAACAGCAGTAGTAGTAGTAGTAGTAGTAGCAACAACAGTAGTAGTAGTAGTAGTAGTAGCAACAGCAGTAGTAGTGGCAGTATTAATGAGTAGTAGGAGTATTAGTAGCAACAGCAGTGTAGTGAGTAGCAGTAGTAGCAAGGCAGTAGTGTAGTAGTAGTAGTGAGCAGCAGTAGTGAGTAGTAGTAGTAGTAGCAACAGCAGTAGTAGTAGTAGCAGTAGAGCAACAGCAGGTAGTAGTAGTAGTAGTAGTAGCAACAGCAGTAGTAGTAGTAGTAGTAGCAACAGCAGTAGTAGTGGCAGTATTAATAGAGTAGTAGGAGTATTAGTAGCAACAGCAGTAGTAGTAGTAGTAGCAGTAGTAGCAAGAGCAGTAGTAGTAGTACGAGAGTTCTTCATTGTGAAAGCACATATAGACATGTCCCGAATGATATATCTATAGTTCTCATATAACTGGTGCGTGATTACTCTGAATGCGATAGCACTGAAATTGTAAACATGTTGAAGAAGAAGACAGTTTTGAATAGCCTAGATCATTATTGACAATGGAGACACAATGAAGGAGAATTAAATAACATATATCGCTCTTCAGTAGTTAAAACAACTGAACAGACCATTGGAATGGACATACGGAAGTACGTAGAGGCTAGGTGTTCGCCTCTCGGACTAAAGGTAACTGGGTCGCTACCTTGTGGAGCAATCGGTATATTTTTTCAGAGATCCCTGGTCTCAGTGTAGGTGAGATCGAGTTCTTAGTCCTATCGAATACGGACAATAAAACGTAAGTCCCATGTTCAATTTGAGAATGTACAAGAACCATTGACAGTTTAAAATCGAGAAGAGCAGGCTGGACAATCGCAGCCTAGGCAAATGACATTAGAAAAAAATAAAAATTCATACATAAATATCTTAACCCTCTTCTAAATACCATCGGGACCTTCACCGGTGCTACGGAGCTCGTACACTGCCGTTGAGATCTTCGTGTGTAAGAAAGAGATCGGAGCACATATGGTAACTCACCGAAGTGCAAGAATGATGGTTCAATCAATCAATATAGCAAATAAATAGCGCAGATGTTGGCGGAAACGATAACTAAGCCTCTTATCAATTTCCCCTACAGAAGTCACGTTACAACGTTAGCAAATGATGGTAGAGGATACCGTTACACAGAACTCACACGTCAAACAATCTACAATAATAAACTCCCCCATTGTTAAATATCCTAATAGTTCTCAGAATAAACACACTTAACTACACACCACAAAAATGTTCAATAAATGACGACTATTTTTCTACATTAGCTGACACAACACACTAACTACTGTAAACCCTCAATTGTTTAACCAAAATATATTCCATAAGTTACACACGTGTAACTAATTTGCATAGCTGAATAACCTTACCATAATCTGTGCAAACACGCGCAAAACAGCTCATCTTGACAACACATATACTCAAGCGATGAATAATTTTACGATCAATACATCAGCCTGAATAGGTAAGTCGAAACATCTACTAATGTATTGTGAGGGGGAAAAAGCCAACGTAGGGCTTGCCAGCTTAGCCAAGTCACAGCTGTAAGGTGGGGTTTATGTTAGTCTGTTTATGTGCAGAAACGTCTAAATATGTCCAAGTTCTGAAATATTTAATGTTTTTTTTTAGATATATGACAACAATTACATCATCTACTATTACCATTACTACTGCTACAACGTTTGCTGCAACCTCAACTACTATTACTACTACTGCTACAACTTTTGCTGCAACCTCAACTACTATTACTACTACTGTTACTACTTTTGCTGCAACCACAACAACAACTAC